>CM055830.1:12693522-13041022 GCA_029582265.1 Zoroaster sp. YZ-2022
ATGATATTAAGTGAATATTAACCCTAACCACCCCATATCCTGCCAAATCTTAAGTGATATTAAGTGAATATTAACCCTACCCACCCCATATCCTGCAAAAATCCTCCAAGGGGCACTTTTTTGGGAAAAATTCAGCACTGTTGGAAACTGGTACTTTCACCTCTTCAAATGGGACAACATTTTCATTTCATTTCATTTATTGATTTCACAGGTAGAAAAAACAAATAAACACAAATTTACATTAGATTAACAGAAACAGAAACAAAGGTAGCACCCCTGTAGGATTACAAAAAAGTAAACTAAATTACTGTCGAGTTGATCTCCTGATGCTACCACATAGGAAGTATACAAACATTGAATCACACAAAGAACGATAAATGGCTTTAGGCACACTTTGAGATATAAAAATAATATTATAATAAAAATATAAAAACTTAAATACTACACAGTTTGAGTTAGGGACTAATAAATGTTTTCTAAGTGAATTAACAAATAAAGATAAACTATAAATAACTGTTTCTTTAACATCTGTTGGTAGCACCTCCCATAATCTAGGGAATCTATAAAAAAGAGAATGATGAGCAGCATTGGATCTTGCCATTTGATGAGAAAACTTAATAACTTCAGTATGTCTACGATTAACATGGATTAGATCAATAGGAATGTCAAATTTATTATATAAACATTTAATAGCAAACACAATTGAAAGGAAATGAATTACTACCTGGCAAGAAGTACAGGCCATAAATGCTGAATATGAAAGATCAACGAAAATGCATGGTGCATTTTTGAAGATAAGGGCATGTTTCTGAAAGTGCACTGATGGATTTTGGAGGATTCAGGAAGGTTCCTAGCTAGAATACCTAGGGGGTTTAGGGTTAATGTGAAAATTTTGAAAATGCATTCAGATTGAGGACATTCTTGGAGGACGATCAGAGCATACTGATCGAAACGTTGAGTTGTACCTCCAGTTCTTTTCAGAACTAATTACTACTCAATTGAGATTCCACATGGTGTCACCGCAATTAGTCTTACTTAGCATTCAGATTGGTTGTATGCATTCCAACGTGGAGTTTCTGTCTTCGGACGACAGAAATTCATTCTGGAAATTATTTCACTCATTTTACTAAAATGAAAGCACCCGAGACGTAAAAAATTTCAAGGGATGATTGATACCATCATCGACTTTACACCAAGTAAGTTTGATGTAAAACTGTGGTGGAGTATGTTTTATTTTAGATTAGCAATAGTGTATAGTGGATTAACCCTCCTACAATCAGTGCAATTTTTGAAACAACCCATTCAGGCCACTCCAAGCCATTAGCTGTTGCCAGTGGCCTCCTATGGTTACCCTTCTGTGCACTGTCACACCACTCCTACAATCAGTGCAATTTTTGAAACAACCCAGTCAGGCCACTCCAAGCCATTAGCTGATTGCCAGTGGCCTCCTATGGTTACCCTTCTAGGTGCACTGTCACACCACTGAGATTACAGGGTAAAGTGGTCTCCCATTGATACATTGCAGGCCATACTAATATGTTCAAACATTTACAATGGCCTTGGGTGGCACACAGTTGATTTTGTAAGATTACTTGGAAAGGACAGCAGGCTTGTACATGTATGTACTGAAGGTTGCTAAAGAACAGAATTTTGTGGTTCCGAGGCCTCCATGTGTAGGAGGTTTAAAAGAAATTGGTTTATCAACTTTGAACAAGTAGACAAAATTATTCTAAGAAATGTGTCTTTAATATGTAAATTTTATCAAATTTATCCCCAAATTTATCCCCAAATCTGCTTGTTCATTAACCCTCCCTACTATAGCTGCACTTTAGTGGCAAGTAGCTATAGAGGTAAAAAAAAATCAGTCCACTGCCTGTTTTGACTGTTGACCTGAATGTGCACACAGGGGGCATTTTTGACTTTTTACTGTCATTTTGACCTGTAAATGTACTTACTACACATAAGGTTTGACAGTGTCTGACCTTGGCAAGTATATCAACATTTTGACTGATTTTGACCATTGTAGTATATACATGGATGTAGCAGGAGAGTTAAACCAAGCTCCTGACACTGAGTATCTCTTTCTAAAAGGAAATAATGTTCTGGTAAGATCTCAAGAAAAGCATGGACGGTACGTAAATATATGGTTACAGTAAACTTGCCTGAAATACACCCTACAGCACTTTGTACTAACTAGATTCTAATGAACTTGTAATTCAAGATCATGCGTGTCCATGCTTTGATGAATCATTGATTAATACATGTATACCTGACGCTTGTATTAAAGATGTTTCGTCCGTGTTTTTCACTTTTTAAAAGGCAATTTCCACAACAATATTAAAAATCGCCCGTTTTGACTGTTGACCCAAATGTGCACACAGGGGCATTTTTTGACTGGTTTGTACTGTCATTTTGACCGCCCTGAACAATACCAGACAATGCTTTTACCAGTCAAAAATGGTCGACTCATTTTGACCTGTAAATGTACTTACTACATGTAAGGTTTGACTTTTAAGTGCACTAGATATACCTTGGCAAGTATATCAACACTTTGAGTGATTTTGACCCTTGCAGTAGTAGGAGGGTTAACAAAGTAAATAAATAAATTTATTAATGATTTTTCTTTCAAGGAATCTCTACACTCTCTGATGTCCACATTGAATACGTGTAATCCGTACTTTGTACGCTGCATAAAACCGAATGCACAAAAAGTAAGTTCCGTAGAGAAGAGACAACCATTTCCCTCATTATCTCTCGGTACAATTTTCCAACAAGTTGACTGACCATTCAAAACCAGACAACCTGTCTGTTTTTGAACTGTGGATGAGCTGTGTAGATAACAGTACCATGTACACTTTAGATGCATTCACCACACAGTACCATTTGACAACTGTCTGTTTATGAATGGTGGATTAGCTGTGTAGATAACAGTACCATGTACAGTTTAGATGCACTCACCACACAGTACCATTTGACAACTGTCTGTTTATGAATGGTGGATTAGCTGTGTAGATAACAGCACCATGTACAGTTTAGATGCATTCACCACACAGTACCATTTGACAACTGTCTGTTTATGAATGGTGGATTAGCTGTGTAGATAACAGTACCATGTACAGTTTAGATGCATTCACCACACAGTACCATTTGACAACTGTCTGTTTATGAATGGTGGATTAGCTGTGTAGATAACAGTACCATGTACAGTTTAGATGCATTCACCACACAGTACCATTTGACAACTGTCTGTTTATGAATGGTGGATGAGCTGTGTAGATAACAGTACCATGTACAGTTTGGATGCCTTCAGATTTATCGCCTGTGGCCACAACCTTTATCCTGCAATAAAGACTGTGTGACACTTTTATTTCCTTATTAAAAAAACACAGTTGACATGGGCAAGAAATTAACCCAGACCTCCTGCTTATTATGTGCAGATATCTTAACCTCTTGATCAATTAGCTTGCCCATTGATAATTACCCAGCTTAGATAAATAAAAAAGTAGAATTGTTTTTTTTCTTTATCGTTTTAAAATAACCTGGTATAAATATTTCCATTAATGCAATTTGAGAAAAGAAACCAAAGAGTAATTTTTCCCCTTAATCGCCTTTTCAAGGCCCCATCTCAGTTTGACTCCACCCTCGTCGTCAACCAACTCCGATATTCGGGCATGCTGGAGACGGTGAAGATCAGGAAGGCCGGCTTCCCCGTCCGGAGACCCTTCGAGGAGTTCATCAAGAGGTACAAGGCCATCATCCTCAAGGAGGACCTATCCAGGGAGCCGGCCCAGCTCTGCGAGCTCCTCCTGGCGCGGTTCGACGACAGGAGGCAGCAGTGGCAGATGGGCAAGTCCAAGGTCTTCCTCAAGGAGATGCTGGAGAGTCGACTCGAGAAGGATCTGAACAAGGAGCTCGGAGTGGTGGCCAGCAAGATCAAAGCTTACATCAAGGGGTTCATCGTGAGGTGAGGATGGATTGGAGAAAATTGGGAAGATAAATTTATGGGGAGAGTAGGGCTGTGGTTGGGTCTATAATAGATCAAAGGTGAAGGTGTAGATCAAGGAGTTCATTGTGAGGTAAGAATGGATTGGAGAAGATAAATTTGGGAAGATAATTTCATGGGGAGAGTCGGGCTGAGGTTGGGTCTGAGGTTGGGTCGTAGCTTGCCTAAAAGAAAATCTTCAGGAGAAATCTGAGTAGGGAATCTGCTGACCAAAAGACAGAGGCATGGAAGTTTTAATAGTAGTTTGGGTCAGTTTAGGAGGTAAGGTTTGTGGTGGATGCGGGGAAAGTTGAGGCGGGGTCTTGTAAAACATTCCTGAAAATCTTGTGGCCAGCTGGCCTAGGTAGGAAACATTTGGTGCTGGCCAAAAGGATCAAAGGAATTTGTGGACAGGTTTTATGAACTTGGTGAGATTTTGTGTAGATTAATCAATCTGATTGTCTGGTTGTTCTTTTCATCCATTAGGAAGCGCTACAAGAGGATTGTTGCACAGATAGTCATTGTACAGAAGATGATAAGAGTAAGTCTAATTACCTTGAACAAATTGGGGTTGGGGTTTGGGTCTTGGGGTCGGGGTTGGGTTCGAGGGTGTGGGCAAACAAAGTATAATTGACCGATGTTGCACAGTCATTGTACAGAAGACAATAAGAGTAAGTCTAATTACCTTGAACAAATTGGGGTTGGGGTTGGGGTTGGGGTTGGGAGTGGGAGTGGGGTTGGGGTTGGGGTTGGGGTTGGGAGTGGTGGTGGTGGTGGGGTTGGGGTTGGGAGTGGTGGTGGGGTTGGGGTTGGGAGTGGTGGTGGGGTTGGGAGTGGGAGTGGTGGTGGGAGTGGTGGTGGGTTGGGATTGGGGTTAGGGTGGGGGGTTGGGATTGGGGTCGGGATTGGGGTTCAGGTTGGAGTTGGGATCTGGGTTGGGGTCGGGGTCTGGGTTGGGGTCAGGTTTGGAGTTGGGGTCAGGTTTGGGCTTAGGGTTGGGGTCGGGTTTGGTGTCGGGGTGTGGGCAAACAAAGTGTAATTGACCCTTGTAAGATTTGAGACTGCGGACCACCAGACTGAGCTATGGAAACATGTTGCTGTCTGTGTCCATCTCTATTAATAAACACAATTTTTATTATGTCATTAACTTTTGTAAGCGCCATGAGACTCTCGGGAATGGCGCGTGATAAATACTTGTTGTAATGTAATGTAATGTAATTTGGCCAAAATATGGGGGGAAAACATCCAATTAAGACTCTGTCTATAAGAACACAACATTTTGGAAAAATGTGCCCAGTGGCAGATTGGTGTAACGGTACTCAGCTCGCCTGTCACCTCTGAGGACCTGGGTTCGAATCCCACTCGAGACTCAGGCCAACATGTTGATTGGGTTTTTCACTCACTACTTCTCTGGGGTTTTTTCCTTCCACCTCTAAACGGAAATTTCTTCGTTGTCGCCTTCCAAATCGGAGCTGGGCTCTGACAAAGAACCGTGATAATCACTCATCAGGTTACCCAGTACAAATAAATAAAATAAATAAATAAATAAATAAATAATATGTTTTGTGTAGATGCACCAGTGCAGACGTTTATTCCTCGGTGTCCGACACGCGGTAATAGTCTTCCAGAAGTATGAGCGCGCTCGCGTGGCCCGCAAGATCCTCCAGAAGCTGAAAGAAGAAAAACGGAAGGAGGAAGAGCGACTGAGAGAAGAGCAGAGACAGCGGGAGGAACAAGAAAGAAGGTAAAGAGCCTCATGCGTTCAAGATTTTGGTTGACGCGTTGTGCAAAGCGGGTCACTTCTAGAGAAGGATTTGAAGATTTCAGTCATTATTAACCCTCCTACAATCAGTGCAATTTTTGGAGTTGCCAGTGGCCTCCTGTGGTTACCCTTCTGTGCACTGTCACACCACTGAGATTGCAGGGTAAGGTAGTCTCCCATTGATGCATTGCAGGCCATACTAATATATTCAAACATTTACAGTGGCCTTGGGTGGCACACAGTTGATTTTGTAAAATTACTTGGAAAGGACAGCAGACTTGTACATGTATGTACTGAAGGTTGCTCAAGAGCAGAATTTTGTGGATCGGAGTGGCCACCATGTGTAGGAGGGTTAAGGGAATGTACAACATTGGTAATTGTCAGATTATCAAATTAACAAATGATTATTTCAAAACTTACTTGGAGGGAAGAGGGCCAAAGTCATGGTACAGCCAAGCCTTTGAGAAGCCCAGCCAGGCCCAGACTTTGCTCAGACCTATGGGCCTATATAATCCCCCAGCTGAGCACAAAAGACCCTTTACTAATGAATAGATCTCAAATAGCTCTTATTGTTAACGCAGACTTGACTGATACCACAGCTGTCTTTTGTTCACAACTGCAGCCATTATAATGAGCTCTACTTGGCTGGGCTAAGCCCTCCAGAAGCCCAGGTTATGTTGATTGGCAGGTACTGTATTGTTACAGGATTAGGACTTACAAAAGACAGATTAGGAGGCCAGGTAGCCTGGGCCTGGCCGGGCTTCTTAAAGGCTTGACTGTACCATGACTTTGGCCCTCCTCCATAAATCTGGTGTACGTATCAATAAATCTGATTAAACTGATTTCGTCTGTAGTGTAGATTTTGGCTGTAGTGTAGATTTCGTCTGAGGAAAAAGGACTCGTTGCAGGCCTGGAATTTCATTCTTGTAGGGGCAAGACCATTTTTTTCTGAGTAAAAGGCATTTGGAACATTTGGAACGGGCACCAAGGCCAAGACCAGGGCAATGGAGGCCAGGTCTGGAATTTCATTCTTGTAGGGGCAAGGCCACTTGTCCTGAGTAAAGGGCACTTCCATTAGAATATCAGAATGTCTATGGGAACATTTGTAAGGGGCACCAAGGCCAAGACCAGGGCAACGGAGGCCAGGTCTGGAATTTCATTCTTGTAGGGGCAAGACCACTTGTCCTGAGTAAAGAGCACTTCCATTAGAATATCAGAATGTCTATGGGAACATTTGTAAGGGGCACCAAGGCCAAGACCAGGGCAACAGAGACCAGGTCTGGAATTTCATTCTTGTAGGGGCAAGGCTACTTGTCCTGAGTAAAGAGCACTTCCATTAGAATATCAGAATGTCTATGGGAACATTTGTAAGGGGCACCAAGGCCAAGGCTAAGACCAGGGCAACAGAGACCAGGTCTGGAATTTCATTCTTGTAGGGGCAGGGCCACTGTTCCTGAGTAAAGGGCACTTCCATTAGAATATCAGAATGTCTATGGGAACCAGGGCAACAGAGGCCACGACTGCTGTGGCCTCAGTGAAATTCCAAGCCAGCTGTTATGTTGACTTTTCCCATCTGACAACATTCTGTAAACCTTTTTGTAAAACATTTCCTCAAAAAACGTTAGCACCTTTTGTGATCATGAAAGCGAGAGGGTTTACATGAACATATGCTATCAAAAACAATGTTGTTTATTCCCTTTAAAATTTCACTTGTTAAAAAAAAAAACATGTTTTTTTCTGTTCTAACTGCAGAGAGCTTAAAAGACTGAAGGCAGCAGCCAAAATGCGAGAACTTGAAGAACTGACAAAGAAGGTATGTTGATAAAATTCAATAATATTTAAGTTTGATTTCTCCTGTTGGTATGTACATAGTGCATTGATACTGTAATGAGTAATGTGGGATCCGTACTACAGATGTAAATAACCTCAGCCCTGTGATTTCTCAGGATTTTTCCTGATTTCAGGATTTTGCAAATCTCCCTTTGCCTCAAAATGTTCTTGAAAGAAGAGAAGTAGCCACCAAGGAAAGAAAGAAGTAGCCTGTATTGTGTCCAAACCTCTAGTTTCTTGTTTGTGGGGATGTGGAGAGTCTGTAAATCCTCCAAAATTAAACATCCAGGAGGTTCAGGGGGCTTTGTCCTCTAGACCAAAGGGAGACCCAGGCCTGCTACTCATTTTTCAGGATTTTTTGCTTTTGTTAAATCACACCCTGTAACCTAAATATGGAGAGCAGGATGCATAGCTGCCAACTATTACAAATTTTTAGTAATTATTACGAATTTTTCAGGAATTACAAAAGTACGAATTGCTCTTTAAAAATTATGAATTTCAAGTTTCCGCCCAACGGAAAAAAAAAAAGCCCTTGATAAAGTACCATTTTATGAGCATTCGGGTAAAATCACGTATAACAATCGTAAAAATCAGAATCAGTACCCATACCGAATATTTTCGTACGTGTAGTGTGCTTATAATACATAAGTTCTGAATTACCGAAAAGTATTATGGATGTCAATTAGCGGTTGTTTCGATACCTTGTTTGTCGGGGTACCAATTTCTGCGATGTTAGTAATGGGTAATAAACCGGAACCAGCGAAGAGCCTACGGTTTCATCATGGCGCCCGCCACTGTGTAAACGTGCAATCGGTGAGAAAAGTTTCATTACTAATTGGAATTTTGAAATGTTGGCAGCTATGAGGATGCACTGAGACCTTAATCACAAATTCTCAGAAACTGTGCGCAGAGAGCATCAGGCCGGTGATTTCTCAGGATTTTTCCTGATTTCAGGATTTTTTTTACAAATCTCCCTTTACCAGAAACTAAATGATTTTTCAAATTATTTTCATTCCCGAACAGCTTGAGGAGGAGGCAAGGCAGAGACAAGAAGAAGAGGAAGCCCAGAGACGGCTGGAGGAGGAACAGAGGCTGGCCGACCTGGAGAAGGTTCGACAGCTGGAGATTGCCAGGAAGCATGAAGAGGAAGAGGCCAGAAGGAAGGTGAGTATAGATGACTCATCTTAAATTAAACAAAACAATTTTTTTTTTTAAATCAGTCAAATTATTGCCCAATTATTTCTTGACAGAATGTTTGATGGCAGATCATTTGAGAAAGATTATGTTAGTAAGACTTACAAGGTTTGCATGGTGAAAAAGATAAGTAAAGACTGTTTGCAGGGACACCATGTAGAAATTCTTCTTGGAGTATTCAATGGTTCTGAAAAGAACTGGTTGCTTACAACTTGACGTTTCGATCAGTATGCTCCGATCGTCTCCAGCGTCCAATTTCCTAGAGCTGCTTTATATCTGTGGAATTGGGCACTGAAGACGAACAGTCATTAATTAACCAGTTCGCGTCAGGAATAAAAAAGTTTTTCTGGGCCCCTGTGGCGGGTTTCTTTTTCCCACACAAACACGTTAATGGAAGCTTCCACAGTGCGTGGCCACGTCTTCCGAGCATGTCACTGTACACGCGTGGCTCAACCGAGCATGCATACAAATGTGACCCAACCGTACGAAATGAGTCGGAAGTCGCAAATGCCTGTATTGAGATATGGACACGTAAACACGAGTCATGCGTGTGTGTGGTCGAAAAAAAAGAAAAAAAAATTTCGAAAGAAATAAGTAGAAAAACATGTAAATAAATCTACCCAACTAAAAAATCCCCAGAAAATGTTGAAAATCCCGATTTTCTTTACCATGTTGAATCAAGAATTTTCTAAAATTACTCAGCAAAGGATCGGTTTGTCCCCTTTTTGGCCCTAGAATGCCCAGTCCTTGCTCTATGCAGCCACATTGACTTAAAACACTGGGTGCTATGGAAGAATGATATAAATAAAACCAGAAATCAAGCTCAAACTTAAAACGTGCGATATTTCCGTATTTTGGTTTTCTGACAGTGCAGGCCGAGGTAATGTGTTTTATGATATAAATTTTGTATTTTATTAACGTATGAACATAATTATTTTTTTATCAAATGGAAGAGGAGAAGATGCTCTTTCAGGACCACATAAAAACTCAATTTGTGCTGACATCACCTTAAGACTCATTTCGTAGGATCCGGTCACAAATATTCCGGAGTTTCCTATGGCGTGTTTAGACGCTCTCCGATCCGCGGTGCATAAAAAAATTGCATGTATACACGGCCTCCGACGCGAACTGCTTAAAGCAAAATTTACCCGAGAACCAGCCAGAAACAATAAACATAACATGACAATTTGGCTGGTAACCTGTTTCAGAGATGCCAACATACACGATTTGGGCGTAGCAAATACGATTTTGAGCCGTGAATACGACTCTACGATAATACTTCATTGAAATACGCTAAACAAGCCGCCCCAGTATAATTGTATATAGTTACAATACAAGCAAACAATGAATGAACTATTAAGTGGAAATAAAATGATGAAAAATGATTTTAAAATGAAAAACAAAACAACCTTTTAAATATAAACCGCAGTGGTGGTAAAAGCGGCGATAAGCGGGATTAGCGGTAATTCACACGATTATGTACATATCACACACTAGCGCGAGCGCGCTGGATGGATTCGACTGCCTACCTACCACATGTACCCTGCCTATCTATACATCTGTACATTATTTGCAAGATCGTACCCATTGATCTCTATTACATAATGGGGAATAATGAGCATACCCGTGGGGAATGAGGTTGTCGGTGAGGTAGCTTGTGTGTACACGTGTATATGCGCATAATTGTGCTCGTGCACGTGCATTACCTTTAATTTCTCGAAGCTTCTTTGCAAGTCCGACTTCAGTGCAGTGTCATGCAGGCACTGCTTACTGCGGAATTCTGCGCCACGGGCGCATAGAATCACACGCTTTTATGGCGCCGTAAGGCGCAGAATTCTGTGGTAGCGCCATGAAATTGGGCCCAGGTGAGCTAGGGCTAGGCCAAGCTAAGGCTATCAATGTGTTATTTGCCTTCGAGACCCCCAAGAAAGAGAACAGTTAGTATTATAATCAAAATTTCTAACGTGACTGATGCATGGATTACTAATTCGGAAGATCATTATTGTGAGCATTTTAAGATAACATACGTCTAGCATTGTTATAATTTCATAATTTTTTCATTGAGTATTTTCCTCCAATTTACTCTGCCCCCAGTCCCACTACCGCCAGCGGGGTTCATCCGAGTGCGGCGCTGACATTGCGCAAAATCCGGACATGCATTTTTTTTTTTCATTTTTTTTTTTTAATAGATGCTACTCTTTTTTGGAATTCAATGTTGGCATCTCTGCTGTTTTTGCTATTAGCAAATTTTTGCTATCAGCAAATTTGTGTCCTTAGCAGCTCTGTGGAATTGGGCACTGAAGACGAACAGTCATTAATTAAGGATTATGTAGTTTTTGTTTGCCAATTGCAAAAAATACTTACATTCCAATTTTGTTCTCATTCATGACACAGCAAAACATTCTACTTTTTTTGTTTTCAATAATATATTTTTATTCACATGAGATATCATCAAGGACCAGGGGCCTATTTCATAGAGCCACTAAGCAGAGAATTTTGCTTAGCAAATATTTTCACTAAGCATTTTAAAACAAACTACCAGCCAAAGTACATGAATTTTACGTGCAAGTTTGGCTGGTAACCGAGAAAATCCGCTAAGCAAATATTTCTGGTAAGCAATTTTTTCTCTGCTTAGCAGCTCTGTGAAATTGGCTCCAGAGCAGAATACCAGAGTCATTCATTCATTTGTTTTCATGTCGCAGGCGGACGAGCAGCGAATTCAGCTGGAGGAGGAAGCCAGGAAGTCGGCCGAGGAGCAGGCGAGGCTACGCATCGAAGAGGAGGAACGCCAACTTCTGGAGGATGTGGAGAAGAAACAGCTGGAGCTGGATCGACTGCGGTCGGAGCAGCTGGAGCGAGCCGAGAGGCAGATCATGAACGAGTTTGACCACTCCCTCGCACAGGTACGGTACCCAGACTTTTTCTTCTTGTGTTAATCTGTCATTGTTTTCCCCCAGTCTACTCTGTTCATATTGTGTGACGTAATAATAATAATAATAATTAAAGACATTTATATGGCACTTTATGTAAAAACCTCAAAGCGCACAATAAGAACTATAAAAACCAAGGCATTATAATAACGTAGTTGGAGCTGGAAGTACAGTGCATATGAATGACAACACAATTAAGTATTTACGTCTCCCCTCCCTCCTCTGTCATCAGTGTTACTCCAATATCTATACCCCACCCTTTCCCCCACCCCATCCCCATTTACCAGTGCCTGTTGTGTCATATTTTCTATAGCTGGATAAACTATTAAATGTTCATGTCCCCTTCCCCTTCTGTCGTTGATGTTACTCACCTTATTTCTATACCCCACCCTTCCCCCACCCCATCCCCACCAAATCCCTCATCCCCCACACCATCCCTCACTCCATTCCCTACCCATCCTCCACCCCACACCCCACCCCACACCCCATCCCACACCCCATCCCTCACCCCATCCCTCACCCCATCCCCCACCCCATCCCCCACCCCATCCCCCACCCCAACCCCCACCCGATCCCCCACCCATCCCAAATGCCACCCCATACCACACCCAATCCTTCATCCCATCCCCCTGCCCCCACCCATTCCCCTATTCCTTCCCCCACCCCATTCCCTATCCCCTTCCCCCACCCTACTCCCTATCCCTTCCCCCACCCCTACTCCCACCCCTTCCCCACCCCTCACCCCTTATCCCTCACCCCTTATCCCTCACCCCATTTACCAGTGTCTCATCTTTTCTCTGTTATCTTCTATTGCCATTTTTATGCTGCGTAGCTTGCGGCACAGGACTCACATGACTTTTATTCCCCCCTGGAGCAGGTATGTCGGGCTATTAACACTCATTCTTACTTTCGATGTCTTCACCATCGAGCAGTCACTGGTTATCTCAATCTTACTGACGTCATAAGTCAAATATTTGATTTCTGCAATTCAAAATAATTACGTTGCTATAATTTTCCATAATGTCACTTTCCGATTTTTTTAAAATTCTCTTTTGATTGCAAAAATACTGTCGCAGAAATTTCATACATGTATCTCAAAATGCAAATTTTTAATATTAATTATTATTAGTAATTGTTATTTTGTTGTTATTTTGGGTCTTCTCATCTTCTATATTTGCTTGCTGTTATAGAACAGTTTCAATACCAAAAAATAAATATGTGAATCCTAATTCTGCTAAGGGAGGAGGGCCAAAGTTGTGATACAGCCAAGCCTTTGAGAAGCCCCGCCAGGCCTGGTCTACCTGGTCTACCTGGTCTCTTAATCTGTCTTTTGTGAGTCCTAATCCTGTAACAATACAGTAGTTGCCAATCAACATAACCTGGGCTTCTGGAGGGCCTAGCCCAGGCAAGCAGAGCTCATTATAATGGCTGCAGTTGTGAACAAAAGACAGCTGAGGCGTCAGTCAAGTCTGTGTTAACAATGAGAGCTATTGCGGATGTATTCATGTAGGCTTGGGCAAAGCCCAGGCCTGGCCGGGCTTCTCAAAGTCTTGGCTGTATCACAACTTAGACCCTCCTCCCTTACTAATCAGTTAAATTAATACTCATTTTTATATTTCACGATTCTTCACCGTAATCTTATAGCCACCTGAGCAATATGTAAGCTGATAAGTGTTTTCATTTTGATGTTTGTGGATGTTGTCATTCTGTCATTTTAGCATATTTTTTTGCTGTCCAAACAAAAAATAGATTTAAATACTGCAGACAATTGTTTCTATGTTGGTTTGTTTAAAATTGGGTTGAAAAAAGGTAGTGGGAAATAAAGCCTACATCAGAGGTTCCTAACATGCTAAAAATAAACACTGGTCTCTGGACGGAGGTTTATAGTGATTTAAGGGTCTAGTAGATCCTTGACCTAACGCGCCCAGTAGACTTTGTGTTTTTTCACTGACTATACAACTTGCGTTTTCTACCAAAAAACTTTTAAAATTCTCCCAAAAGTGTTGTGATTCTTAGGAATCCAGTGTTTTCTGTCCCGAGGACTTGAGGGTGACGTTTCATTGTTGTTTTTCTGTGATAGGAAAAAATTGTTTTAACCCGATCCCATATTTGACACCTTTTACAGGGGTTTAGCAAAACTAATATTCAAAGCAAATTATTGCATGAGTCTTGTGTCAGTGAAAAGACAGATGGCTTTGTAAAAGTTTTGAATCGGAAGTCATGTTATTGAGTCACATTGGTGTATTTTGTTTTTCTTTGACATTTGAGCCCTTCGTGAACAGTTTTTAAATTTGAAATGAAGTTTTGTCTTTGAATTCAATGTTTCATTGCCAAATCCCCCCCCCCCACCCTGTACTCAAAATGACACTTGTGATCGACATATTTGTTTTAATATTAAACCATGGACGAAACTTCATTTTTATTCATGCTTTACTGTCAGAAATTTATTTTTTTATTATTTTGTTCTTTAATTTCTTTGAAGAAAGCATTTGTTCTCGTTCAGTTTTGTTTTTCAGTTTATTATTAACCCTAACCTCCTAGGTATTCTGGCTAGGAACCTTCCTGAATCCTCCAAAAACCTTCAAAATACTCCAAAATCCATCAGTGCACTTTTGGAAACATGCCCTTATCTTCAAAATGCACCATGCATTTTCGTTGATCTTTCATATTCAGCACTTATGGCCTGTACTTCTTGCCAGGTAGTAATTTTTCCCCATTTGAAGAGGTGAAAGTACCAGTTTCCAACAGTGCTGAATTTTTCCCAAAAAGTGTCCCTTGGAGGATTTTGCAGGATTTGGGGGTGGGTTAGGGTTAATAAGCAATCTTGTGTATGGACATCTGGATATATATCCAATGTTAACATCCCAGTGTGTGATTGTTGATTGCCCAGAGCAGAATATGAAAAAAATGGGGTTTTTTGGTTCAAATAAATTTAAAAAAAAGCTAAATTAAACAGCTAAAATTGTTTGTCTGGAATCAGATCGTGAAATTTGAAGTACTTCAACATTAAAAATCAAGCTAGTTTTGAATTGTTGCTTTTTTTGTCAGGAAAGTAATCACTCTCATTTTGATTACTCTGAGCTAAGTTGTTTTGTAAAAAAAAAATAGCCTGTGTGTTGACAGATTTCAGCCACACTTGACCAAGTATACCTTTTTTTTTAGGAACACAAAAACAGACAAGCAGGCAAAATCCTTTCATGTTTAGTTTGGAAAATTAGATGCTAACCAAATAAATATGTTTAGTATTAAAAAACAAACAAGAATTCCGCTTACCAGATCTGAGATTATCTCCTAATAAAAATGGCAAGACTTGACCTAACATCTTTGAACCATGTACATGTACATGACTGAGGATACATATATCCTGTTGGTAAGTGTGACATAATTCCAACATAACCTACGCCCACTTCACACATGCTGCTGGCACCAACGATCATCAGAAGCCCATTGGAAATGCATTGACCACTCTTTTCTTTAAGGATGTACGCAAGAAATTAGAAAGCTCGGGACTTGCATTTAACATATGTGTTGTCAAGACTCAAAATCTTACTAACAAAGTCCATTTCTGACTCAAAAATTGTATTTTTGCCTGGTGAAGAGGATAAGTAAAGACTGTTTTGCGGTGACACCATGCGAAAATCTCAGTTGATTAGTAATTACTTCTGAAAAGAACTGGAATTGAACCGAGTTGTAACTTCCAGTTCTTTTCAGAACTAATTAATACTCAGTTGAGATTTTCACATTGTGTCACCGCAAATAGTCTTTACTTAATTTCTGCTTCAAGAATCACTTTTGAAAGTTAAAATCAAGGAATTTATGGTTAATTACACACAACGGTGTGCCAGCCTGGGAACCGGAAGTAGCGAAAAGAATGCGCGTACTACCAATGCTCGTACTACCAATGCGCGTACTACCAATGCGCGTACTACCAATGCGCGTACTACCAATGCGCGTACTACCAATGCGCGTACTACCAATGCGCGTACTACCAATGCGCGTACTACCAATGCGCGTACTACCTATGCGCGTACTACCAATGCGCGTACTACCAATGCGCGTACTACCAATGCGCGTACTACCAATGCGCGTACTACCAATGCGCGTACTACCAATGCACGTGTGTATTACGTATCGACCAACAGGATAATCTAAGCGCTTTTTTTTAATCACGTCCTGTTTGTAGATTGAAGATTCAGAGGAGGATGACGACGCGTCAAGGAAGTCTGATGACACCCATTACTTTGAGGGATTCCTTCACATGAAGACAGGTAAGGAATGATTTATATCGGTTGTTCATTGCCTCAAACCCCTACACCCAACCCACCCACCATGGGAGAAGGGGGGAAGGGGATGCCGCCAGGAAGTCTGACGACACCCATTACTTTGAGGGATTCCTTCACGTGAAGACAAGTAAGGAATGACTTGGTCAAAGATTGCTTGTGTCGTAGCAAGCGTACGAATGGACGGGTAAAGAGTGACTTGGTTAAAGATTGCTTGTGTAGCAAGCGTACGAGTGGACGGGTGAGGAGTGACTTGATCAGAGATTGCTTGTGTAGCGAGTGTACGAGTGGACGGGTGAGGAGTGACTTGATCAGAGATTGCTTGTGTAGCGAGTGTACGAGTGGACGGGTGAGGAGTGACTTGATCAGAGATTGCTTGTGTAGTGAGTGTACGAGTGGACGGGTAAGGAGTGACTTGATCAGAGATTGCTTGTGTGAGCATGAGTGGACGGGTGAGGAGTGACTTGGTTAAAGATTGCTTGTGTGAAGCGTCTGAGTGGACGGGTGAGGAGTGACTTGATCAGAGATTGCTTGTGTAGCGAGTGCACGAGTGACGGGTGAGGAGTGACTTGATCAGAGATTGCTTGTGTAGTGAGCGACGAGTGGACGGGTGAGGAGTGACTTGATCAGAGATTGCTTGTGTAGTGAGTGTACGAGTGGACGGGTGAGGAGTGACTTGATCAGAGATTGCTTGTGTAGCGAGTGTACGAGTGGACGGGTGAGGAGTGACTTGATCAGAGATTGCTTGTGTAGTGAGCGTACGAGTGGACGGGTGAGGAGTGACTTGATCAGAGATTGCTTGTGTAGTGAGTGTACGAGTGGACGGGTGAGGAGTGACTTGATCAGAGATTGCTTGTGTAGCGAGTGTACGAGTGGACGGGTGAGGAGTGACTTGATCAGAGATTGCTTGTGTAGCGAGTGTACGAGTGGACGGGTGAGGAGTGACTTGATCAGAGATTGCTTGTGTAGTGAGTGGACGGGTGAGGAGTGACTTGATCAGAGATTGCTTGTGTAGCGAGTGTACGAGTGGACGGGTGAGGAGTGACTTGATCAGAGATTGCTTGTGTAGCTAGTGTACGAGTGGACGGGTAAGGAGTGACTTGATCAGAGATTGCTTGTGTAGCGAGTGGACGGGTGAGGAGTGACTTGGTTAAAGATTGCTTGTGTAGCGAGCGTACGAGTGGACGGGTGAGGAGTGACTTGATCAGAGATTGCTTGTGTAGCTAGTGTACGAGTGGACGGGTGAGGAGTGACTTGATCAGAGATTGCTTGTGTAGCGAGTGTACGAGTGGACGGGTGAGGAGTGACTTGATCAGAGATTGCTTGTGTAGCGAGTGTACGAGTGGACGGGTGAGGAGTGACTTGATCAGAGATTGCTTGTGTAGCGAGCGTACGAGTGGACGGGTGAGGAGTGACTTGGTTAAAGATTGCTTGTGTAGCGAGCGTACGAGTGGACGGGTGAGGAGTGACTTGATCAGAGATTGCTTGTGTAGCTAGTGTACGAGTGGACGGGTAAGGAGTGACTTGATCAGAGATTGCTTGTGTAGCGAGTGGACGGGTGAGGAGTGACTTGGTTAAAGATTGCTTGTTTAGCGGGCGTACGAGTGGACGGGTGAGGAGTGACTTGATCAGAGATTGCTTGTGTAGCTAGTGTACGAGTGGACGGGTAAGGAGTGACTTGATCAGAGATTACTTGTGTAGCGAGTGTACGAGTGGACGGGTGAGGAGTGACTTGATCAGAGATTGCTTGTGTAGCGAGTGTACGAGTGGACGGGTGAGGAGTGACTTGATCAGAGATTGCTTGTGTAGCGAGTGTACGAGTGGACGGGTGAGGAGTGACTTGATCAGAGATTGCTTGTGTAGCGAGCGTACGAGTGGACGGGTGAGGTGACTTGATCAGAGATTGCTTGTGTAGCGAGTAACGAGTGGACGGGTGAGGAGTGACTTGATCAGAGATTGCTTGTGTAGCGAGTGTACGAGTGGACGGGTGAGGAGTGACTTGATCAGAGATTGCTTGTGTAGCGAGTGTACGAGTGGACGGGTGAGGAGTGACTTGATCAGAGATTGCTTGTGTAGCTAGTGTACGAGTGGACGGGTGAGGAGTGACTTGATCAGAGATTGCTTGTGTAGCGAGTGTACGAGTGGACGGGTGAGGAGTGACTTGATCAGAGATTGCTTGTGTAGCGAGTGTACGAGTGGACGGGTGAGGAGTGACTTGATCAGAGATTGCTTGTGTAGCGAGTGTAAGAGTGGACGGGTGAGGAGTGACTTGATCAGAGATTGCTTGTATAGCGAGTGCGAGTGGACGGGTGAGGAGTGACTTGATCAGAGATTGCCTGTGTAGCGAGTGGACGGGTGAGGAGTGACTTGATCAGAGATTGCTTGTGTAGCGAGTGTACGAGTGGACGGGTGAGGAGTGACTTGATCAGAGATTGCTTGTGTAGTGTGTACGAGTGGACGGGTGAGGAGTGACTTGATCAGAGATTGCTTGTGTAGCGAGTGGACGGGTGAGGAGTGACTTGATCAGAGATTGCTTGTGTAGCGAGTGTACGAGTGGACGGGTGAGGAGTGACTTGATCAGAGATTGCTTGTGTAGCGAGTGTACGAGTGGACGGGTGAGGAGTGACTTGATCAGAGATTGCTTGTGTAGCGAGTGTACGAGTGGACGGGTGAGGAGTGACTTGATCAGAGATTGCTTGTATAGCGAGTGTACGAGTGGACGGGTGAGGAGTGACTTGATCAGAGATTGCTTGTGTAGCGAGTGTACGAGTGGACGGGTGAGGAGTGACTTGATCAGAGATTGCTTGTGTAGCGAGATTAAGAGTGGACGGGTGAGGAGTGACTTGATCAGAGATTGCTTGTGTAGCGAGTGTTACGAGTGGACGGGTGAGGAGTGACTTGATCAGAGATTGCTTGTGTAGCTAGTGTACGAGTGGACGGGTGAGGAGTGACTTGATCAGAGATTGCTTGTGTAGCGAGTGTACGAGTGGACGGGTGAGGAGTGACTTGATCAGAGATTGCTTGTGTAGCTAGTGTACGAGTGGACGGGTGAGGAGTGACTTGATCAGAGATTGCTTGTGTAGCGAGTGTACGAGTGGACGGGTGAGGAGTGACTTGATCAGAGATTGCTTGTAGCGAGTGTGCAGTGGACGGGTGAGGAGTGACTTGATCAGAGATTGCTTGTGTGGAGGCAGTGGACGGGTGAGGAGTGACTTGATCAGAGATTGCTTGTGTAGCGAGTGTCACGAGTGGACGGGTGTGGTGTGACTTGATCAGAGTTTGCTTGTGTCGCGCTGGTCCGAGTGGACGGGTGAGGAGTGACTTGATCAGAGATTGCTTGTGTAGCGAGTGTAGTGGACGGGTGAGGAGTGACTTGATCAGAGATTGCTTGTGTGCGAGCGTGCACGAGTGGACGGGTGAGGAGTGACTTGATCAGAGATTGCTTGTGTGAGGTGTACGAGTGGACGGGTGAGGAGTGACTTGATCAGAGATTGCTTGTGTAGCGAGAGAGCTCGTGAGCGCGTCAGGAGTGACAAGATCAGAGATTGCTTGTGTAGCGAGCGAACGAGTCGACGGGTGAGGAGTGACTTGATCAGAGATTGCTTGTGTAGCGAGTGTCTGAGTGGACGGGTGAGGAGTGACTTGATCAGAGATTGCTTGTGTAGCGAGTGTACGAGTGGACGGGTGAGGAGTGACTTGATCAGAGATTGCTTGTGTAGCGAGTGTACGAGTGGACGGGTGAGGAGTGACTTGATCAGAGATTGCTTGTGTAGCGAGTGGACGGGTGAGGAGTGACTTGATCAGAGATTGCTTGTGCAGTGGACGGGTGAGTGACTTGATCAGAGATTGCTTGTGTGCGTGAGTGGACGGGTGAGGAGTGACTTGATCAGAGATTGCTTGTGTAGCGAGTGGACGGGTGAGTGACTTGATCAGAGATTGCTTGTGTAGCGGAGCAGAGTGGACGGGTGAGGTGACTTGATCAGAGATTGCTTGTGTAGCGAGCGACGAGTGGACGGGTGAGGAGTGACTTGATCAGAGATTGCTTGTGTAGCTGAGTGGACGGGTGAGGAGTGACTTGATCAGAGATTGCTTGTGTAGTGTACGAGTGGACGGGTGAGGAGTGACTTGATCAGAGATTGCTTGTGTAGGCTGAGTGGACGGGTGAGGAGTGACTTGATCAGAGATTGCTTGTGTAGCAGTGTAGGTGGACGGGTGAAGGAGTGACTTGATCAGAGATTGCTTGTGTAGTGAGTGTACGAGTGGACGGGTGAGGAGTGACTTGATCAGAGATTGCTTGTGTAGTGAGTGTACGAGTGGACGGGTGAGGAGTGACTTGATCAGAGATTGCTTGTGTAGTGAGTGTACGAGTGGACGGGTGAGGAGTGACTTGATCAGAGATTGCTTGTGTAGCTAGTGTACGGGTGGACGGGTGAGGAGTGACTTGATCAGAGATTGCTTGTGTAGCGAGTGTACGAGTGGACGGGTGAGGAGTGACTTGATCAGAGATTGCTTGTGTAGCTAGTGTACGGGTGGACGGGTGAGGAGTGACTTGATCAGAGATTGCTTGTGTAGGCGGGTGGACGGGTGAGGAGTGACTTGATCAGAGATTGCTTGTGTAGCTAGTGTGAGTGGACGGGTGAGGAGTGACTTGATCAGAGATTGCTTGTGTAGTGAGTGTGAGCGTGGGTGAGGAGTGACTGGAGTGGACGGGTGAGGAGTGACTTGATCAGAGATTGCTTGTGTAGCTGGTGTGTACAGTGGACGGGTAAGGAGTGACTTGATCAGAGATTGCTTGTGTAGTGAGTGGACGGGTGAGGAGTGACTTGATCAGAGATTGCTTGTGTAGCGAGTGTACGAGTGGACGGGTGAGGAGTGACTTGATCAGAGATTGCTTGTGTAGCGAGTGGACGGGTGAGGAGTGACTTGATCAGAGATTGCTTGTGTAGTGAGTGTACGAGTGGACGGGTGAGGAGTGACTTGATCAGAGATTGCTTGTGTAGCAGTGGACGAGTGGGTGAGGAGTGACTTGATCAGAGATTGCTTGTAAGGTGTACGAGTGGACGGGTGAGGTGACTTGATCAGAGATTGCTTGTGTAGCAGAGTGGCCGGGTGAGGAGTGACTTGATCAGAGATTGCTTGTGTAGTGAGTGTACGAGTGGACGGGTGAGGAGTGACTTGATCAGAGATTGCTTGTGTAGCGAGTGTACGAGTGGACGGGTGAGGAGTGACTTGATCAGAGATTGCTTGTGTAGTGAGTGTACGAGTGGACGGGTGAGGAGTGACTTGATCAGAGATTGCTTGTGTAGCGAGTGTACGAGTGGACGGGTGAGGAGTGACTTGATCAGAGATTGCTTGTGTAGCGAGTGGACGGGTGAGGAGTGACTTGATCAGAGATTGCTTGTGTAGCGAGTGGACGGGTGAGGAGTGACTTGATCAGAGATTGCTTGTGTAGCGAGTGTACGAGTGGACGGGTGAGGAGTGACTTGATCAGAGATTGCTTGTGTAGCTAGTGTACGAGTGGACGGGTGAGGAGTGACTTGATCAGAGATTGCTTGTGTAGCGAGCGTACGAGTGGACGGGTAAGGAGTGACTTGATCAGAGATTGCTTGTGTAGCTAGTGTACGAGTGGACGGGTGAGGAGTGACTTGATCAGAGATTGCTTGTGTCGGTGGACGGGTGAGGTGACTTGATCAGAGATTGCTTGTGTAGCTAGTGCAGTGGACGGGTGAGGAGTGACTTGATCAGAGATTGCTTGTGTAGCGAGCGTACGAGTGGACGGGTGAGGAGTGACTTGATCAGAGATTGCTTGTGTAGCTAGTGTCACAGTGGGACGGGTGAGGTGACTTGATCAGAGATTGCTTGTGTAGCGAGCGTACGAGTGGACGGGTGAGGAGTGACTTGATCAGAGATTGCTTGTGTAGCTAGTGTACGAGTGGACGGGTGAGGGTGACTTGATCAGAGATTGCTTGTGTAGCGAGAGTGTGCAGTGGACGGGTAAGGAGTGACTTGATCAGAGATTGCTTGTGTAGCGGCGTGAGTGGACGGGTGAGTGACTTGATCAGAGATTGCTTGTGTAGCTAGTGTGCAGTGGGCGGGTGGGAGGTGACTTGATCAGAGATTGCTTGTGTAGCGAGTGTCAGTGGACGGGTGAGGAGTGACTTGATCAGAGATTGCTTGTGTAGGGAGTATGCAGTGGACGGGTGAGGAGTGACTTGATCAGAGATTGCTTGTGTAGGCGAGTGTAGTGGACGGGTGAGGAGTGACTTGATCAGAGATTGCTTGTGTAGCGAGTGTGCAGTGGACGGGTGAGGAGTGACTTGATCAGAGATTGCTTGTGTAGTGAGTGTACGAGTGGACGGGTGAAGAGTGACTTGATCAGAGATTGCTTGTGTAGCGAGTGTACGAGTGGACGGGTGAGGAGTGACTTGATCAGAGATTGCTTGTGTAGTGAGTGTACAATTGGACGGGTAAGGAGTGACTTGATCAGAGATTGCTTGTGTAGTCAGTCTACGACTGGACGGGTGAGGGTGACTTGATCAGAGATTGCTTGTAGTGAGTGTACGAGTGGACGGGTGAGAGTGACTTGATCAGAGATTGCTTGTGTAGCGTGACGAGTGGACGGGTGAGGAGTGACTTGATCAGAGATTGCTTGTGTAGCGAGCGTACGAGTGGACGGGTGAGGAGTGACTTGATCAGAGATTGCTTGTGTAGCGAGTGTACGAGTGGACGGGTGAGGAGTGACTTGGGTCAAAGATTGCTTGTGTACCAAGCGTACGAGTGGATGGGTAAGGAATGACTTGGTCAAAGATTGCTTGTGTCGTAGCAAGCGTACGAATGGACGGGTAAGGAGTGACTTGATCAAAGATTGCTTGTATAGCTACTTCAAAGTTATTCATTCAGGGTATCAAGCAATTGGCCCAAAACTGATCCACGGACTTTAGGCCGAAATATTATAAAACATTGATTTAATTTTGTATACTCGGTGCTTACAAGCAGGAGGTCGTGGGTTCGAATCCCGCCCGAGTCGCCTGTGAAGTTTTTTCACAGACACTCGGAAAGCACTGAGTATGCAGGTGTAGGGCAAAATTAAATCAATTGTTTATCACCCGACGCAAGAATTTTACCAACCTATACAGTTTAAACATATCATATTTAGGCAATTTACCAATGAATTCTGGTTTAGAAAAACCTGCTAAATATGTCTGAGCTCCTGGAAGTAGACCCTTATTTAGTTTTTGTAAAACGACTCAAGACGAAACTGTACCTCAAACATTACTTTATGTGTTTCTTTGCAGGTGGTATGGTGAATTCTTGGAAGAAGAGATGGTTTGTACTGAGAGACGAAACGCTCATGTGGTTTAAATCTAAACAGGTGCACAGTTTGTTTGATTAAATTGTGTATATTGAAAAACATTTATTTTTTTTTCACATGTTTTTTTTTTTCAAATGATACATGATCAGTGTTGTAGTCAAGACCTCAAAGTATGAGACCGAGACCTTGAAACAGCTGAGACCTCCAAAAATCAGTCTCGAGACCTACAACACTGTTCATGATATCTAAGGTTTAGTACGGGGGGAAAAATGAGGTTAAAGGTTGTTATACCGGTCTCAGTTGACATTGCAAGAAATGTGTATTTCATCTTCTCGTCACTGGTTATTGTTCAACAGGAAGCACTTAAGTCTGGCTGGCTTATGAAGAAAGGAGGTGGAACTGGTACCCTGTCAAGGTCAGTGCTTAGACCACTGTTTTTAATCCACATCCAAACTAAAGGAAGTTATTTTTTTGCTAATTTCTCCTCCAGTGAATGTTTACCGCTTAACAAAGAATCGCATCATCGAAAAGGAAATAGTTCAAAGAGAAATGGACAAATCACAAAATGTAAGGCCAAAAAAAAGTCTCCAGTTTCTGGTCATCAGTTGGTTTCAAAATCGGTGCGGTAACACGCTTTTTTTTTTTTTGCTAACAGGGAAATATGTGATATATGTAATTGGGCATCGTTTCATAGCACAAAAAAAAGAAAATTAAAAATGCTGATGTGTGGGTCTTAGGCGGCGCGCACGGAGACCAGAAACCAGAGACTTTTTTTTTGGGCCTCAGGAGTTGTAATAAGTGTTGGTTGTGAGAGGACCCGCTGGTGAGATACTCAACGTTTCGATCAGTATACTCTAATCATCTTCAGGAGAATGTCTGATACATTGTAGTATATGATTATACGTAAACATGATCAAAATCCAGTGAAATTTTATAACAAACTTTCTTGAACAGGAGAAACTGGAGAAAGCGTTTCTTTGTCTTGAAGGACTTCACCTTATCGTACTACGAATCAGATGGCAACAGCGCCAAGTTACTAGGCAAGATTGACATCAAGGGAGCAACGTAAGTTCAGTTATATGAAAACATACAATACATATGTTAAAAAAAAAACCCAAGGAAGTTAAAGCAGTGTATAAAGTCCTCACAATCATGATTTTTTTTTTTTTAAAGATTAAAAAAAAAAAACGGCATTCAAAATAATGAATCGGATTTATTTCCCAACAACTTAAAATCCTTTTTTTTATCTCAAAATTAATACCATTAGTATTTGTTCTGGGCCCACTTCCATTGAGGTACTGAACCGAAACGTTTGCTGAACAAAAAATTACTTGTAAGCCTCAGATTTCGGTTTGCGGTAACACCATGTGTTTATCTCAATTGTCGCTAAGTGCGATATATGGTTCAGGGGAGAACCAACATCGGGCAACTCGTTTCTCCACTATTGCTAAGTGAGAGCGAGGTTCAGGGAGGACTTCTCAGGATATTCTCTACATTGTATGCTCTAATCATTGTCTCCACTCTCTTTCCTTTTACAGAAATATAACGGACAGCAGTTTTGGAAGAGAAAACTCCATCGACATTGAGACCGACGGCAGGACCTACCATTTGGTGGCCGAGACGGCTGATGACTGCAGGTATGTTATGGTTACAGTACAACGCTGCTACTACAAGAAGGCATTGGGGGACAATTCCATAGAGTTGCTATTAAGTAGAAAACGTCGCTAAGCAAATCTGTGACCAGCTCCGTAAAAACGTTGCGTAAAATGTCGTATTCATTTACAAGACAATAAACCCTTTCACGGTAATATGCGCCATGTTTTTGACGGGGCAAAATTGTTTATTCCGAACACTCGTTGCCGTCTGCGACCCAGCGCTAGAACTTCACGTACATTCCAGACGCGTGCGTGAAGTTCGAGCGCTGGGTCGCAGACGGCAACGAATGTTCGAAATAAACAATTTTGCCCCGTCAAAAACATGGCGCATATTACCGTGAAAGGGTTTATTGTTCTTATTCCTCAGAGTGTCGTGGCCGAGCGGTCTAGCTTACCGGACTCAAGTTCTGGTGTAAGCAGCAGAATGTGGGTTCGAATCCCGGCCGTGACACTTGTGTCCTTGAGCAAGACACTTAACCGTAATTGCTTCTCTCCACCCAGGGGTTAAATGGGTACCTGTGAGGGCAGAGTTGGTTGATTAGCCCTATATGCGCTGTAATGGCAGCAATTGAGCTGTATACTCCTCAGGGAGCTGAGATGGTTTCAGGAATGATTTATGAGCCTTATGAGCAGGGGTAATGATATAATGCGCCTTGAGCACCACTTAGTTGGTGGATACGTGCGCTATATAAGTCCACACATTATTATTATTATTATTATTATGTTATGAAGTCTGATGAATATCACCAGGACGAGGAATGTGGCTGAGAAATGTGCCAAAGTGAACTCGATGTCCTCTGCTTTCAAGCCAAAATTCAATATTTTCCGCCTTTATTTTTTTGGTTACTCAGCGAGTGGTACAGCATCCTGACTCGAGTGAAGAATTCTCAAGACTTTGAGCTGAAACAGATGCACGACGAGGAAGCCAATCCTAAGAATTCTATCGGCTCGCTGGACGTCGCCATCATCGATTCCGTTGTCCCCGTCAACATCGCCGCAAAGTAAGTTCCTGCAAATTAACCCTCCTACACATGGAGGCCACTCCGATCCACAAAATTCTGTTCTTGAGCAACCTTCAGTACATACATGTACAAGCCTGCTGTCCTTTCCAAGTAATCTTACAAAATCAACTGTGTGCTACCCAAGGCCACTGTAAATGTTTGAACATATTAGTATGGCCTGCAATGTATCAATGGGAGACCACTTTACCCTGCAATCTCAGTGGTGTGACAGTGCACAGAAGGGTAACCATAGGAGGCCACTGGCAACAGCTAATGGCTTAGAGTGGCCTGAATGGGTTGTTTCAAAAATTGCACTGATTGTAGGAGGGTTAATCTGCAAAGAAAAAAATTGCCGAGTATTAATGTACCTCGTCAGTTTCCCCTGTGGTTTAAATGATTATTTGGTGTGATTTTTCTTCTTTCTTCAGACCCAACTGTTTTGCCATCATCACAGCTGAGAGGGTGATAAACCTGATGAGTGATACACCGGTTGGAATGAATAACTGGCTAGCAGGTAGGACCCTTTAACCTTAATCACCCCATATCCTCAATGGGGCACTTTTTTGGGAAAAATTCAGCACTGTTGGAAACTGGTACTTTCACCTCTTCAAATGGGGCAAAATTACTACCTGGCAAGAAGTACAGGCCATAAGTGCTGAATATGAAAGATCAACGAAAAATGCATGGTGCATTTTGAAGCATGCATTTTGAAGATAAGGGCATGTTTCCAAAAGTGCACTGATGGATTTTGGAGGATTCAGGAAGGTTTCTAGCCAGAATACCTATAGGGGGTTCATTGGCGGATCCAGGGGGGGGCCTAAGGGGGCTGTAGCCCCCCCCCCCTAAAATCGTTAAAAATTTTTTTTTTTTTTTTTAAAGGAGAGAAAAAGAGAGAGAGAGAGAGAGAGAGAGAGAGAGGAGAATGCATCACCATTCCCTCACTGTGCTTTGTTTTTCTCTCCCTTTGATTATTTCATTGTAATTTTTGTAGTACTGAAAAATAATTGTTTTGGATTCTCAGCCCCCCCCCCCTAAAAAATGTTCTGGATCCGCCCATGGGGTTAGGGTTCAGGAAGGTTCCCAGCCAGAATACCTGTAGGGGG
Source organism: Zoroaster sp. YZ-2022 (assembly GCA_029582265.1). Classification (NCBI taxonomy): domain Eukaryota; kingdom Metazoa; phylum Echinodermata; class Asteroidea; order Forcipulatida; family Zoroasteridae; genus Zoroaster; species Zoroaster sp. YZ-2022. The sequence goes on from CM055830.1 coordinate 12,720,572, forward strand.
TTAGGGTTCAGGAAGGTTCCCAGCCAGAATACCTATAGGGGGTTAGGGTTCAGGAAGGTTCCTAGCCAGAATACCTATAGGGGGTTAGGGTTCAGGAAGGTTCCTAGCCAGAATACCTATAGGGGGTTAGGGTTCAAGATATATTGGCCATGTTTGGTTAAGACGACCCAGAAAAATTTTTTTTAAAGATAATATCGTTGTTAAACGGAAAAAACCAAAATTATGAAATTCGGATGTTGGACACTGTAAATAAAAGCGATATTTCATATGCGCTTAATTCTGATTGACAGCCGCGGTGGCCAATCAGAAGACAGCCCACGCCCTCGGCCCATTACATAATATATTGTGTGGTCACACGCAACCTGAGGATTAAAATGCGGGGTCCCCCTTTTTATTAATTTGAGTTTTTAATTTACTGGTACTAATCCTTGACTGATTTTTTTTCATTCAATGTCTCAAATGAAAGCTTATAACTTTCTTAACCCCAGAAAAATAGCAATTTAACATTTAAATCTATTTTTTTACCGGTAAATTGTCCTAAACACATGTTATACATCTTTAAATCCCCGGAACTAAATGATCAAAGTTTTTCCTTAAACTTTATACTTGGCTGTTAAAGTTTATGATGTTATCCTGTAAAATATTGATGTCTAAATTATTGGTTCAGTTTGCGGTAATACCATCTGGTATCGCAAAGTGAGATTGTAATTCTGACAGTGACGCTAGTCGAAATATAGAAAAGGCCTGTACGGTTCTTCAGAACCACAACCTCAAGGCTGGTCCATACTTCACGCGAAAGCGTATGCGAAGCGAATTTTACGTCATCAAATTCGCGGCGAATGATTCGCGCAAGTTGAAATGTGTTCAACTTTTGCGAACCTTCGCCGCGAATATTTGCCGTGAGCCATTGTCGACGTCGCGAATTTCGCTTCGCATGTGCTTTCGCGTGAAGTATGAACCGGCCTTCACTTGGCGATAGTTGAGATGCTAACCCGCTGGTGTTTCTGCAAACCGTAACCGATAACGATACTCCACTATACAAAGCCTGAACATTTTCATGTCGTTTATCCTGTACGATGTTTTTGTTTGGAGTTTAAGAGAAGAAGAAGAACAAGTTAAAAAAACAAAAAAACAAACAAGTTTTCTTTTGTCTTCAATTCACACCTGGCTAAGGGAAGAGGGCCAAAGCCATGGTACAGCCAAGCCTTTGAGTAGCCCAGCCAAGCCTTTGAGTAGCCCAGCCGGGCCCAGGTTTTGCCCCTATATATTCCCACTAGCTGAGCACAAAAGACCCTTTACTAATGAATAGATCTCTTTGTTAACACATAATTGACTGACACCTCAGCTGTCTTTTGTTCACAACTGCAGCCATTATAATGAGCTCTGCTTGGCTGGGCTAGGCCCTCCAGAAGCCCAGGTTATGTTAATTGGCAAGTACTGTATTGTTACAGGATTAGGACTCACAAAAGACAGATTAGGAGGCCTGGTCTGGCTGGGCTTCTCAAAGGCTTGGCTGTACCCCCAACTTTGGCCTAACTTCTGCCTACTCATGTGTTTAAGTATGCAAGTTTTCTGTATTCTGTTCCATTTTGCCTTTGAGAAAGATCCTGCTATGGGTTCGAAACGTAAGGTCATTAGCTACTATTTTGCATTTATACTACAGGTCATTTAGGTTTCGTTTCGGTTTGCGGTAACACCATGTGTTTATCTCAACTAACGTGAAGCTGAGGTACAGGTTCTGAAAAGAACCGTATCGTACAACTCGTATCTCAACCTTCGCTAAGTGAGAAAGGTTCAAGGGAGAACCAATTTCGGGCAACTCGTTTTTCTCTACTGTCGCTAAGTGAGAAATATGGTTCAGGGAGAACCATGGGACTTCACAGGTTAATATGGTTCAGGGAGAACCATGGGGACTTCAGAGAATAACCCGTGAAGTCCCCATGGTTCTCCCTGAACCATATTTCTCACTTAGCGACAGTAGAGAAAAACGAGTTGCCCGAAATTGGTTCTCCCATGAACCTTTCTCACTTAACGAAGGTTGAGATACGAGTTGTACGATACGGTTCTTTTCAGAACCTGTACCTCAGCTTCACGTTAGTTGAGATAAACACATGGTGTTACCGCAAACCGAAACGATATCGATATTCCACCATGCAAAGCCTCAAAACTTATGTCATTTAGGTTGGTATGCAGTTTGCTAACAGCTAATTCTCTATTCATTTCAAGGAGGTGTTCGTGCTAGAGCACGAATAATAAAGTTGGCAATATGGATAACTAATCAAAAAGGAACTCCTTTTATCCTGTGCAGCACTCACCCAGTACCATAAGGGTAAGCGTACCTACAAGCAAGAGGACATTCTCCTCAGCGGCTGGCTGACCAGGGAGAGCGCCTCCACGGGAACCCTGGCTCGCGTCTCCACGGGCAGCCGCAAGAAGCGCTACTTCGTGCTGACCGCCAACTCGCTGGAGTTCTACCGGAGCGTGGAGTTGCAGCAGAAGATGGGAGCGATCGCGTTGAACAGTCTGTGCTCGGTGACGTTGCCGGATGAGAAGACGTTCAAAGATGAAGGTAAGTGGACTCATCTTTGCCCCCCAAAAAAGATTTTTTTTAAATTTTTTATTAAATAAATTATTTGGTTTGCAGGGACAAACATCTCTTTGTTTTGGGTGGTTCTTAATTTTAAAAAAAAATAATTTTCTCCGGTTTCTGGTCATAAGTTGGCTTCAAAATTGGTGTGGTGTGTTTTTTTTTAGTGATATACGTGATATATATATACATGGGTTATTGGAACTAGTCCAAATTTCCCATACACAAAGTATGGTGGCTAAGAGAGGCCTCACAAATCGGGCAAACGTTCATACCCCTATGTGAAAAAGTTTTTTTTAAACCACTGCGTGGCAGAATTCCAATTTTGGGTGCAATTGGACATTGTTTCTTAGCAAAAAAAAATTTAAACTAAAAATGCTGACGTGCAGGTCTGAGGCGACGCGCGTGTAGACCAGAAACCGGGGACTTTTTTTTTTTAGGGGAGGGGGGGTTTACGGGTGGTACTGAAAATAATTGTTTTTTGATTCAATTGTGTTTTTAAGTTTAATATTTTTGAATGAGGTAAGGGACATACAAAGATGTACTTGAATACGAGTACAGGTCCGAGTAGCATAACACCAGACTTGTTGTAGAGTACTCAATCATGAATGACTACAAAAACATGTAATCCCGTCAAAGTTTGAGTTCTGCATCTCTGTCTCTCTGATATCCACCCATACATCCAAGAGGGTTTTGCGTGTTTACTGTGGTCACCAATAATCCAAACACTCGGATTGTCTGCTTGAAGCTTGGAATTTTTGCATCGGGAGAAAAAATGTGTGGCACTACTAACCCTCCCTCCCTCCCTCCCTCCCTCCCTCCCACCTCACACCCAGAACATCCATGCATTGAACATCATCTGAAATCTTCACACTCACTGAATGATGTGTTGTGGTTATGGTGTTTGCCTGTCGATCTTTATCCCTAACCCCCGAGGTATTCTGGCTAGGAACCTTCCTGAATCCTCCAAAATCCATCAGTGCACTTTTGGAAACATGCCCTTATCTTCAAAATGCACCATGCATTTTCGTTGATCTTTCATATTCAGCACTTATGGGCCTGTACTTCTTGCCAGGTAGTAATTTTGTCCCATTTGAAGAGGTGTAACTACCAGTTTCCAACAGTGCTGAATTTTCCCCAAAAAAGTGCCCCTTGGGAGGATTTTTGCAGGATTTTTGCAGGATTTGGGGTGGGTAGGGTTAATGTCAATGTGAAGTGTCTAATTACACAAGGGACTCAGTACTGTATAGCCCAGACAGGGATACTTTGTATGTGGCCGGGTGTCCCAATACCAGCTAAGTCCAACAGTTGGGTGGTAGTGTTTGTGTTATGGTGTTGGATTTTGGCAGATTCAGGAAAGTTCTCAGGCAAAATAGCTAGGCTTAGGGTTAATATTGTATGTTTTCCTTATTAAAATGTGTATTAATCAGATTTTCAGAAAAAAAAGAAAAAAAACCACAATGTAATTTAGGACGATATCTTATTTTAGAAGAAAATTATTTCATCAAATCATTTCAAATCCAATCAGTTAACCCTCCTATGGTTTGACCTTTCAAAACCTTTCAAAATCTGCTTACTGGCAAAATGGCTATCAATAATGTATGAACCCTTTAAAACCCTCCAGAATTTGTTGCTACTGAACTACCACACCTTTCAATACCCTTTGAAAGGTATTGAAACATTTCAACACCAGTTTGTTCAGAGAGTTGTTTCACCTTTCGAAACCTTTCATAGGTCCCTTTTGTCAGACAGTTTTCTCACCTTTCAAAACCCTTCAGTACAGCAAACTTGAAAGGTTTTGAAAGGTCTGACAATTCTATGGCAAACTGCACTGTACATAGGAGGGTTAATAGAATAAATATTTTTTAATAATGTTACTTCTACCAGAAACGTGTTTTTTAATTGTAAAAATTGAAGACGAAAGGTTTTTAATTTTACTTTCAATTTTTAAATTTTTTTTCTTCTTTTTTTAGTCAAATATTTGGTTTAATGTCAAATCATCGCATATTACCAATAACTTATATCAATATATTCCCCCCTCTGTTTAATGAATTTATTTATCTCATACATTCGCCCTTCGTTTTTTCCTTCTCATATAAAGCCTGCCCAGCATCCAACCCCAACTCGCCAAGCCATAAAAATAAAAGCTCCGCCCATACTAGCCCCGCCCATACTAGCCCCGCCCATACTAGCCCCGCCCATCAACCCGCTCTGACGGGCTCCACCCTAAGCCTGAACCATAGTTTCATATCTAGTAATAACATAGTGGCGACACTCATCCGCAATAAAAAGAAAAAGCGCAGGGGTAAGATTTAATTGTGTGTTTGTGTTCTTGCACGCATACCTGTAAAAAAAATAAAAAACGGCACAGAATGTTTTTAGTTTGTCTACATAGGGTGTGTTTGTTTCGCACGTATCCGGATCACCAGTCAGTCCGTACGGTTCAGACAGTTACACTGATCTGGATCCTGTATTTGCTGATCCTACTCGCGTAGTGGATACGTACGTGAGATCCGATGATAGCGCAAACGAAAATAACACAAGACGAAAATCGTTACAGAATTCATCAAAATCACCATGAATAACCTAAAAAGCTTCTTGGAACTGTTTATTTTGAAGGCCAAAACACATGATCGTTGCCATCGAATAATACCTAAGAAATCTACTACAGAAATCTACATTTAGCGGATGGATTCTGCCACGGGCTCGGTTCAGCCGTAGTCCGGTACTCGGCCATATACAACAGGCATTATCTAGCGGCTGAGCTACGACGTGGATTTGATCCCAAATTTTTTTTGTTTTTTGCACTGCGCACTATCACACGATCCTGATCCGCGATCTTGAGTGAAACAGACACACCCATAGACTTCTTTGCAAATACACACACTCGCATTGCATCTTGTGAGGGCAGAGTTGGTTGTTGTGTTTGATTAGCCCTATATGCGCTGTAATGGCAGCAAGTGAGCTGTATACCCCCCCAGGGAGCTGAGATGGTTTCAGGAATGATTTATGAGCCTGATGAGCAGGGGTAATAATATAATGCGCCTTGAGCACCAGTTTGGTGGATACGTGCGCTATATAAGTCCACATTATTATTAGGTGTTCGGGTATGTACCCGAAACACCTATTGTTTTTGTTCGGTTTTTTTCTTTTCTTCTCCTTCTCCGGATAGACTGTCTACAAAAAAACACATACTTGCAAACTTCACATGAACTTCAAACTTGGCATATACTTAGAACTTAACAAGTAGATGAAACACGAGTTGTGAGTGACCCCAATTTGACCTTACTTCCTGTCCAAACCGGAAGTCAAAGTTTAATATTTAAAAAAATCATATAAAAACAACCACAACAGGTAAATTGACATTTTTTGCACCATTGTATAGATTGTTAATTGTCGAAAAATATTTACAAAAACATGACCCCAATTTGACCTTACTTCCTGTCCAAACCGGAAGTCAAAGTTTAACATTTAAAAAATCATATCTCAACAACCACAAGAGGTAAATTCAGAGTTTTTGCACCATTGTACAGATTGTTAATTGTCCAAAAATATTTATACAAAGGTGACCCCAATTTGACCTTACTTCCTGTCCAAACCGGAAGTCAAAGTTTAATATTTAAAAAAATCATATCTCAACCACCACAAGAGGTAAATTGAAATTTTTTGCACCATTGTATAGATTGTTAATTGTCAAAATATATTTACAAAAAGATGACCCCAATTTGACCTTACTTCCTGTCCAAACCGGAAGTCAAATTTTAATATTTAAAAAAATCCTATCTCAACAACCACAAGAGGTAAATTGACATTTTTTGCGCCATTGTATAGATTGTTAATTATCGAAACATGTTTACACAAAGATGACCCCAATTTGACCTTACTTCCTGTTCAAACCGGAAGTCAAATTTTAATATTTAAAAAAATCATATCTCAACAACCACAACAGGTAAATTCACAGTTTTTGCACCATTGTACAGATTGTTAATTGTCAAAAATATTTACAAAAACATTCTGACGTCATCATCACTACCCTGACAAAATCCGAACACCTATGTGTTTGTCATATGACAAACACTTAAGTCTAGTTTTTTTTTTTTTTCTACTTCTCCGGATAGATTGTCTACAAAAAAACACATACTTCCAAACTTCACATGAACTTGAAACTTGGCATGTACTTAGAACTTAACAAGTAGATGAAACACGAGTTGTGAGTGACCCCAATTTGACCTCACTTCCTGTCCAAACCGGAAGTCAAAGTTTAATATTTAAAAAAAATCTAGTTTGCACCATTGTATAGTTTGTTAATTGTCGAAACATATTTACACAAAGGTGACCCCAATTTGACCTTACTTCCTGTCCAAACCGGAAGTCAAAGTTTGTCTCCTACCAGACATTTAGAAAAACCTTAACAATAGAAGCCGGCCACGCCAGTTTGGTGTAACCGCTTTGCCTGGCTGGGCACGGCTGGCCCAAAGTTAATCTGTCCACGCAATGGAAAGGCTTAATTGGCAATTCAAAAGGTCTACACCCCACAGGAACACTCTTTTGTCAAAGGATTAGGGAGTTATCAATGGAAGTTCTTTGAGGACTGCAGCTTCATCTTGATAATACTGCCAGTCTCATGATAATACTGGGAGAATGACCCAGTGATTTTTGCGGGCGAGATTGGCAAGGGTCCCGTACTCTTTCTGTGGAGGTAGAGTCAGTTTTGCAGTATTTTTGCAGTATTTTTTAACATTCACTAGACCAGCTCGCATTACGCAAATCGGCTTGCAAGGGGTTCGCGCTGTGTGGTATTTGTCAAGAAGTCTGCTGGCTTGAAGAAACGTCACGGAGAGCATTGTGCTTAATGAATATGCATGAGATAGCTTGGTGTTGAATATTCAAATTAAGCACTGGCATATGAATTATTCGTATATGATTGGCATGTGTTTGTCATGTCTGTAGTATCTGATGAATGATTGTGAGTTTGGTAAATAATAATAAGTGCTTTTTTTTAAGTTATGAAAATGCATGCTACACACATGAGGATCATGGTAAATGCACTTTATACATTGAGGAAATTCACAAAGGTTTCTTGCATCAAGAATGTGACTACAAAACACTTGAAAAATGTATATTTATTTGAGTGAGCATGTTGATATGTCATGATATGTACATTGTTATAATGTGACTGGCTCTGGCAAAACCCTAAACTTGGATCTCAATTTTCAAAAGTGACCTCCCAAATTTATCGTGAAAATTAACAATGTTCCTGGCAACGTTTTAGGATTTTTCTTTTTCCATCAAAATCTAGAGAGAAAATGCTCTATATGGTGACATGAAAACTGGTCCCTGGGGTCAGTTTTTGACCTTTTCATGGCTGTTACGCATTATGGTAAATGCCGAGAAGTTTAGGATTTTGCCAGAGCGGGTCACTTATGTGATCATTTCGTAAAATGTTGTACACTCTTGTCCATTGTTAACAATATGATACTTAACTGATGAAAGTATAAATGCTTTTTGTCAGAAAATGTTTAATTTTAAAACTCTACTGATATGAGTATTATAATTTTGGGGAATTTTTTTAAAAGACTTCCTCTGTTTTAAATCTAACAAATTTGTTTCATACAGTTTATGCATGATCCTTATAAGAACATGTTTAGAAACATTGAATTTTTGTTTCAATTAGTCCTCAATACTTTGTTGATTATACTGTTAGATATTTGGGTTGCACATTAATATACATGTATAGATACAATATGCATTATAACTGTTATTTTGTTCACTGCTTATTAATATTCACAGGTATTTCTAATATTAATTATTTCTAACGCAGCAAATTTTTTGCACTCGTTGCCTTCCCTCGAATTACGCCTCTCGCACAACAGGTAGTCTCGGTAACATCTTATCAAATGGTGTCATCCCCATTGACACGCCCAACCAGTCCAATGGTGTCAAGGCCACGCCCCCTCCTAGCCCCGCCCAGTCCAACTCAATGCGTAGACGATCCAATAGCCTTGTGTCCACTCTTATGCGGTCTAGTAAGAGATTAAGTAGACTAGATCGTGAGGGTATGTATGGTTGCTGGCACGCTCCGCCTCCTGCGGTTTACTAATTTATTATGCATGCACAGCCTGTTGGTTGATTTGCATGTGAAACCCCTCCCACTGATCCTGTATATCTACAATTTCCCTGGCTAACTCAAGTTAACATTTCCCTAATGCATATTCATTATTTATGCAAAATAGTTTGGTACCTCCTTTTCTTTTTGTTGTATCCTTGTATCCAGAGCAATTTTGCTTTTTATTAATTTTGCTTTTAAGGCCAAAAAAAAGTCGCCGGTTTCTGGTTATAGGTTCGCTTCAAAATCGATGCGGTGATGATTTTTTTTGGGGGGGGGTCATTTTTAATTTTTTTTTTGCCAACCAGTGAAATACGTGATACATGTATATGTATCAGACGATCAGAGCACACTGATCGAAACGTCGAGTTGTACCTCCAGTTCTTTTCAGAACTAATTACTACTCAATTGAGATTCCACATGGTGTCACCGCAATTAGTCTTACTTATCATCCTCACCATGCAAAGCTACAAGTTTTATATGTATATGCGGTTATTGGAACCAAGTCAAATTTCTCATACACAAAGAGTGGTGGCTAAGAGAGGCCGCACAAATCGGGCAAACGTTTATAAACCTATGTGAAAAAAGTTGTTTTAAACACAGCACGGCAGAATTCCAATCGATCCAGCAATTTTGGCTGCAATTGGACATCGTTTCATATCGTAACAAAAGGAAACTAAAAATACCGATGCGCAGGTCTGATGCGATGCGCGCGGAGACCAGAAACAAGAGACTTTTTTTTGTTGGCTTAAGTGGTCCATATTTAATCTGTTGTTTTTATGTCCAAAATTTGTGTCTTGTTTGTGTGGTTTTTTTTTTCGCTTTCTGCAGCTTATAAACGACTTATAACAAACAAACAACATCAGTGCTTAGAAACACGATACATTTGCAGTCGGCAAACCCATAGCTCAAGGTTTGCCGACTGCCAATTTATTCTGGACCAACCCTTGTTCTAGTACCTTTGATGCTCCATTTGCCGACTGATGAGGCTCTAAATGCCAGCACAAAAAAAAAATAATAATAAAAATTCACTAGCTCTGAAAACACAAAATGCTGCCTGTAGGAGCAGAATACTGTTTATTATCCTGAATTGGCTTTTGAATTTCTTTATGACTTGGGGTCAATTTCATAGAGCTGCTAAGCGGAGAATTTTACTAAGCAAATATTTTTTGCTAAGCAATATATACTACTCAAAACAATTTAGGGAACACCGGATTTTTAATATCAAATAGGTTTGAAATGTTCCATGAACCGGGATTTTCATTTGCAACCCCCTCTGTCTCTTTCAGTAGTCATGTCATGCAATGTGTAATCACTACATGCATCCTTTATCATCTGTTTCATTGTGCAGTTGTTTCTCATCAATTCTGTGAAACATTGTGTTTATCTGAAATAAATGATCTTGCTTTAACTGAGATTATTCCGGTGTTCCCTAAATTGTTTTGAGTAGTATATAACAGACTACCAGCCAAAATGCATACATTTTGTATGAAATTTTTGGCTTTTAACTATAAAAGAAATCTGGTAAGCCATCTGGGCCCAATTTTTATAGAGCCGCTTAGCAGATAAAATTGCTTACCAGAAAAATTTACTTAGCAGATTTTTGGCTTGCCAGCCAAACGTTCATGCGCAATGTATGCATTTTGGCTGCATTTTGGCTGGTAGTCTGTTTTATATCGCTTAGCAGAAATATTTGCTTAGCAAAATTCTCTGCTTAGCAGCTCCGTGAAATTGGCCCCTGGTCTTAATAAACACATGAGCAAAATTTGGTTGGAGGTTGGTGAAATTTTTGCGTCGGGAGATAAACAATTGATTTAATTTTGCCCTACACCGACGTGTGTATAGCACTGTATACTCAGTGCTTTCCGAGTGTCTGAAAAAACTACACAGGCGACTCGGGCGGGATTCGAACCCACGACCTCCTGCTTACTAGTGCAGACGTCTGCACTAGTAAGCAGGAGGTTGTGGTTCAATCCCGCCAGTCGCCTGTAGTTTTTCGAACACTCGAGCACTGTACTGCTATACACATGTCGGTGCAGGGCAAAATTAAATCAAAATTTGGTTGTGATTTGTTGTTACTTGAATATCAGTGAAGCAATATCTGTGTGTACATGGAGTGTCGTGGCCGAGCGGTCTAGCGCACCGAACTCAAGTCCTGGTGTTGCCAGCAGCAGGGTGTGGGTTCGAGCCCCGGTCGTGACACTTGTGTCCTTGAGCAAGGTACTTAACCATAATTGCTTCGTCCTTCGGATGGGACGTAAAGCCGTAGGTCCCGTGTGTTGTATAATGCACGTAAAGTGGATTGTCGTGCGGTCTAGCGCACTGAACTCAAGTTCTGGTGTTGCCAGCAGCAGAGTGTGGGTTCGAGCCCCGGCCGTGACACCTGTGTCCTTGAGCAAGACACTTAACCATAATTGCTTCTCTCCACCCAGGGGTTAAATGGGTACCTGTGAAGGCAGAGATGGTTTGCTCTATATGCGCTAGAAATGGCAGCAATTGAGCTGTATACTCCCCAGGGAGCTGAGATGGTTTCAGGAATGATTTATGAGCCTTATGAGCCTTATGAGCAGGGATAATAATATAATGCGCCTTGAGCGCCACTTAGTTGGTGGATACGTGCGCTATATAAATCTATACATTATTATTATTATTATTATTACATGTGTGTACATGTATGTATGTCTGTCAAATTCATTTCTCATCGTACTTCTAAGCATTGCCTCTCCTTACTTCTTTCTTTGAATCACCTTGCTTGCTGCTGATTAATTTGATTCCGCTAACATGAACAACTGTTTTGGTCACTCAGCCTGTTTGATTACTCCAACTCAATAGTTGTAGTCGAGTACTTTTTCATGAGTACGAGTACGAGTACTCCAACTCTGTAGTTGTAGTCAAGTACTTTTTCACGAGTACGAGTATTCCAACTCTATAGTTGAGAAGCCAGGCCAGGCCTGGGCTACCTGGCCTCCTAATTGTCTTTTGTGAGTCCCTAATCCTGTAACAATACAGTACCTGCCAATCAACATAACCTGGGCTTCTGGAGGGCCTAGCCCAGGCAAGCAGAGCTCATTATATAGACCAGTAGGCAGGGGAAAAGCCTGGGCCTGGCCGGGCTTCTCAAAGGCTTGGCTGTACCACGACTTTGGCCCTTGTCCCAAAGCTGAAATGTTCACAGCTTGGTTTATCTACAAATTTACAGACGTTTTACCAAAAGCGTGCACTGGCTTTAACACTAATAACAGTGATCGTGTTATGGTATGAAATGGCCTGAAAATAAACGTATCTTTCAGTCATTTTACCTCTTGATTTTTCATTCTGTACTTTATTTTTTTATTTATTTTTTTTCAGGATACTGGAAGTTTGTAGTCCATGGGCGTAACTGTTCTTTCAATCTGTACACCGTGTCTTACGATGATGCGTGGAGTTGGACGTATGCCATACAGGACGTGATTGACAGCAAGCCACAGCTAGAGACGCCATTCCAGATTCTCATTAGGGAAATCAAGGTACAGAACGCAGTAGCGATCATGTGTGGTAATAATGCTCACTCTGTATGTATAAAAGGGACCAGACTATTTTGCCTTCTAGCCTCGCTTTGGTCACGTGGATTTGCATCACGCTGCGGCCATAATTGTCTGACTCCCTGTATACCCAATAACGATTACATTGCAGATTCTCATTAAATAAAAGGGACCAGACTATTTTGCCTTCCAGCCTCGCTTTGGTCACATGGATTTGTATCACACTGCGGCCATCATTGTCTGACTCTCTGTATACCCAATAACGATTACAGTGCTGATTCTCATTAAATAAAAGGGACCAGACTATTTTGCCTTCCAGCCTCGCTTTGGTCACATGGATTTGTATCACACTGCGGCCATCATTGTCTGACTCCCTGTATACCCAATAACGATTACAGTGCTGATTCTCATTAAATAAAAGGGACCAGACTATTTTGCCTTCCAGCCTCGCTTTGGTCACATGGATTTGTATCACGCTGCGGCCATCATTGTCTGACTCCCTGTATACCCAATAATGATTGCAGTGCTACAGGCCTCCTAGCGAAACCTATAAAAACCTATAATTATTTCAAAATGGGAACCTTTATTTCCCCCAAAAAAAAAAACCTATATTAACCCATAAAAACCTTTATACTCAGACAACAAACAGGGGCAATAACCAACTATTTGACTTCACGCCACAGCTTGACACTGCAATTTATTTAAATGCAAACCTGCAAATTAAATATCAAATATAATAACACCAAATAGACAATAATTTTGAAAATGGCAAGGAGCCGGATACCGGACACAGGGCAAACCGGCTTGGACAAACGCACAGGACATACATGTAACAGATGGACTACCATCCAACATAAATTTATGAACCATTCGTTCATAATCGCATGTGGCCACCACAAGGACAACCATGTCCTTACCAACATAAAACACAATGGACTACCACGCCCATGTGTATCCACACACAACACCACATGAACACTTGGGGTCCAATGACCCTGATACAGGTCGAAAACCCGACCTCCACAAATGAACAACATGTCAACGCACCTTGCCTTAACCATCCAACTATGCACACAGTGCACCTATCAATGAAGTATTTAAAAACATACACAAATTGTTATTCCCCAAGTTGGAAAAGCGAGGGGAAAGGATAGGCCGGAAGGAACCGCCGGCACCCTAAATCTAACTTTACCGTTAATTAACAAAGATAAAGTGTAACCCAGTCCTACTAACACATCAGAAATTCCCCAAGTTGGAAAACGAGGGGGACAGTTAAGATAGCCCGACCGAAACCCGGAAGGCACTATCGTAATAAAATTACATAACCTTGGCCTTTACAAGTAGAAATTACTTGATACAATTTGACCTACAAAATTAAATTATAATACTTCAAATATTTGCCTGTCATTTTCTGCAAAAATTGCCAAACGCGCAACGCGCGCCCCAAGAAAATTGACAGAAACCCAAACCCACAGGCAAAAATTAAAGAGTATTAATACAATCAGTGAAATTACCACAAAAAACAGCATTGCCAGCTTCCGAAAGATGGACACCATCAAACCTATAGAGTGACAAATCTGACCAAATGAACTGTGGGTGCCGCAAAAACATGCACCCATTTCGCAGGCAGCAAGTGCGCATCCACAATTTGATCTTTTTACGCTGCTGCTCCATGCTTTTCTGAGAATGAGCGCCAAAATAAAAAACCTGCGGCAAAATTTCAGACCAGAAAACAAGAGTATGTGGAAACTGAGCGCGAACCCACTCCATGAAAATAGAAATTGACTGGCGAATTGAATAAACATCGATAGCAATGAGGTCGTTTGTACCCAAGTGTATGATTAGTACTGCTGGTGGGGGGGTATTTTTGGGCATTGATGAAAGTAGTGCCCACAGGTCACTTAACCTGGCCCCGCCTCTACCCCTCCAAGCACAGGAACACCAACTGGCAAGGAACGCTGGAAAACCGTGTCAGTCCGGCGAAAATTCCGTCGACGGTACTTTTGTAGCCTCCAGCGAAGAAAAAACACAGATACGGTTAGGAAGATGAATCCATCACTCAGTAACAGTTAACGTTAAACACTTGAATCCATCACTCAGTAACAGTTAACGTTAGACACGAAGCGAACGCCGACCACGAAGAAATAGAGGAAGTAGATCAAACCAGCGTATCCTCCGGAAAAACAAGATAAATGTGACCAATTGTCTGACTATCGATACTGGTACTGCGTATACTAGGTTACCAGCGAAGTGTGAAAGACAGACAAATAAATATGCAGCCTGGCGAAATTGTAACCAATTTTCTCTCGGTGTATTACATAGTGTATTGACAATATTTCGGTTTGCAGTAACATGTGTTTATCTCGACTATCACTATAAACTGAGGTAACTGGTTCTGAAAAGAACCTTGTCGCACAACTCGTATCTCAACTTGTCGCTAAGTGAGATTATGGTTCAGGGGAGAACCGATATCGAGAAACTCATTTCTCAACTATCGCTACGTTGAGTGTATTAAATCCAGTTTTTCTTGCCGCTTCTACACAAGTATTTGTTTCTTAGCTTTTTGTTAATCAGAAATTTATTATTGAATGTCCAATCGGGTAATTATTTAATGGATGGATATCTTTTGCAGGATTCTGCTATGAGCGGCGATCTGACCAGCATTGAGAGAATCTTCCGGCTGAACCCCATCATGCGAAACACTCCGCACGTGCTCAAGTCACCCCTGCTGCCTCTGCCGTATGGCTTGATCGTCAGCTCTGGTAAGTGAACATATAACTGCAATCTGTGGCTCCGTGCATGAGCTGTTGAGGGCACTTTTTTTAAAATCAATATGGTAATGATAGTGTGTCTTAGAAACACTCCACATGTGCTCAAATCACCCGTTACCTCTGCCGTATTGCTTGATTGTTAGTCCTAGTAAGTTGTCATATAACTGCAATCTGCGGCTCCGTGCACAAACTACTGATGGCGCCTGTTTTTAGATGTGCATGCATTGTATTGTAAAGTGTATTGGCAATGCTCACTTGTAGGGCTGTGCCGGGTATCCGGGTATCCGGATACCCGATCGAAACGGTCATTACCCAGTTCCATTTTTCGGTTCCAATTACCCGTAAACAACTTTTTAAAATTCGGACTTAACATTTGAGCGGTGCGAACAAAAATCTGTGACTCTTGAACAATGTAATGTTTACATTTTTACAGACAATTATCTTTAAATTCAAGAGATTGCACTCCAATAAAGAAAAGATCGATTTAAGTATGGTATCCTCTGTATTATAAAAGTCAATTTGTTACCATTTACAGTACATGTATTTGTACACCACCGGACTCTGCAAGTTTTCAACAAAAATGAAAACGGGTATCCGGTTCCAAAAATATCCGAAAACGCACAGTCCTACTCACTTGCGTGTTTGATTTTTCTTTAATATAAACATTAATCACTCGGCATGAACTTGACCTCTTGGTTTGTTTTTTTTCACAGGTCAAGAGAAGGGTTACACGACGTTAAATGACGAAGCAGTCAAGATCTTCAACTCGCTACTTGGTTCGGAGAATCTTCCTGATCCCATGCCCGTAATACAGGTAAGGGAGGCCTAAGGTCAAACTTAACCCTAACTCCCTAGGCCCATTTGCTTACACATAACCTGAATCCTTCCTAACTCCCTAGGCCCATTTGCTTACACATAACCTGAATCCTTCCTAACTCCCTAGGCCCATTTGCTTACACATAACCTGAATCCTTCCTAACTCCCTAGGCCCATTTGCTTACACATAACCTGAATCCTTCCTAACTCCCTAGGCCCATTTGCTTACACATAACCTGAATCCTTCCTAACTCCCTAGGTCCATTTGCTTACACATAACCTGAATCCTTCCTAACTCCCTAGGCCCATTTGCATACACATAACCTGAATCCTTCCTAACTCCCTAGGCCCATTTGCTTACACATAACCTGAATCCTTCCTAACTCACTAGGCCCATTTGCTTACACATAACCTGAACCCTCCCTAACTCCCTAGGCCCATTTGCTTACACATAACCTGAATCCTTCCTAACTCCCTAGGCCCATTTGCTTACACATAACCTGAATCCTCCAAAATCCTTCAGTAGTAAAGCAAGCACATGACATGTATGCACACATGTGTTTCTAATATGTGATACATGTACATGGCCAGGGACCCTCCCTGCATGCATGGAGCAATAAACAGTGTCCACTGACCCAAGCACTGACCTTGCAATCACTACAACAAACATGGATGTACATGTACATGTACCATGGAAAGGCAAGTATGCCTAATAACCTCAATCCTCCAAAATCCTTCACTTTAGCAAAGAGCATGTAGCATGTAACCTCAATCCTCCAAAATCCTTCACTTCAGCAAAGAGGATTTTGGAGGATTTTGTGAAGGTTAGGGATAAACACTGCATAAACTCTCGAGTTGAAGATGGAAGTCTAGGTGTAACATAAATTGTTTTGCCAGTGAATTCCTCAAAGACTGTGTTGATTTCTAAAGAGACAAATCAAGCATTTAGTATTTGAAACCCCATCACAATCTTCTCCATCCAGGTTTGTTCATTGTCCCTAACAATAGGGTCAATGCTGCCAGAAATGATTCCATAAACCACCTGACTTCGCCGTACTATTCCGTCACCCAAACCAACCCTAGTATTGCACCAGTCCATTTCCGCTTTCAAAATGAAAATTAATCAAATGTTGTAGTTCACCCCTTACCCTCAATGAAATTGTTCGTTTTTTGTTTTATCTACAAACAAAAACATAGTTGCAAAGTTCACAGATCCTTAAAACTTAACGCATATTTAGTGTAGTTGTCTGTAAAGTTGTGATGTCATGGTGACGTCATCAGATATTGAGTTACACTAAATAATTTTTTTTTTTCATTTTGTGTCCTTCAAATCTCGCCTATCTAACAGATTTTATGGTAATAGACCTTATTTTGTCTCAAACAGAAGAACACCATTTTTTAGTGCAAGAGACACAGTACACATAAATACGCCCAGTGTGCATACATAAACCAATGAGTGAGATTCTTTTGCCTCTGAGCGAGGGCGCTCTTCAGTTTGTGACATCAGATTTATTCGCTCAGTGCACATCGTAGCGGTGAATTTACACCCAGCGTCTTGATGACAGCCACTTTTGCGTCGTGTGAGCATTCTGCGTCCACTTTATGTGCGTATGTTATGGTACTAAGCGCGCGTGTACTTCTACCAGTCAATGATCGCTGGAGATATTCCGTGCGTACGCACATCAACTGCAAAATACGCCAAACGCGACGCACTATTGCTGCCCTTTCACCCACAGTGGTCTAACAACATGTACCCTCAACAGCTCATGGAAAGTGTGAATAAGGTCTATTCCAGGATCGTCAACCAAAAGGGAATTTCTTTTCCCCAGCCGTTCATTTTCTTTTCAAATTATTATTATTTTTTCCTTCACCGTAGGGTATCTTGCAGACGTGTCATGACCTGAAGCCGCTGAGAGACGAGGTTTACTGTCAGATCATCAAGCAGACGACCGGGGTACCGGACCCGGACAGTCTGAACAATCTGCGTAACTGGCAGATTCTGGCGTGTCTGTGCTGTAGTTTCTTACCGAGCAGGAACATACTCAGATATTCGCGCTTCCACATGAAAAGGTCAGGATGTAAAGATTTGGGTTTGTGTTAGATGTGGGTTTTATATATCGGGAATATTTGCAACCCGTCCTGTCAAAATCAGGAAGAAAGTTGCTGGGGCTGTTGGGAGTATGCACTCCATTTATTAAAGGAAAGCAGGTCTGTGATTTCTTAGCATTTTTCCTGATTTCAGGATTTCTTACAAATCTTCCTTTGCCGCACACTGTTCTTGAAAGAAGAGAAGTAGCCACCAAGGAAAGAAAGAAAGACGTAGCCTGTATTGTGTCCAAACCTCTAGTTTCTTGTCTGGGAGACTTACCCGGCGTGTGAGAGAACCCGGCGCGCACGCATCTTAGCATTTGCGTGTTCTCCCCACAGCTGATGGTTTCGCCTGTTTAAGATTGCGTCTAGTTCTCTAGGAACTAGTTTTTGCCTGGGAAAACGCCTGTCCCATGATGTCCCACGGCAGGCCGGGCATGGGGAGCAAAACCTGTAACCTTTTGGTAACAACTAGTACATACCTCATACATAAATATGACACATAATCATTCATTCATTCATTCATTCGTTCATTCAAATTGGCTCATTATCATATTTGCATTATTCATCACTTCAGGCAAATGGAGTTGTTCCCGGAGACTCAGACTGCCCGCTACGCAGAGTTTGCTATCGATGCCCTGAAGAGGACCAGATCAAGAGACTTTGCCCCATCCAGGGCGGAGGTCATCGCTATCTTGGTGAGTAACTGACCTCAATCGCTAGGCGGCCATTTTGGTTTTTTGGTAATTGTGTTTGATTAACCCTGTAGCGCCAAAAGGTTGCACGTAATGGGCTGTATACTCCCCAGGGAGCTGAGAAAGATTATAGGAATGATATTGGCCCAGTGACCAGGGGAAATTTCCATCAGTTATGTTCTGCGCTATATAAGACTGATTTATTATTATAATTGCACTGCCGTACTCAGCGCTACAATGGCTAACAAACACAACATCCATCTCTAGCCACACAGGTTTCCATTTCAACTTCTGCGGAGAAATCCAATTTTTTTAAATTTGTATATTTGTCTTTGCAGGGCCGAAGAGAAATGAGTGCTACGGTATTCTGTCATGGAGAAGGCTCATGTCAAATAAACATCAACTCGGCAACCACTGCTGGACAGGTAAGTAAACTTAAGGATCCAATCATTTAGGAAAGAGTACTCTCACTTTGTTTTAAAATGACAGCATATCTGACAAAGTTATTTTTTAAGTGAATATCAATACCATTGTCGGCTTTGCACTTAGGGAGGAGGGCCAAAACCATGGTACAGCCAAGCCTTTGTTCACAGCTGCAGCCATTATAATGAGCTCTACTTGGCTGGGCTAAGCCCTCCAGAAGCCCAGGTTAGGTTGATTGGCAGGTACTTTATTGTTACAGGATTAGGACTCATAAAAGACAGATTAGGAGGCCAACTAGCCTGGGTCTGGCTGGGCTTCTCAAAGGCTGGGCTGTACCATGACTTTGGCCCTGCTCCCTTAGTTTTACGTGCAAGTTTGACAATATGGGCAATTCCATTGTTACTCACGTTACAATTTTGAGGTTTCGTGCCCACTCTTAAGATATATATTTCACTCAGCAGTTTTTTTCACAGTAGTTGCATTGTACCCAGACCATACTCGACACAAAATAAGAATTTCAGAAATGTATTATATGTACGCTATATAAGAAAAAATGGGACTTTTTGTGCATGTTCGAAAAATGTAACGTGAGTAACCAGTATTTTCTCTAATAAAGCGTACACATTACATTTTTCTGAAATTCTTTTTTTGTGCTGAGTAAGGTCTGGGTATAATGCTACTACTGTGAAATAACTGATGAGTGAAATATACAAGTAAGGAAATTATGGCATTAAGAGTGGGCCCAAATCCTGAAAAATGTAACGTGAGTAACCATGGAATTGTCCATATGATTATTCTTCCTACTTTTGTAGGAAATCCTGCCTTTTGATTTTGAAAATCCTACAATGAAACGGGTTCCGACTAACTTCAGACCATGGAAACTTTCCTTTTATTGTAAATACCAAGATAAAAAACAGTTTCCTTGCTATACATGGCTATGGAGGTAAACCGCTATAGGCTAGTAAATGCCTAATGGTAATGGCAAACATTTTTCCTGCCTTCTCGCAATATCATCCCTCAATACGCTATCTTTAAACTATGCATACACAATGGCTTCTGCAAAGATGAATGCGATTGTTAGAAATATGATGATGATATTTGATAATATTTCATCACAATATCAATGTTCCCTTCCATCCCCCTGCCCCAACTCACCCATCCCCCTACCCCACCCAACCCCCTACCCCAGGTGGTGCACACACTGGTTAAGGGCATGGGCTTGGACAAGTGCCACAACCGCTTCGCCCTCTACGAACGCAGCGGCCACGTGGAGAAGGCCATCGAGGATCGCACAGTCATAGCCGACATCATCGCCAAGTTTGAGCGCTACAAGGCCCGGGGGCTGAGCGACCGCGGGAAACCGTGGCAGCTCTTCTTCAAGCTGTTCTGCTTCCTGGACACCAAGAGCGTGGAGAGGGGAAGCATTGAGTACAGTTTTATGTATGAAGAGGTGGGTAGTTGCATCAAGTGGGAAAGACATTTGCTCGGAATTTTTATTCAGTTTCGAATGATTATTTATTTCGGCGTATTAATTTTCATTAACAAGAAAATAGAGAAAAACCATTTAGATTTTTCAACTGGTAAACAAAAACCTTTGAACTCCTTCAAACATGGAATTTTGACCTGCCATCTGATTTTACAGTCACAAATGGAGAAATAATTTGACTAATTTTACTGAAACAATAGAACATGTACCTCAGACAGAAATATTTCATTTGGTGTTCGATACTATTATCACCTACAGAAAGATTAATCATTTTTTAATTTTTAAAATTTTGTTTTTGAGATGTCACAGGTTTTGATCCGCATCAACCAATGTCTTGCTCGGCACAATATTTAATTCTAGTTTTCTCCATTTTTATGAGTGCTATTTTATGTACTGCTTGCTTATTTCCTGACCTTTCTCGCGTCATCAGGCTTGTGAGGATGTCATCCGCGGTTTCTTCCCGACGACCCCAGAGAAGTTGATCCACTTAGCTGCATTACGCACTCAGTTTATCCGTCGTGACTACGTTCAGAATGATTGGATGTAAGATATTTTCTAGCTTAGGCAAAAAAAAGTTTAGGCAAAGAAGAAAAAGTCTCTGGTTTCTGGTTATCGGGCGGCTTCAAAATCGGTACGGTGACGTGCTTTTTTTTGGTAATCCTTTTTTCTTTTTTTTTTGCCAATCCTGTTTTTTTGTTTTTTTTGTTTGCCAATCCTGTTTTTTTTTTGCCAATCCTGTTTTTTGGGGGGTTTTTTTTGGCCAGCAGGGAAATACTTGATACATTGTATATGCGGGGACCAAATTTCCCATATGTAAAGTATTGTGGCTAAGAGGGGCCTTACAAATCGGGCAAACGTTGAAACCCCTAGGTGAAAAAGTCGTTTAAAACACAGCAATCCAATCGATCCAGCAATTTTAGCTGTAATTGGACATCGTTTCATAGCAACCAAAAAAAAAAAAAAACTAGATATAAGTTTTTGTCACAACAAAAACTAGGTGTTCGGTTGAAGTTAAAATGGTTACGTCATCAATTCGAAGTGTTGGAGAAGTCAAATGTTAACGTCTGTTGAAGTTCTCGCGAGAAGTTTATTTGAATACAATACAATACTGAATTTAGAAATTATTTTAATATTACAATTTGAATTCCGGTTTGGACAGGAAGTAAAAGTCAAATTGGGGTCATGTTTTTGTAAATACTTTTGACAATTAACTATCTGTACAATGGTGCAAAAACTGTGAATTTACCTCTTGTGGTTGTTGAGATATGATTTTTTTTAATATTAAACTTTGACTTCCGGTTTGGACAGGAAGTAAGGTCAAATTGGGGTCATCTTTGTGTAAACATGTTTCGATAATTAACAATCTATACAATGGCGCAAAAAATGTCAATTTACCTCTTGTGGTTGTTGAGATAGGATTTGTTTAAATATTAAACTTTGACTTCCGGTTTGGACAGGAAGTAAGGTCAAGTTGGGGTCATCTTTTAGTAAATATTTTTTGACAATTAACGATCTGTACAATGGTGCAAAAATTGTGAATTTACCTCTTGTGGTTGTTCAGATATGATTTTTTTTAAATATTAAACTTTGACTTCCGGTTTGGACAGGAAGTAAGGTCAAATTGGGGTCATCTTTTTGTAAATATTTTTTGACAATTAACGATCTGTACAATGGTACAAAAATTGTGAATTTACCTCTTGTGGTTGTTGAGATATGATTTTTTTTAAATATTAAATTTTGACTTCCGGTTTGGACAGGAAGTAAGGTCAAATTAGGGTCACCTTTGTGTAAATATTTTTCGACAATTAACGATCTGTACAATGGTGCAAAAATTGTGAATTTCCCTTCTGTGGTTGTTGAGATATGATTTTAAAAAAATATTAAACTTTGACTTCCGGTTTGGACAGGAAGTAAGGTCAAATTGGGGTCACCTTTTTGTAAATATTTTTTGACAATTAACGGTCTGTACAATGGTGCAAAAATTGTGAATTTCCTTTCTGTGGTTGTTGAGATATGATTTTTTTAAATATTAAACTTTGACTTCCGGTTTGGACAGGAAGTAAGGTCAAAATGGGGTCACCTTTTTGTAAATATTTTTTGACAATTAACGATCTGTACAATGGTACAAAAAATTTGAATTTACCTCTTGTGGTTGTTGAGATATGATTTTTTTAAATAATAAACTTTGATTTATCGTAATTCAATATCTGATGACCTAATCATGACGTCACAAATTTTGTTTCATCTACGTGTTAAGTTCTAAGTATATGTGAAGTTTGCAAGTATGTGTTTTTTTGTAGACAATCGATGGGGAGAAGAAGAAGAAGAAGGAGAAGAAAAAAAGAACAAAAACGAACAAAAACAATAGGTGTTTCGGGTACATACCCGAACACCTAAAAATTAAAAATATCAACGCGCGGGTCTGAGACGACGCGCGCAGAGACCAGAAACCAGAGACTTTTTTTTTTTGGCCTTAGATAAGATAGCAACACTATTCAAATCTTCTTTGGTGAACAGGAAAAAAATTGTATTTCTAGATCAAGATGTTTGCTCAGAAGGATTATCTGACCCTCCCTCAAAATTGAAATTGAAACCAAATTGAAATTTGTCTCAGTCCAAAGGCATGATTACATTCCTAGTGAATCCAATTGTAATATCTTTTTTTTTGCAGACGAGACCTGAGCGAGGCATACCCGACTGACCGGCTCAAGTCCCAACCCAAGAAAGAAGAAAACGACTTTGCCGGGTTCCCCATGAAGCAACGCAAAGAGAACATCATATCTGTAAGTCTCTCCCAAAAAAATTCCAAAGACACACATCTCTCTGATTGGGATGAGTAAAGACTGTTTGCGGTGACACCATGTGAAATTCTCAGTTGAGTAGTAATAAGTTCTGAAAAGACCAGGACCCAGTTTCATGGAGCCGCTAAGCAGCTGATTATTTTGCTTACTGTACATTTTTCATTACATAGCGCTGCTAACCGTTAAGCATAGAGAAAGGCATGCTATCTTCCGGCCGTTATTGTGAGCAAATGAGTGACGCAACAATACAAATCAATACAACAATACGCGCTGCTCTGAATTTTCTTGCTAACCTGTGAAATACGCTTATGCTTAAGCAGATTTTTGTGCTATAGTTAGCACGAAAATTTGCTTACCGGTAAGCAGACCTATAAAATTGGGCCCAGGTGGTTACAACTCAATGTTTCGATCAGTATGCTCTGATCGTCTTCAATTTTGTTTATTGAGTATTGTTCAAGTCCAAAAAAAAAAACCAAGAACAAAAAGCGCATTTTTCCAATAAAATCAAATTAAAATATAAATTTTGTTTGAACTTTGGAAATGTTATTTGTCCATATCCAGGGTACTCTAAGAGGATTAGGAGAAAAGACTCTGAAGAAACTGCAGAAATCAGGTAGGTATTTGAAACTTGTTATGTATCATTTTATTTTGGTTGGCACACTTCATGCAGGTATTATTAGATCGGATTCAGAAATAATTGCTCGCATGTTTTGTTTTTTTTAACCTCTAGCGTCTGACGACTCCATCTTGGATACGGTGTACGCAGATGAGATCTCTGCCACAACAACGATGATCGTTGATAAGTGGAAAACACTGAAGGTAAGATATTTAATCAAACGTAAACATCAAGGGCCAAATACAGAGTTGCTTAGCAGAAACAAAATGGTTAGCAGAAAAAAACTTGCTAAGCAGGTTTTGTTGGTTACCAGCCAAACTGTCATACTAATTGTGTACACTTTGGCTGGTCATCAGGAGTCGCTGCTAAGCCAGAAACAAATTGCTTAGCAGAAAAAACTTGCTAAGCAGGTTTTGTTGGTTACCAGCCAAAACTGACATACAAAATGTACACACTTTGGCTGGTCATCAGGAGTCGCTGCTAAGCCAGAAACAAATTGCTTAGCAGAAAAAACTTGCTAAGCAGGTTTTGTTGGTTACCAGCCAAAACTGACATACAAAATGTGTACACTTTGGCTGGTCATCAGGAGTCGCTGCTAAGCCAGAAACAAATTGCTTAGCAGAAAAAACTTGCTAAGCAGGTTTTGTTGGTTACCAGCCAAAACTGACATACAAAATGTGTACACTTTGGCTGGTCATCTGTTTTAAATTGCTCAGTAAATGTATTTGTTTCGCAAAATGATCTGTAGGTTGATGAAATTCTTGCGTCGGGTGATAAATAGGATTCCAGCCGGCCAAATCGGTGGTCGAGAGGTTAAGACGTCTGCAATAGTAAACAGGAGGTTGTGGGTTTGAATCCTGCACGAGTTGGCTGTGAAGTTTGTTTTTTTTTGGCTATGATAATTGGCGGCTATAATAAGCGTAAATGTTTTGCTTTCGGTAATTAAAGGTCCTATGAAATGGTAATTTTTCACACTACATTTTTGGGGATTAATATATGGTTTTGTATTAATAAAACATAATACTTACTATTTTTATCAGTTTGTCATGAGTTATAACAATTTAATTTGTCCCCAAAATTTGTGTTGTCCCTTTTGATATCTCCTTTCGTGATGTAGACCTAGGCACCGAATGACAAAGGACATTGACAATGCACATTCCTGACCATTATGCTCCACTGCAGCCGTCCAAACAAATTCGTTGATATTTTGGATCTGATGGGAATCTGTGCAGACTGACACCATTCTTTAGAAAGTGTTGCTGTAATCAGCAACAATACACCTTGGCGGCATAACAACAAAAACAGTTACATAAGTTTGCACGTTGTATCATTCATATGTATCGATCGATGCGCGCCAACAAACAGCATGTTCCTAGGTCTACGTCACAAATTTGTCCCCTTTTAGGGGCGCGGGTTCATCCCAAATTTTTATTTTTTATTTTTTTGCGATGTAAATCTCCAATACATTTTTTTTTTTTAATTGCATTTATAGGTTAATGTGTGCATATTTTATAGTTTACAATGGAAACAATTTCTAATTCATAGGACCTTTAAGTAGCGCTATGAAATTAAGAAGCCCTTGAAGCTAATGTCACATGTGTGTTGCATGTATTCACACTATATACTGTCATATTCCCTATCTACCGCATGGGATATAGAGTCTGTAATGGGCCACCACATCAAAGGCACCAGTCTATTTTGGTCGTGAGCCTCATTCTGACTCTCATAGACTTTGTGTGTTGGGAAAAGCAAAATGGCCGCTGCAAGGACCGGAATGAAAGATGCTCACCTGATAATGAATTTTTACCAACCCCCCCTTCCTCGCCCTGCAAAAATTCCATTCTGAACACAAGTGGGAACGTCATACTTCATAATTAATTAACCCTAACCTAGCTTTTTTGGCTAAGAACCTTCCTCAATCTGCCAAAATCCAACACCATGCACAGACACTACCACCCAACTGTTGGAGTTAGCTGGAATTGGGACACCCGGACCCATGCAAAAGTATCCCTGTCTGGGCTATACAGTACCGAGTCCATCAAAATCCAACACCATGCAGTAACACTACCACCCAACTGTTGGACTTAGCTGGAATTGGGACACCCGGCCCCATGTAAAGTATCCCTGTCTGGGCTATACAGTACTGAGTCCATCAAAATCCAACACCATGCAGTAACACTACTACCCAACTGTTGGACTTAGCTGGAATTGGGACACCCGGCCCCATGCAAAAGTATCCCTGTCTGGGCTATACAGTACCGAGTCCATCAAAATCCAACACCATGCAGTAACACTACCACCCAACTGTTGGACTTAGCTGGAATTGGGACACCCGGCCCCATGTAAAGTATCCCTGTCTGGGCTATACAGTACTGAGTCCATCAAAATCCAACACCATGCAGTAACACTACCACCCAACTGTTGGACTTAGCTGGAATTGGGACACCCGGCCCCATGCAAAGTATCCCTGTCTGGGCTATACAGTACTGAGTCCTTCAAAATCCAACAAACCCTGCTGTTGGAGTTTGAATGGTTTGGGGTGGTTAGGGTTATTCACCCGAAGCAAGAATTTCATCTATCTATTTTTTTTTTCATGATAGGGTATGAGCCCGGACAGTGCTCAGGAGGCCTACATGAATATTATTCAGCAGTGGAAGTCCTACGGATCGCGTTTGTTCGAGGTGGAGAGCACCGATGGTCGATTCCCTCCCAACCTGTGGCTGGCCGTGGGTGCCAGCATGGTGGCCGTACACAAACAGGGTGAACCCTCCCCCATCGAAGAGATCACTTATGAGAGGTAAGAGTATGCAAAAACTAGGATATATCGTCACGATCAACAGGGCGTGGAATCGGGAGTGCTAGTTTTAGATTAACTCAGTGACTGAAAATAGTACCCCACATCATGAGGTCATGCTGCGTAAATAATTTTCAGTCACTGTGTTCATCTTTAACTAGGACACTGATTGATGGCCCTGTTGAAAGTCTGCTCTGATCGTGACGATAGTGTCCCTTTTAACCTGACTCATTAACCCTAACCACCCCCATATCCTCCAAAATCCTCCAAGGGGCACTTTTTTTGGAAAAAATTCGGCACTGTTGGAAACTGGTACTTTCACCTCTTCAAATGGGGCAAAATTACTACCTGGCAAGAAGTACAGGCCATAAGTGCTGAATATGAAAGATCCACGAAAATGCATGGTGCATTTTGAAGATAAGAGCATGTTTCCAAAAGTGCACTGGAGGATTTTGGAGGATTCAGGAAGGTTCCTAGCCAGAATACCTAGGGGGGTTAAAGTTAATTAACCGCAGATATCTTCAACACAGACATATATAATAACCTATAAATGGACAGCGGATATACAAAATGACATTAGGACACCCTAACGGTGACCGTGCCTGACTAGGGCTAAAGCTATGGGCAAATTAGCGTCTTGTGTAGCATGCTGGAATAGGCCTGCCATCCTTATTGGACGTTTTTGTGTGTACGCGTACATTGTTACACGCTCACAATGCAGTATGTAAGCCTAGGCATGTGCTATACCCACAGTTTCAGAGAATCTAAGATTTCGGTCTGTGGGTGCGCCTACAGGTTACACATGTTAGTGATCTTCACTCTCTAAATTTCTTGAAATTTAATTTTTTTCTTTTTTTTAAACATTTTTCATCGACAGGATTCTATCGTTCGGAGCACCCATTCCTAACGAGTATAAGATTGTGGTGGAGGGGAGACGCCATGAGCTGTCCTTTGAGACAAATCAGGTAGGTTCACAGAAGATTTGTTCCTGATTTCATGAACGTTATCGCTTCGGTTTGCAGCAACGCCATGTGTTTATCTCAACTGTCGCTAAGTGAGGTACAGGGTTCTGAAAAGAACCTTTTTCGGGTTTCTCAATTGTCGCTATTTAGTGAGATTATGGTTCAGTGAGAACCAGTATCGGGCAACTCGTTTCTCAATTGTCGCTATTAAGTGAGATCATGGTTCAGTGAGAACCAATATCGGGCAACACGTTTCTCATTTGTCGCAAAGTGAGATCATAGTTCAGTGAGAACCAATATCGGGCAACTCGTTTCTCAACTGTCGCAAAGTGAGATTATGGTTCAGAGAGAACCAATATGGGGCAACTCGTTTCTCAATTGTCGCAAAGTGAGATTATGGTTCAGTGAGAACCAATATCGGGCAACTCGTATCTCGACTGTTGCTAAGTGAGAAAGTGGTTCAGGGAGAACCATGGGGACTTCAAGGGTCTTCTCTACGTTTCGATTAGTATGCTCTAATCATCGTCAGGAGACTGAATGTTTTTATACAAATTTTCATTTGCCTTCCAGAGTAGAAAGTGAAGTAAAACTTTTCCCAGTTTGAATTAAGGACGTATAGTGTACTGTTTATGCTTAGAGGTAGCTCAGTCCCTTCCTCCTCCCCCCCCCCCTGCCCCCACCATTGTTACAGCTTATCTCTTTTTTGTTTGTAGGTGTTTGAGATTGCTAAGTTGATGAAGGCTTACATCAATGAGATCGTCAGGGAGCGACAGAGTGTCTACAGTGTCGAGAACGACAACATCCCGCCTAGTCAGAAACCCGCATCCATCAACGGCTCTTCCCCTTTTCAGAAATATTTTTGACGAAATTGTAAAAAAATAATAATAATTTTGTAGTGTACAAAAAAAATCCATCGCAATAGGTTTTGATACAAAAATAACGCGAGGGCTAAACTTACTTAAAATTGAAACTAATCTATTTTAATTCTCAAGAAACCAAAGGACAGAATGTTACTTTTTCTTTATTTTCAAATGTTATTTAATTATAAGGATAATAATTATTATTTTTATGTTTGTTTTTTATTAATTTTTTTTTTTGGGGGGGGGGGGGTGAGGGAATTGAAGTAAACCAATCATTATGTAAAATTGTCTTAGAAAACACAGTGTCTTTGATGGCATCTTAAATGGAAGTTGTCATGTTGACATACTGAAATTGGTTAAAACCACAAGACCTTTTGATAAAAAGATTCTTGACCCGCATAGATGCGTCTTTTGGCATGTACTAAGTATTAATTGGTCCATCGACAGCTATTAAGTATTATTGTTATATCTTTCTTGCAATGAAACCGAGGATTCCTCAAAAATCGCCTTATTAGCACTGTAGCTCGTTAGCCTGAAGAAACCCCGTGAAGAGGAGATGATGTTCAGATTAAGACTGGTAGGAAATCCCCGGATAAATTATTCTTGGAAATTATTCACCATGCTACTCAACACGGCATCTTGTGAAACCTCTCTGTACAAATACATATGGCCATTGCGTGCGCACACGAAAGAAGCCAAGGTTTAGATGAGTTGGAGTGCGCCGATGGTAGACTTGTTAAATTGGCCTCTGCGTGACCTCCACCCCATCAGTGAAATTGCATGGGTGTTAGTGGCCAGAGTCAGACTCAAGAGGGCACTTTCATAGACTGCAATATTACAGTATATCATTTGTATTGCTTTCTATTTTCCTGCACATCTGAATAATAGCATTGATCGCTATTAACCCTCTTACTATAGCTGCACTTTAGTGGGAAGTAGCTACAGAGGTCAAAATCAGTCAACTGACTGTTTTGACTGTTGACACAAAATGTGCACACAGGGGCATTTTTGACTGGTTTTTACTGTCATTTTGACCACCCTGAACAATACCAGACAATGCTTTTACCAGTCAAAAACGGTCGACTCATTTTGACCTGTAAATGTACTTACTGCACGTAAGGTTTGACAGTGTTCGACTTTTAAGTGCACTAGATATACCTTGGCAAGTATATCAACATTTTGACTGATTTTGACCCTTGCAGTTATAGGAGGGTTGAGATAATAATTTGTACTGGTTTACTTCCAGTGGTGTGTACTCCGTTTACTATGTGTATGATAGAAGTATAAATATATATATAATTGTATTGAACAAATTTGCAAAGTACATGTGCTATCATTTGAATGCATTAGGATAGCTATGGCTGCTAAGTTATATAACATATTTTAATTTTGATATGATAAATTGTTCTTTAAAGTTTACAATCTTCTTCTGTTTGGTCACATATTTGCAGACGAGGTATGGCTAGAATTATCATAGTATTTTTCTCAGGATTATTATTTTTTTGAAAATTTTTTATTTATTGATTTTTTTTTTTTTTTTTTTTTTTTTTATCATCTGTAAACATTTAATTTTGTTTATCTTTTCGGAATAAGATAAGCTCGCTGTAAATAATATAAATATCTTTCTGGTGTTTGGTATTTCCAATATCATGCCTTGAAATCTGTCTAGAATTGGTGCTATAAATAGTGGATTTGTTTTTTTAAACAAATGTTGAAGCTTTAGTTTGGTAATAAATTTATAAAGAAGGTGAAAGTGGTTTATGCAAAAAAACCATGTCAAACAAACAAAAAAGAAGTGTAGTGTTTGTAGCATTGAGACAACATTTCAAAGAGATTTACAGGGGTGTGATCGGTCAGTTTTGAAAAATCCACATAAATTTTGCTAGGGGTATTGGGGCCACTGTTGTGAACAGCGCTGGGGTGAAATCTAGAGTTCTGAGCATTTGCTTTCCTTTATTGCTTAAATCTTTAAAATCCGGAGGATCACAACATTGCGATTTGTAAAAATCCGGACAAATCACAACCCTGGATTTTATAACTAAAAGCCGAGGTTCAAATTGCGTAACATGAGGGATGGACACCAATGGCCAATTGAATAATCCCCATTTGTAACTTAGCCACGCCCCCAGTCAAGGTCTGTACATTTTGTATAAACAATTGACTGGTAACCATCAAAACCGGCTAAGCAAAATTTTCTGCTAAGTAATTTCATCTGCTTGAAAGCAGCTCCATGTAATTATACTACTCAAAACAATTTAGGGAACACCGGAATAATCTCAGTTCATTTCAGATAAATACAATGTTTCACAGAATTGATGAGAAACAACTGCACAATGAAACAGATGATAAAGGATGCATGTAGTGATTACACATTTCATGACATGACTACTGAAAGAGAGAGGGGGTTGCAAATGAAAATCCCGGTTCATGGAACATTTCAAACCTATTTGATGTTAAAAATCCGGTGTTCCCTAAATTGTTTTGAGTAGTATATAATTGGTCTCGGGGGCCAAGTTTATAGAACTGCCGAGCACAGAATATTTGTGCTTTCTAGCAAAAGTAGGTTACCAGCCAATTTGTCATCTAAGGTTCTCAGCCCAATTTTGCTTTGCAGATAAATTTGCTAAGCAATGTTTTCTGCTGGACCCGATTTCACAAAGAGTTAAGATTGATCTTAACTGTGTATCAATCTTAATTGCTTAGCAAAGTGTGATGTCACAGTACAAATCACTATGGTAATACTAACAACTTGTCTTAAGATGAGTTGATAGTATTACCATAGTGATTTGTAATGTGACATCACACTTTGCTAAGCAATTAAGATTGATACACAGTTAAGATTAATCTTAGCTCTTTGTGAAATTGACCCCTGGTTAACCCAATAATGTCATGGATACAGAACAAGAACATATTTATAACATATTTTGGTATTTATTCTAGACTTTATTCTAGACTTCATTTGCAAAAATAATGCATTATCTCTATGCTATGTTTGCCCGGCTCAGCACTCCCGCAAGCAATGATGTTTAACTGTTGAAATAATATTCGATTAAACCCAGCTATGGTAATTTTGTGTAACTTTCTAACACAGTGGTGTCTCCCCTTGTAAAGCATGAAGTTTAAAGAGTTCATCTAACCTAAATCTGTATTTGAGATATACATAATCATGTTTAATATTAAGTTCTCGTATAAAACTATGTTATTATATTGAGGCAACGTTTTGTAATAACCATTTAAAAAAATAATGAAACAGAAAGAGTTGACGTATCTTTTTTTTTCAAAAAAATGCTTTCCTTTTTGAACGAATATTTATATTGTAATTTTTGTTTCTATTAATTCTAAACCGTGTATCTGCATTTATATATATATGTTTCATGTCTCTTAACTCTAACTGTTGCATGTTGGTCATGTAGTGGTTGATAGACATCGTCATTAGGGTTTGTGTAATCAAGGAGCTAAACATTTGATACATAAAATAGCTGTCGTTTTTTAAGGCACTATTTGGAAATCTAGAAATTGAGTGTTTATTTGCAGAAATTGTAGATTTAAGCAAGCATTCTTTACCAAAGCTTTCACATTTAATTAACAACTCAGGTACACCAAAAGCTTAACAAAAAAGGACGGGGAAAATGCAAGAGTATAATTTCTATTTAGAATTTCTGTTGTATTTTTTATTTCTTAATGTAGATATTAACAATCTGATGCAATATACCATAATGAATGTACTCTCTCTCTCTCTCTCTCTAACAAGTATGTACAAATAAAATCTGGTTTGCTACTAATAAATACAAACTTTTTGATATAAAAACCTCAAAATGTATTTGCAGTTCATATTATCATTATTATCATTATTATCCTTGTGGAGTTATAACTCAAATTTCATTCTGTCTTATGTATAAAATGTCATTGAATTTTAAGGTAAATTAACCCTCCTACTATTGTTGCACTTTAGTGGGAAGTTGCTATATAGGTCAAAACCAGTCAACTGCCTGTTTTGACTGTTGACCCAAATGTGCACACCGGGGCATTTGTGACTGGTTTTTAGTGTCATTTTGACCACCCTGAACAATACCAGACAATGCTTTTACCAGTCAAAAACGGTTGACTCATATTGACCTGTAAATGTACTTACTACACGTAAGGTTTGACTTCTAAGTGCACTAGATATATCTTGGCAAGTGTATCAACATTTTGACTGATTTTGACCCTTGTAGTAGTAGGAGGGAAATGGAAAAAGCTACATCCATTTACTTTATTCCTCATGTCAGGAATGATTTTTTCTATGGAATTATCAGATTATTGGGCCACCCCCCCCCCCCTTTACAAATTTTGTTTGACAAGAGTATATGAAGTTGATTTTTCAATATTGAATTTTTCCCCTCCCAATTTATAAAAAAAGAGGTAATATCGTCTATGGTGGTTTTTTGTGGCTTAACAGAATTTAACATATTTTTATATAAAAACTAAAATTTCATTTGTATCAAAATCAAATCTGGACGGCACTTCTCTTGATTATTGTATAACAACTGCAAGAGTTGGACGGTTGCAAAGTTTAAAATTGTTTCCTTTCTATTGATGAAGTCCTGATGAATACGGCAGTTTACTGACGTCAATTACATCCTTTTGGCTAATCCAAGGAAACATTGTAATTTCTCGCCAGCAGTTTAATCTGAAAATTAAGAAGACAGAGAACAACGTATCTGTGTTTAATACATGTTCACTACTGATCGGATATCTATTACATGTTTGTGTAACCCTAAGTTCGCCTTCAAAATGTAGCGGGAACCGAAAACATTAAACAATTCCCTTTTTGAAATAACCACAAAGGTGGAAAACTCAAGATTTATATGCACTAAAAGAAACTCTTGATTTATTGTTAAAATAAATCTCTTTGTCAAATGTCAAAAATATAAATCACACAATTAATATCAGGATCCTGAAAAGTTAAGTCAAAACAATAGTGAGCTCAAATAGGCGCCAATACAGAGTATAAAATAAAAACCGCGATTCGCGTCCTACGGGCGAAGTCATAAAGTCAGTCGGAGCTCCAGCGGCGATACTTGCTCCAGCGACGATACCAGCGTGATCTCTTGTCAAAGAGGGTTGCAAGACATAATAAAATGTTATACTTGCAGGATGATGATCTCGGTTGACTGGATGAGGTCTTCTGGGTTGTGACCTCGGAAAGCGACGTCTAGAGGCCAGTCTAGGTCTCTTTGCAAATGTTGTTTGGTACAGTCATCCGAGCCTAAATAGAGAGTAATATGGTCCATGCCATAATTACAATAAAATC
Organism: Zoroaster sp. YZ-2022; assembly: GCA_029582265.1. Classification (NCBI taxonomy): domain Eukaryota; kingdom Metazoa; phylum Echinodermata; class Asteroidea; order Forcipulatida; family Zoroasteridae; genus Zoroaster; species Zoroaster sp. YZ-2022. Next base: position 12,754,391 of record CM055830.1, read on the forward strand.
CTCTTTAGGAATACAAAATATTCATTCAGCAAAGGCTGATGAAACGCTTGGGAAATATATCAAATACTTGTTGAAAACTCCACAAGCTAAAAGTTAAATTCAAGATAAGCAAATACTTTTCGCTATCTGGCTACAGGGAAAACTACTCCCTCATGTAGCATCGAAATTATAGTTCGTCTCATCAAGACAAGCTTAGCAAACTTAAAATCAACCAAGCTAAAGTAAGCTAAGAGTGTATATCAAAACAGCACATTGTGTCTGAAATCGTAGCGATGCAAAATACATAAAATAAAATATGAAGTACCCTCAGGTACAAAAGCAAAATCTGCCTTTCTGTCTTATGCAGGATTGCAATTCAATAAGTATATACATTGTAAAAACATAATAAATACAGTAGACCTAAAATATATATTGAATTCTTAATAGTGTTTAAAACCAGCCCAAAGGTAAGGACTGCACACATTTGGCATGACATACCACAAATGCATAGCTGAAAAGCTGGTGGTGAATGTCATGATTAAATCTAAAAGGTTCTTAAGAAATATACAGTGCTTAAAAGCATAAAGGTCTCTTCTCAAATACAGAAAATAGCAAATAGATCTCTCATCATGAAATCAAAGTTTACAACAAAAGTCCTCCAGAGAACTTAAGGAAATGCATGTTATAAAATGAACAAGTTTAAACACTGTCTCTGAACTTAATGATCAGAAATCTAATTTTAACTTTAAAGAGACCTTACTAAAGACTTCCAAATTATTAGTTACAAATACATACTTAAATTAAAACTCACCTAAATAGAGAGCCAATACTCATATGAAATTGAAAGCTGCTTGCAGGAGGTGCTTGAAAGATGATGTGCTGACAAGCACTTTCGAAGAAAAGTTGAAGACCAGAAAATGCTGGCAAGCACTTTAGAAAAAGTTGAAGTGCAGGAAAGTACGACCAGCTCGATCCGAGGCAAATGGTGGAATGTCTGGCCTACCCAAAATTTGGGGCGAACCAGCACCCTGACCATGCCTGGCGGAGATCAGCCAAAGTCCTCATTGGATAGTTTGAAAAACATTACTCATGGCTCTCAAGTTGATTGGTCAGTTTAGTGTGAAGGGGTGACGGGTAGATAAGTTTTATGGCTTCACAGCTTGGGAAGCTGTGAAAATGTGATCAAGGGTAAGGAAGTAATAGTAGCATTTACAACCTGGAAAGCTTTTGTGGGTCTACACAAGTAATACACACCCTAAGTTAAACAGAGCCTACAAGAGGTGTAGCTCAACACCTTCCAGGAAGCTAGAAGATTAAGGGCATGCTTGAATAGACAGTAGGTGAAGATCAAAGAGCAAGGATTTAGAGACTAGCAGAGTACCCTGACCACAGATTACAAAGGGTCTCCATGGGCTTAATAGAAAGCACAGGGAGAGTAAGAAATACATGGAAGTAAATAAGCAAAAGAAAATCACATATTGTTGATAAAATACACTTTTAACCTGAGACCATATTTTGGTCGGGGTTACATCTTCCCCTTTCTTAACTTGCTACCTCCGGGAGCAATATTAAAATAACAGGAGAAATAAAAATATACACAAGGAAATTAAATTCAAACTCCAAAAACTTTTCTCTTTAACTCAGAGAACATACCAGGAGATTGGAATGGACGGCTGAAAGCAGTCTTTCCCTGGGAGTCAAACTTTAGTCGCATAGGTGGGTGGGATATTCTAGTTGAGCGTCTGACAAAATTCTTCTCAGGACTAGAAATCACAGGGGCAGGAGTAGAAGATATAGGAGAAGGGATACAAGGAGAAATAACTGTTGGTTTCGGTTGAGTGGTTTTGTGGTCAACAGCTAAACTAGATTGGTGATCACCAATTGAGGAACAATGAGGCTCATCAGTAGTGACCACAACAGGATTAGAAGGCTGCTCACTTGCAGGAGTTGAGTGAACAAGTGAGGGGTTTCCCTATGATGTCATCTCCTTTGTCTGTTGAAATTGGCTGAGAAGTAATGGATGATGTGGGAGAACTAACTTCAACAGGTGGTTCGCCCATGTCTACAATGGATTGAGTGGAACTTGATGGTATGACAGATACCATTGAAACATCAGAACTGTCCGCATCACCAGTGAACTCCTCACAAAGTGGTGAAGGCAATTCATGGATGGGACTTTGTTCAGTCATCAGCTCCCCAGGATGAACATCTACAGACATAGCAGGGGATTGTCTCTCAGGGATGAATTCTGGTGCCTCTGCATTTAAGAGATGATGCAGATTTGGCGGCTCCACCCTGTTGACCTCTGTGGGTGTGTCCCCACTGCTGGGTGTGGTGAATGTCTCCAAAGGAAGGAGAACAGTGATTTCCTCATCAATTGACTCATCACTACCACTGATGTCATCGTTTTCCGCATCAGCTGGATTTGAAAGCTTGGTCACTTTAGCTTTTGCTCTCGTGACTGGACGGTGGGTCTTGGGCTTTGTGGTGTCAGTCGGTGGCTCCTCCTCATTGAGGTAGTCAATGGGAAGAAGGTTGTTCCTGTGCAGTGTGCGTATCCGCCTCCATCAGTCTCTGGTTTGACACGATATACAGGCATGTCTGGACTGATACGCTCGGTTACAATGTGAACTGTTGAATCCCATTGGTCTGCGAGTTTATGCTTTCCTTCAAACCCAGATTTTTCACCAAGACTTCGGTCACCAAGCGAAGATCACTTCCTCGTACACGACCATCATGACGTGCCTTGTTGGCGTGTGCTGACTTAGCTGATGATTCTGTTGCCAGTTGGTAGGCCCGTGTCAGCTGTTCTCTTAAGCCTTTTACATACTTAACATGGTCAGTGTTTGCGTAGCCATCAGGGCTTACACCAAACCGTAGATCAACAGGGAGCCTTGCCTCTCTGCCAAACATGAGGAAGTAAGGCGAGAAACCAGTGCTGTCATGTCTAGTGCAGTTGTAAGCGTGCACTAGAGCACTGATGTATCGGCTCCAACTCTCCTTCTTCTCTCCTTCAAGGGTTCCCAGCATGTTCAATAATGTTCGATTGAACCTCTCTGGCTGGGGATCTCCTTGAGGATGATACGGGGTAGTCCTTGACTTCTTTATGCCCAGCAGATTGGTCAACTCCTTCACAACTTTGCTTTGAAATCACGCCCTGGTCAGAGTGGAGACGCTGGGGTAGACCATAATGTACAAAGAAATTTTCCCATAAGACTTTTGCCACAGTGCGGGCTGTTTGGTCTTTGGTTGGGAATGCCTGAGCATATCGAGTATAGTGGTCGGTGACCACGAGGGACAGACTTTTATTGGAGCGGTCTGGCTCCAAGGAAAGAAAATCCATGCAGACCAATTCCAATGGACCACTAGTCTTGATGTTAACCATAGGAGCAGCTAGTTTCTGTGGAGTCTTCCTCAACGCATCGAGCACAGTGTTTGATCCAGTCATCGATCTGTGTGGCCATTCGGGGCCAGTAGAAACGATCTCGTGCAAGTGCAACTGTCCTCTCAACTCCTAAATGGCCAAGTTCATTGTGAAGTCCCCTAATTGCTTGTTTGCGAATTCGACGGCAGCACAAGTTGGAAAGATTTTTCACCCAGTGAGTTAGTCACACATCTAAACAAGGTGTCATCCCTTAGTCGGAGTTTGTCGAATTCACGGAGGATGAGTTTTGCCTCCTCTGGAATATCAGTGAGAGAAATCGGTTTTCTACCAACTTTGACATGCTTCAGTACCTCCTGTATGATTGGGTCCTCCTGTTGGATTTTCTTCCAATCAAGCGTGTTGAAGCTGGAATATGACCCGTAGCAGTCAGGGACAGCATTTGCACTGACTGACAGAGAGTGGATCAGTGGCACATGACTGGGTTGTTTACACTGAGTTGGATTTTCCTCTTTGGCCTGTGTTGGGACAGTAACACTGTGTTGAAGATAGAGGGCATTAACAGCATCTTGGTGGCAAACAACATCTTGCTTCGCTGCTGTGCCATTCAATCGAGATTCAAGGTCATTGATTTTCTCCAGTTGCTCATCTTCAAACTGTTGGTCATGTTCAGAATTATGGGGTCTGCGAGACAGTGCATCTGCATCGATGTTTGTATGCCCTGGCTTGTAGTGAATAGAGAAATCAAAGCTATACAGAGCAGCTAGCCAGCGGTGACCTGTGGCGTCTAACTTTGCTGACGTAAGGACATATGTAAGGGGATTATTATCCGTCATCACTCTGGTGCCCTTTGCCATGTACAGATAATCCCTAAATTTGTCAGTGATTGCCCATTTAAGGGCGAGAAACTCCAGCTTATGGGCAGGGTAGTTCTTTTCAGTGTTGGACAGGCCACGACTGCCGTAAGCTACTGGAAGTTTACCATCATGGTTCTGATATAACACACCACCAAGGCCATCCCGACTGGCATCAATGTGCAATACAAAAGGCTTAGAAAGATCAGCAAATGCAAGCACAGGGGCAGTAATGAGACGTTCCTTCAGAGTGAGGAAAGCATTCTCACATTCTGGTGTCCATAATTCACCAAGTGGATCACTGGCTTTACGAGCTGAGGAGTCGGGCGTTTTCTTCTTTGGGGATGGGCGACCTCGCTTCTTTGGATAAACTACACCAACGGTGAGCTCATTCAAAGGTCGAGCTATCTTGGAGTAGTTCTCAATGAATCGCCGATAGTAGCGGCAAACCCAAGGAAAGAGCGGACTTGCTTGACATTGAGGGTCGGGGCCATGTCTCCAGAGCAGACATCTTCTCCGGATCTGTTTGTACTCCCTCCTCTGAGACGACATGCCCGAGATACTTAACAGATTTACAACAAAGTTGACACTTCTCTGGAGATACCATGAGTCCAAACTCAGCAAGTCGATCAAGTACTTTCATTAGTCGTTCTTCCATTTGATCTAATGTACGGCCAAAAACAATGAGGTCATCCATATATACAAGGACTTCAGCCATATTCATTCCTGACATACAAGTTTCCATTAATCTTTGGAATGTTGCGGGGCACCTTTGACTCCTTGAGGCATTCGTTCGAATTGATAAAAGCCGAGAGGACAGATGAACGCTGTCTTCTCTTTGTCTTCTTGACGATGGGAATTTGATAGAAACCAGACTTCAAGTCGATCACTGAAAACCAAATACTGCCGTCCAAACAATCGATGGCTTCCTGTATAAGTGGAGCGGCATACTGGTCAGGGATTGTGCGAGTGTTGAGTGTCACGATAATCTATGCACATTCAGACTGCCGTTCTTCTTCCGAGCGAGCACGATCGGTGAAGCATATGGACTACGTGACTCCCTGATGATGTCGTTATCCAAAGCTGCTGCAGATGTTGCCTCAAATCCTTGAGGTCGGCAGGAGCAACTCACGTGATCTTTCTCTAAATGGAGTGCCATCAGAAATGTTGATTTGGTGTTCTGTTTGTTTTGTGAGACCAAGATCCCACTCATGACGAGAGAAAACCTGTGACCTTGACCTCATCTTATCAAGAATGTCTCTCTTGTGCTTTGAAGAAATCGGCCCACTTGAAAGGAAGATTGTCAAAGTCATCAGTTAAAGACTTAGCAGTTGAAGTAGATGTGGTGGCACAAAAGGCTGTGCGGGACATCTTTGAAGGTCTTGTCATGTTTGAAGCCTCATGAAACCACTCTGGCACAAAGATGTCGGCCAAGGGACAATTACCTGGGATTGTAATTTCCCGACTCGTTTTGTTGACAACCACTACATTGACCGAGCATGTTGAGCTACCTGGGAGTCTAGCCACAAGAGGTGTCACATCTAGTCCCGATGGCAGTTTGCACTTCTCCTGAGGTTCCACCAGTACCGTCACTGGTTTCTGAAGGGTGTTTCGGATGGAGCCATACGCAGTTTGTGTTCTCCAGGGCGAATCGTTGTGGAGTGCTTGAGCAGTTCTGACCGTCCCAAGCTTGCCATCACTGGGGACTCTGCTCTCATTAGCAAATGACTTATAGATTCTGAGGCAAGCGGCACTGATGTTGAGAGTTTGCCCCACTTTTACCTCCTTGCTTCTGACACGACTCAAAACAGTTACGGAAAAGGCCAGAATTTGTACCGACAATTACTGGTTGGATACTGGAATTACGACCATCGGATGACAAGTGCGAAAGTATCAAAGCGGCTACTTGTGCCACTAAACGCACTGTCAAACCCATGGAAACATAAGTCCATCCCAAATATGGCATCTTCCCATCTCCTCCATGGAAAAGGACTAGGTCATTCAAAGGATGAAGAGTACGGTTCAGATTGTTAAAGAAACTTTGACAGATAAGAGTGACCTGTGAGCCACTATCAAGCAGACAATTTGTTTCAAAGCCATCAACCCAGCATCGAGGAGTGATGCTCTCTCCTACCAAACCACATGGAATATCTGTACCCGTTCAAACCGTAAGTGGGGTCTGTTGACTTTAGGAGCTTGGCTTCCCCTTGGCTGGCGTCCTTGTCCGTTTCCGAATGCCCAGCCAGAATGAACTTAATTAACTTCTGGTTGGCGGCCTCAGGATTTGACGGATTTGGACATCTTCGGCGAATGTGGCCCTCTTCACCACATCGAAACAGAAATCCAACAGCGTGCCCTGGTCATCATATTTCTGGTTGCTTTGCCTTTGTTTTGGCTGTTGTTGATATCTCGGGTTTGGTGAAGAAGATGTGGAATGCTGAAGAAATTGTGCAGATGGTGCAGATGGCTGACCACGGCTCTTCTGTTTGGCCTTGTTCTCCTCCTCCTGTTTCCTAACTTGTGATAGGAGAGTCAGAAAAGAAGGGGGTCTATTAAGTTGATCCCTCAGGTGGAGATTGACGAGGAGCATCTCATCGAAGGATTCCTTTATGAACTGAGATAGACGAACCTTGTCCGCCTTCTCCTGGGGAACCACTCCTCTGGATGGCTCTCCTCAGACAATCTTGTAGGGTGGTCAGAAACTTGGATGGAGAGTCACCTTCCCGCTGTGTCATGCCGCGGAACCCGGATGAACAGTTCATCGTCCGATGCCGTGTCACCAAGCGCCACATCAAGGGCCTTGAGATAGTCAAGTGCTGTAGCGGCAGGGTTGTCACGACGAAGATGGGTTGATGATGTTAAGAGAAGGCGGCCGAAGAGCTTCACGGATCCGTTTCTCTTTTCAGCATCATCAAGATTCTGCCACTCATCCATCTGTCCCTCGGCGTGGTCGATCCATAGGTCGTAGGGGTCTTCATCGCGAGCAGGAGAGGATAGACCCGAAAAACACCGTAATTGCGATAGTTGGCTGCAAGAGAGCAGCGGGCAAATACATGAGAAAAATCAGACGGAACAGTTGGAGGCGGACGGAGTGGGTGTGGTCAATCCGGAAGAAAGAGGATTTAACAGTGTGCAAATCGTTGTGATTCTCACTCCGTTTGAGGTCACTGATCCGCACACGTTGAACTCTAGAGACAGGTGGAGAATCGTCTAGCCTGACAACTTGACAAGAAACAGGAATCTGATTTACCCTAACCATTACTTCAGACATTAAATGCAAAGAAAACACTGGTTTGTCAAAGTCACAAAGGAAAAGGGTGACATCGTGTTCCTCATCATCTCTACTTGCCACACCAACAATCTCAGGAAAATGGTCAGTGAGGGCAAGGGCAAAAGCAGGAAGAGGGGTCTCTCTTAGTTTAGTTACTAACAGAATTGAATGGCTAGGCCTTACATCGTCCTTCTTACACCATTCTCGACTCATTGTCTTGAGTGATATGAGTGATACATTAGCCATGGTGATTATAGTGGAAAAATAGAACAGTATAATATATATATAGCAATAGAAGGATTTAGGATAGAAGTTTAAGAATATTGGCTCTCTAGGCAAGTATCAAATTATATTCAGGATAAATAATATATAAATATATGCATGTACTTGTATGATTATTGAAAGAAAGCAGTTAGCATCAATCAATATAAATAGTGAATGAGAAATCTTTAAATGAACGGACAGAGTTTCAAATGCATAAAATCTTTCGTAATCCAGAAGTCAATATACTTCAAATTTAAAAAATAACTTTCTCGGACAAGCCCCCAAAATGTAACCCTAAGTTCGCCTTCAAAATGTAGCGGGAACCGAAAACATTAAACAATTCCCTTTTGAAATAACCACAAAGGTGGAAAACTCAAGATTTATATGCACTAAAAGAAACTCTTGATTTATTGTTAAAATAAATCTCTTTGTCAAATGTCAAAAATATAAATCACACAATTAATATCAGGATCCTGAAAAGTTAAGTCAAAACAATAGTGAGCTCAAATAGGCGCCAATACAGAGTATAAAATAAAAACCGCGATTCGCGTCCCACGGGCGAAGTCCATAAAGTCAGTCGGAGCTCCAGCCGATACTTGCTCCAGCGACGATACTTAGCGTGATCTCTTGTCAAAGAGGGTTGCAAGACATAATAAAATGTTATACTTGCAGGATGATGATCTCGGTTGACTGGATGAGGTCTTCTGGGTTGTGACCTCGGAAAGCGACGTCTAGAGGGCCAGTCTAGGTCTCTTTGCAAATGTTGTTTGGTACAGTCATCCGAGCCTAAATAGAGAGTAATATGGTCCATGCCATAATTACAATAAAATCCTCTTTAGGAATACAAAATATTCATTCAGCAAAGGCTGATGAAACGCTTGGGAAATATATCAAATACTTGTTGAAAACTCCACAAGCTAAAAGTTAAATTCAAGATAAGCAAATACTTTTCGCTATCTGGCTACAGGGAAAACTACTCCCTCATGTAGCATCGAAATTATAGTTCGTCTCATCAAGACAAGCTTAGCAAACTTAAAATCAACCAAGCTAAAGTAAGCTAAGAGTTTATATCAAAACAGCACATTGTGTCTGAAATCGTAGCACGTGCAAAATACATAAAATAAAATATGAAGTACCCTCAGGTACAAAAGCAAAATCTGCCTTTCTGTCTTATGCAGGATTGCAATTCAATAAGTATATACATTGTAAAAAACATAATAAATACAGTAGACCTAAAATATATATTGAATTCTTAATAGTGTTTAAAACCAGCCCAAAGGTAAGGACTGCACACATTTGGCATGACATACCACAAATGGAAGCAGGTCATTTCGTACCTTCGCAAACTCGTACCTTCGCAAACTCGTACGTCTGTTAAGTCAAGTCGTACCTTCGCAAACTCGTACCTTCGCAAACTCGTACCTTGATTAAGTCAAGTCATTACCACCGGTTTTTGAAACTGTTACGTGGTTTGGGTTTACGAATGAATAAAATATTAGAAAGTGCCGGGTTTTTGCGTGAAACTGTTAGAAAGTGTCGGGTTTTTGAGTTCTGGTACGGGGTTTGGGTGACGTGTCCAGCAGTCCGTCATCAATTAAGGCTTTGTTAATAATACTGCAGTACTGATTTTGTCACCGGTTTTTTGAATGAATAAAATATTAGAAAGTGCCGGGTTTTTGCGTGAAACTGTTAGAAAGTGTCGGGTTTTTGAGTTCTGGTACGGGGTTTGGGTGACGTGTCCAGCAGTCCGTCATCAATTAATGCTTTGTTAATAATACTGCAGTACTGATTATTTGTCACCGGTTTTTTGAAACTGTTACGTGGTTTGGGTTTACGAATGAATAAAATATTAGAAAGTGTCGGGTTTTTGAGTTCTGGTACGGGGTTTGGGTGACGTGTCCAGCAGTCCGTCATCAATTAATGCTTTGTTAATAATACTGCAGTACTGATTATTTGTCAGACAACAGCCTTGATGTCCCTTAATTAGTTTCCTGTCAAACCCCGGTTCTTTATTTGTCAATGACTTCCACCGCTCTTTGATGTCGCCGTCACCATGCTTCACGACCACACGGCACCTCCTTTGATGCCGCCGGTCGATTTAATTAATGGTGCTTATAATGCTCGGGATAGCGTCCCTGCGAAACAATTTGATTGGATACATTTTGACGGATCATTTCGCACGATCCTGTAACATTATATATAAAGCCCCTTAGTTATTTCGAGAAGTCAAGACTCAAGAATCAAGACTCAAGAATCAAGAATCAAGAATCAAGATGGCTCCAAAGTATCCTTGCGCTGTGTGTTCGAAGGCTGTTCGCAGCAACCAGCATGCACTTCAGTGTGACATGTGTGCTCGCTGGCAGCATCGCACATGCAACAGTGGCATATCTGAAGACATGTACGTCGAGATGATGGAGGATTCCACCAACCAGGTGTGGAATTGTGAGCTGTGCACCCGGCAGTCTGGTGTGGCGTTGGATGAAGAGGTGCCAATGGAGGAGGTCGACTCCTTCCATTGTGCTTCGATTTCAACGTTTCCGGCAGCTGGTTCCAGTCGGCGAGCACCCGGCAGTCTGGTGTGGCATTGGATGAGGAGGTGCCAATGGAGGAGGTCGACTCCTTCCATTGTGCTTCCGATTTCAACGTTCCCCAGCAGCCGATGGAGGAGACCATCCCGACTTGCCCTTACCGGCGTCATTCAAGAACTTGGCGAGGAGACTGTAGTGACATTCAAGGTTACCGAGAGCGGTACCCAGCGTGGGAAGAAAATTCTAGTGGACTCCTATGGCTACACCTACACGCAGAAATGGAAGAAGGATCCAACCTCTGTCTTTTCATCGTGGGTGTGTAGTGTACGGGGCAAGAACCAGAGATGTCCCGTGTCTGTCCGCCAGAATGGGGATTCTTTCCGCCACGGTGTCCATAAGGTGCACATCCATCCAGCCAACCCAGGAGCTGAGGTAGCAGTTCAAGTCTCCGCTATGTAAGAGAAGACAGCCAAGCAAGATATATACCGGTCTGCTGGTGCAATGCGTGGAAGGCGTATTGACTGAGTTAATGCCCGACCCAGGAGCCTGCCCAAGCCATCCAATCTTACAGGCGGCAAACAGGGCACGTCAAGGTGAGCGACCACAAGAACCAACTGACCTTGCCTTCACAATTGTTGAGGACGCCATTCCTGAAGGTTTTCTTCAACGAGACATTCGTGTTGGAGAGGCACGTCACATCCTGTTCTTCACCGAGGAACAATTAGGCGTCTTCAACAAGGCAAAGACCTGGTATATGGACGGCACCTTCAAGATCGTCAAGAAGCCGTTCTACCAACTATTCAGCATCCATGCCTTCGTGAAGGGAGAAGACGGAGGGCAGAAGCAGGTTCCCCTAGCCTTCTGCCTGATGTCTCGCCGACCAAGAAGGACTATGCGAAGGTGCTGAAGGTGATCAAGCGCAAGCTTCCTTCCGAGGTGGCAATGTCCAGGAGATGGTTGTGGACTTTGAGGCAGGATTGTGGTCTGCCATCCGCAAGGTGTTCACAAATGTGCAAGTCAAGGGATGCCTCTTCCACTGGACTCAAGCAGTTTGGCGTCATTGTCAGAGCATTGGTTTGGCAGTGCCCTTCACCAATGATCCTGCAATTCATTGTTTCGTGAAGAAGCTCATGGCCCTGCCGTTCCTCCCATTTGAACACATACAACCGCATTCAATAAGTTGAAGGACATGGCAACCCATCCTGTGCTGGCCGCACTTTGTACTTACATTGAGGACACTTGGATCACCAGCACCAAGTGGAGTCCAGACACCTGGTCGGCTTTCATGCGGAGTGTCAGAACTAATATAACGATGTCGAAGGGTGGCACAGGAGAATCAACTGGAAGGCGGGCGCCATGGCCTGCACTTGTACAGAGTCATCGAGCTTCTTCACCACGAATCCGCCCTGGTGTCTCTGCAGATGAAGCTGGTCAGAGAATCCAAGTTGCGCCGGTACCAACGCAAGCAGTACCAGCGTGTTCAAGGCAAAGTATTCCAAGCCTGGGATCGGTACCTGGCTGGCGAACTGACGATTAATCGTTGAATGCTTTTTTATTTTTCCTCAAAGTCCAACCTTGTTTCATAATGTAGTGATATGGAATTATCAGTCAATTAAATAATGTAATTGAACTGATTGCCTTATAGAATTCCCGCAGTAGATTTGAGCATGGGTGTGGAAAGGTTTATTATTTGGCAATCAAAATTTACCTACTTTCTTTTTATGAAGTTACCGGAAACAGTCAGGATGCCGCAAGCGAACGCACCAAATTCCGTTGATGATAAAAATCGATTTTTGTAAAGGGATGCGTGTATGTTTTTCTTGTAACGTAAAATAAAAAAGAAATGGACCAATCACAGAAAGGAATAGTGATCTTTTGGTTATGCATACATCTTTATTGGTACGCAGTGCGAGTTTGCAAAATACGAGTTTGCAAAGGTACGAGATGTCTTAACCGACGGTACGAGTTTGTGAAGGTACGAGTTTGCGAAGGTACGAGTTTGCGAAGGTACGAGTTTGCGAAGGTACGAAATGACTCGAAAGCCCACAAATGCATAGCTGAAAAGCTGGTGGTGAATGTCATGATTAAATCTAAAAGGTTCTTAAGAAATATACAGTGCTTAAAAGCATAAAGGTCTCTTCTCAAATACAGAAAATAGCAAATAGATCTCTCATCATGAAATCAAAGTTTACAACAAAAGTCCTCCAGAGAACTTAAGGAAATGCATGTTATAAAATGAACAAGTTTAAACACTGTCTCTGAACTTAATGATCAGAAATCAAATTTTAACTTTAAAAGAGACCTTACTAAAGACTTCCAAATTATTAGTTACAAATACATACTTAAATTAAAACTCACCTAAATAGAGAGCCAATACTCATATGAAATTGAAAGCTGCTTGCAGGAGTGCTTTGAAAGATGATGTGCTGACAAGCACTCGAAGAAAAGTTGAAGACCAGAAAATGCTGGCAAGCACTTTAGAAAAAGTTGAAGTGCAGGAAAGTACGACCAGCTCGATCCGAGGCAAATGGTGGAATGTCTGGCCTACCCAAAATTTGGGGCCGAACCAGCACCCTGACCATGCCTGAGCGGAGATCAGCCAAAGTCCTCATTGGATAGTTTGAAAACATTACTCATGGCTCTCAAGTTGATTGGTCAGTTTAGTAAACGAAGGGGGTGACGGGTAGATAAGTTTTTATGGCTTCACAGCTTGGGGAAGCTGTGAAAATGTGATCAAGGGTAAGGAAGTAATAGTAGCATTTACAACCTGGAAAGCTTTTGTGGGTCTACACAAGTAATACACACCCTAAGTTAAACAGAGCCTACAAGAGGTGTAGCTCAACACCTTCCAGGAAGCTAGAAGATTAAGGGCATGCTTGAATAGACAGTAGGTGAAGATCAAAGAGCAAGGATTTAGAGACTAGCAGAGTACCCTGACCACAGATTACAAAGGGTCTCCATGGGCTTAATAGAAAGCACAGGGAGAGTAAGAAATACATGGAAGTAAATAAGCAAAAGAAAATCACATATTGTTGATAAAATACACTTTTAACCTGAGACCATATTTTGGTCGGGGTTACATTTGCATTCAACTTTTCAAATATCTGCACATGGTGATCTACAGAGGGCGCCCTTCAAAGAAGTGTTTGAACATACTTGTGAGGATACTGTAATGTGCTCATGTGTAGGAATTGATGGGATTTCTGAAAATGTCAAGCACATTTAGTGTCCATCACTTTCTCCAGATGTCACAGTACCCTCTCCTGAACAAATTCAATTCATTTTATTCATCATGTGACACACATGAAAGATTGTGTCATAGTATGTCCACAGTACAGTTTGGCAGAGAAACAACAGGAATTTTCATACTGGTGAGTACCGTGTGTATAGATGAAATTAGGATAACCTATCAGTTGTGTGTTGAGTTGGCGGGGGAACTTGAGCGGCATGGGTTCTGGAATATATAACCTGAATGTACACTTTTCTGTCTAGAACCTATGCCGTGTTGTATGGATCAGTTGGTTATTGTGATCAGTTTATCATATCTGTGTTAAAATATAGGACAAGGCAAAGAAGGAGAGTGGGGGGTACCTCTCTAATAACCCTAACTCCCTAGCTATTTTGGCTAAGAACCTTTCTGAATCCGCACAAATTCAACACCATGCACAAACACTACCACCCGACTGTTGGACTTAGCTGGAATTGGGACACCCGGCCCCATGTAAAGTATCCCTGTCTGGGCTATACAGTACCGAGTCCATCAAAATCCAACACCATGCAGTAACACTACCACCCAACTGTTGGGACTTAGCTGGAATTGGGACACCCGGCCCCATGTAAAGTATCCCTGTCTGGGCTATACAGTACTGAGTCCTTCAAAATCCAACACACTCTGCCGTTGGAGTTTGATGGTTAAAAATGTCGTGTTCACTGATCGACGACTCCACAGCAGTCCGTTGTTGTATATTATGCACGTGCGCACCAAAAATGTGGGCCGCACTAGCGTAACAAATCGACGCATGCATAGTGGTTTCCCCCCCATTTTCAGGGGGAGATTATACAAAGTTCCCAAGACTGTGTTTGATAACGGTACGTGATTGTAGCGGTTTGTGTAGTGCCCTCATGCGGCGTTTGGTGACGCGGATCGTGTATGTTATACAAACACAGTCTTGACCAAGACGAAGCGGCTCTATGAAATTGAGCCTTGGTTAGCACACCTCACGTCCACCCAAATATGACACACACTTTGCCATAGCTCTATCCATCCCCATGATAAGACCTTAGCGCTGTGGTTATCAGAGTTACTGGCTGACAGCAATATAAAAGTCAAACCATGATACGTGTGCGCATTGATAGTACGCGCATTCTTTTCGCTACTTGCGGTTCCCAAGCTGGCATACCGTTGGCACTATGAAACCTTAACCCTGAAAATGCCCTAAAAATCCGTTTTGCCGTGAACTAATAGTTTACCATGATTTCATGGCAATTTCATGGTGTCTCTTCCTCTCCGATATTGGCAATAATGTTCACAGTGATTTCAGGGCAAATTCACGGCGATCTTGAGAATTAATGAGCTGCCCCAAAACTGCCACAAGAAGTTCATGTCCTTTTCACGGCGTTTTCACGGTGTTGTGTCGTCATGAAAAACAGATTTTCAGGGCATTTTCAGGGTAAAGTTATTCATAGTGTGGGTAGTGTTATTTAACCTAAATTCCTTGAATTTAAACATTCAAAAGTGATTCTTGAGGCCGAAATTTACTCATAAATTTGTTAATATGATTTTGAGTCTTCAACACATATGTTAAATGCAAGTCCCGAGCTTTCTAATTCCTTGCGTAAATCCTTAAAAGAAAAGGGCGGTGTCAATGCAATTCAAATGATCGTTGGAGCCAGCACGTGTGAAATGGGCATAGGTTATGTTGAAATTACATCACACTTACCAACACGATCAGTCAATGCATGCCATTTGACTGACAGGCACATAAGATGCTACTACGCAACAACTATAAAAAATAAGGATGAAAATTAAACAATAGCCTATTGTACCTTTTCTTTGTTCCGCTCCAGCCCTCTCAGCATGTCCCTCACCATGGTCAGTCGCTCCATCTGTTCTCTCTTGTCCTCTTCTAGATCTTTACACTGCCGTTCATACTCCCTCCGGTGGTTGTCGAGGGCGGCGATCCGCTCCTCTATCTTCCTGACCTCCTCCCTCTGTCTGTCTTGCTCGTTCGTGATGTTTGAAACTTGTTTCTAAAAAAGAAGGAAAAATTGTGATTTCGCTGATCTCTATTTGATCTCTGCAAACACGGCTTAAAAATAAGTTCAACAATAATGGATGGTCCATTATGTGTTTAACCCTCCTACTTCTGGTACCTTTTTCATACAAGTTGATCCACCATTTGAAACCATTCGCTTTTGTGGTTTTGAATGGTAGGTCAGCTAATACAAAACCTTGTTTGTATCTTTCCAAATGGTAGTACAGCTAATACAAAACCTTGTTTGGATACTTCTAAGTGGTGAATCAATGGATCCTCTATGCATTTGAATGGTAGTAAAGCTTGCTACCAACGCTGTCCAAATGGTATCACCATGTGTGTACAAAACCAATGGGCATTTTGTTAAGTGGAAATTTTGAATGGTTTCAAATGGTCTATCAGTAGGAGGGTTAAGATATGGATGTCATTTCAAGATGCCATCCCTTCTAAGGGAGGAGGGCCAAAGTCTTGGTTCAGCCAAGCCTTTGAGAAGCCAGGCCTAGGCTACCTGGCCTCCTAATCTCCTAATCCTGTAACAATACTTCCAGGGCTTCTGGAGGGCCTAGCCCAGCTCATTATAATGGCTGTTGTCTGTCCGCTGTCTGTGTTAACCAGTTCGCGTCGGAGGCCGTGTATACACACATTTTTTTTTTGAACCGGGGATCGGAGAGCGTCTAAACACGCATTCCGATTTTTTGTGTGTGTTACCGGGAGACTTGTCAACACGCCACACGTGTGCCATCGTGGCGGCTGACTTGTATACATGCAATCGTTTCTCAGAGTCCATGGGGTCACGGTTCGGTGGCCCCGGACAAAAGGCACTGCAAACAATGAACGAGTTCACTCTTTTTGTTGATTTTTGCATAATCCCGTTATCCAAGACCTGTTCCTTTAACGTACCAGCCAAGAATTTGTAAAGACGGATTTATATCCATTGTTTACGAGGCCTTTCCTCTCTCTCCCGGTATGCTGTCTGTTTGACCGGGTGCTGGTCGCTAATAGGCCATTGCATCGGAGCTTGCCAACGGTCTAATTGTGCTGAACAAACACAACCGTAATTAAAAAACTAGCCATTTAATTCTCGAAATGTCAATGAGTAAAGGTGTTTATTTGGGTGTCCGGACTTAGTTTCATTGACAAAAAAATTATTAATGGCTAGAAATTTTTTCTGAATTTTCACTGAAAATAAACCCGCACGGGGGACCGGAAAAAACAATATATTCCCGACGTGAACTGTTTAACAATAAGAGCTATTTGAGATCTATTCATGAGTCTTTTGTGCTCAGCCAGTCTTCTCAAAGGCTTGGCTGTACCAAGACTTTGGCCCTCCTCCCTAAACACATTTAAAAAAACTGACGTAATCTGTACCACATCATCATTCTATTACAACTATTTTATATGAATATAAAAAGCAATTTTTTGTGGTGAAGAAGAAAACTTACTAGAGTGGGACATGAACATTCGACCCTGTACCATTGCTCTACCAATTGAGCTATCTACAATGGTGTGCAAAACCTGGAGGCAACAGTAGCACACTCCCACCAGATTTTCTTAACCCTAACAGCCTAGGAACCTTCCTGAACCCTAACTCCACAGGCCCATTTGCTTACACATAACCCGAATCCTTCCTAACTCACTAGGCCCATTTGCTTACACATAACACAAATTCTTCCTAACTCCCTGGGCCCATTTTCTTACACATAACCTGAATCCTTCCTAACTACCTATAGGCCCACTTGCTTACACATAACCGGAATCCTCCAAAATCATTCAGTAGTAAAGCAAGCACATGACATGTATGCACACATGTGTTTCTAATCTGTGATATACATGTACATGGCCAGGGACCCTCCCTGCATGCATGGAACAATAAACAGTGTCCAGCACTGACCTTGCAATCACTACAACAAACATGGATGTGCATGTACCATGGAAAGGCAAGTATGCCTAATAACCTCAATCCTCCAGAATCCTTCACTTTAGCAAAGAGCATGTAGCATGTAACCTCAATCCTTCAAAATACTTCACTTTAGCAAAGAGGATTTTGGAGGATTTGGGAAGGTTAAGGTTAATCCTCCAAAATCCATCAGTGCACTTTTGGAAACATGCCCTTATCTTCAAAATGCACCATGCATTTCCATTGATCTTTCATATTCAGCACTTATGGCCTGTACTTCTTGCCAGGTAGAAAGTACCCGTTTCCAACAGTGCTGAATTTTTTCCCCAAAAAAGTGCCCCTTTTGCAGGATTTGGGGTTAGTTAGGGTTAAGAAACATTTGGCAGCGAGATTTTTCAGCCAAATTCAAAGCGCTCAAAGATTGGACGGAGGGAAGGGGGAGGGGGTTCTTGGTGAGAGTTCTCAATTAGATATTATGTTACTGTGTCATGGTGTGCCAACAGTTTTGGTTAGGGAGGAAGGCCAAAGTCATGGTACAGCCAAGCCTTTGAGAAGCCCGGGCCACGTACTCACATAGCTGGAAGAAACTGAAATGTGGGCGTGACAATAGCTTCTGAGTGACGTACCTAATTAGTCTTCATGAATTATTCATATTTAAAACAAAGAAAGACTTAACAATGACTCACCAATAAGAGAAGCTTATTACAGTGACGTTTATTGATTGACAGTTTATTTATGACCTCTCAACGGAGAGAAGGCATGTTCAATAATACTTTTAGTTTTTAAAACGTAAACAAATATTAATCCTAGACATTTGTACAAAAGTTCAAAGTTTTGATAGATTTGGACCCCAAAAATTTACAACTATTTTATGATTTTACACATTTATACAAAATAAGAAAAAGCGGATTTTTAGAGTTATTTGACATATCAAATTTGGTGAAAGAGGACATGATTTAGATTGTTATCGTTAACTCGACCGAGCTAACAATTTTTTAACGGTAGGTTTTACCTCGATGAATACTGCATTTTTTCACCTTTTTTGGATTAAAATTCCAGCCATATCTACATCACTAACGTTAAGAGTTCTTCTGGACGTCTCTGAAACAACTAAATTATTTCAATGTTTACTCTTTTATGTGGAACATCATGGAAAGGACTTTCTTATCGTTGGATATGCTGGTACTGGTCTGACCTCCATGGTCTGACCTCCATGGTCTGACCAGCATTGTCCACTTCCTGTAATTTGAGCTGGCTAAAGCATGGTGGTCGCCATTTTGGCAACTCTCCGCACTGCAGGGGGCCGCTTTGGTGTAGACTGTACGGTATACGGCGCCTATGTGCTACGGGTTGGTGTGCCGGTCCAGCGTGCCAGGTCCCCGGTTTCGGGTGTCAAGACATTGTATGATATTGATTGTAGTACTGCAACTACAACTTTCAGTCAGGTAATTCTATTGTTTTAGGTTTGCCCAGAAACCTACTGCCACTGCCAGTACTGGTAGTACTATAATTTATAAAACAAGATTTTATTCATGGACATGTTTTGTTTTAATTTTTAAAAAAACATGACAAACATGGTAGCCTATAAAAATAAAATGCACCTGTTAGTGTTATACAGCCAGCTGTTTTTAACTTTTTTATTCAGACATAGGAAACAAATAGCTTATCATCATTTTCCAATTAAAAAAATTTATATTGTTAGACCTGTCTGAATAAATTAAACCAAAAATAAACAAACTGAATAAAATTGTATCCTTATTATTTCTTTTAAAAAGATTGGAGGATGTACAAACGGCAAACTTGAATGACGAAAACCCTCCAAAAGATGGAACTGCAACATTTTGAAGGATAATCAGGTACAGTAGAATAAACAATTAAGAATGTTTTATTTATTTATTTATTATTTTTGGGTTCATTTGTTAAAGACTAAGAGTTTGGGGAGTAGCAACCAGAGTCGAGTACTTGTATTCCTAGTAGTAATACATTTTTCTGTATTCATACTCATGAAAAGGTATGTTTTAGAACTGTCGGCCACTTATTTGACTCAGTATCGTATTTAGATATTGAAGACAATTATCAAACAAATTACAGAATACTTGTAACTTAATGTACTTAAAGGCTGATAAATATTGACATGATTTTGTGTAACTTGACATGAAATGTTTTTACTTATTTTAAATTTCACTTATCTTTCTTTTGTAGGATGAATGGAATTGGTAACTATTGATGCACACCAAGATAATGGATGACACTTCAGGGGTAGAATGTCGTATCCGACCGCCACTTTTTCTCATTCAATATAATCAATAAAGTAAACCTACCTACCTCGTAAGGTGGAGAACATATGGATGATGATGGACATATACTTCAAATTATTCCACAATATTTATTTCATGAAAAATCTGTCATTTTTTGATATACAATAACTTCCTCGGTCATGTCAGTCTGATCTTGTAAATTGTACATGCGCAGTGGCAACTATAATTAGGATCCTTCTATTTTCTGAAGGATTTTTTTTTAGATAGGAAATAAAGTCCGAAAACCATAATAAAAGTGGATTTTAAAGAGTTTTCGGTTTCTGTACCAACAAAAATCAATATAATTTTTAAACTGGTTGCAAAATAATTCCAAAAAGCCCTTAAAAAGTGGCGGTCGGATCTGACATTCTTTCCCACTTCAGAAACTCTCCATAGATGAGTGTCCAGGATGATTGAAATTAGTTGTAAACATTTACAAATTTAGTGACTGATAAAGTGTGATCAGAAAAATTTATATTTTTAGAAAAAGATGTAAATGAAATAGTTGAAGCAGCATATTACAGAAATGACTTGCTGAATAGAGAAAATCAAGTTCTGTTTTCCTCTAAATGTATAATTATTAGTTCCACATCCCCATGATCCTAGGCCCTTTTTCTACAATAAAAATAATGAAAGTTATCAAAAGGATGATTAATTTAATCGTTTTCTAGTAAGTGTATAGTTTATATTTTGATCATAATAAATATGTTGTGCATTTGTAAGAATAAACGTAAAGATTGTCATGTTTTTGCTTTGAATGTTGTTTTACTGTACCCCTTAGTAAAACAAATTAAACGAGAATCAAAACTTTAACTGCTAGGTCATTAATAATAATCCGGGAAGTGATGCAAACAATTTGACATGATAGGTATGTGGTCTTTGCTGGTCGACTGTCAAAAAAAACCAATGTATATTTATTTATAATAATAATTATTATGCAAAATAAATATAAATTTCATATGGGCGATTAAAATTTTCATGTTTGAAGTCTTGGCATGAAAATTTTAAGTATTAATTGAATTTTCACGGAATGGGTGCACCTCGCGCCATTCATTTGCATGTCCCATATACTTTGTGTAGAGATCAAATTCCCATAGGGATTGCACGTGAACTTGACCTTCAAACCGCAAAATAGCGTGACGAGATTTTATCAGCAAGCAATAAAATAAATTGTTAGCTCTCTACTTATATATCCGTTTAATTAAAACAACATATGAATTGCAAATAGATGGATTCGACATATTTGGGAAAATCCGCTTAACTTGAGAACTTTGCCGATTTCAAAGGGTTCGTTTTGAAAAGTAAACAAACGTCAACACAAATCTCCATAATGACGTCACAAACGCGCACTAATTAATGAAGTCACGCGTTAGGTTACGTAGTTGTTAACGCGCAAGCTCAAACCGGATCCCGGCGCCAGCGCGTCTGACCATTATACGTGGGGCAGGCCCAGGCTTTGCCCAGGCCCAGAGGCCTATATAATCCTCTAGCTGAGCACAAAAGACCCTTTACTAATGAATAGATGTCTAATGTATTTTGTTCACAACTGCGGCCATTATAATGAGCTCTACTTGGCTGGGCTAGGCTGCCAGGTAGCCTGGGCCTGGCCAGGCTTCTCAAAGGCTTGGCTGTACCATGACTTTGGCACTCCTCCCTTACCATTATAGCTCTATGTTGGCGGTCTCCACATTTGTCAACATCTTTTAATATAAAAAGCGTAAATTAATGAAATTAATGGAAAGTATATGGATCCTTGGTTTTATTTCCTGAAAACCAAGTCATTTCATAGAATACTTTCCTTCTTACCTTCTGTTTTGCAATCTCTCTGTTTTTCCTCTCTACTGCTACCAATATCTCCTCCTCCTCCCCGACCATGGCCTCACAGCGAATCAACAAATTCTGATACTCATTAAAATACTTCTCCGCCTGCTCCTCGGGGCTTATTTTCCTCCTCCCGGTACTCACTGACTCCGCCCCTCTTTGGTCCCCATAACCCCCAGTCCTTGATTCATAGTTCTCTTCATGTCTTAAATGTGACCGATGAACTCGCTCATCCCTATTTTCTGAGTGGTGCGGTCCGGGCGGGCCCCGGGTTGATGTGTTGGACGGGTGATTGGAATATTCCGAGGGGTTGTATCGTTGCTGTGCGGGTGCGGGTGCGGGATCTGCTTTGGGATGGTTGGGTTTGCCTGTTACTTGGTGGCGATTGGCTGTTGCTGCCAAGATGACTTGCTGAAGAGTTGTGTTAACAGTACTGGAAGACACTGAGCAGAGAAAAGCAATAAGGGCAATTCTATGGTTACTCACGTTACATTCTTGAGGTTATTTTATTTTGTGCCAAGTACAGTCTGGGTATAATGCAACTTCTGTGATGAGTGAAATATATAAGGCAGGAAATTATGGCATTGAGAGTGGGCCCAATACCTAAAAAATGTAACATGAGTAACCATGGAATTGCCCATAACACAAAATATTTATACCCATTTTTGGGGTATTTGTGTTGCCACAATTGCGCAGAGAAAAAATAACAGGCAGGAAATCACTGTACAGTGATCTAGCTGCAGCCGCAGCCGCAGCCGTAGCAAAAGCTGCCATTTTGGATACAGGCTATGGCTATTGACTATATAGGGAGAAACGGTGATCTACCCATAGCCGTAGCCAAAGCCGCCATTTTGGATACGGGCTATGGCTATTGACTGTATAGGAACAAATGGTGATCTAGCCATAGCCAAAGCTGCCATTTTGGATACGGGCTATGGCTATTGACTGTATAGGAAGAAACAGTGATCTAGCCATAGCCGTAAGTCAAAGTGGCCATTTTGGATACGGGCTATGGCTATTGACTGTATAGGAAGAAACGGTGATCTAGCCATAGCCGTAAGTCAAAGTGGCCATTTTGGATACGGGCTATGGCTATTGACTGTATAGGAACAAACGGTGATCTAGCCATAGCCGTAGCCAAAGCCGCCATTTTGGATATGGGCTATTGCTATTGACTATATAGGGAGAAACGGTGATATAGCCGTAGCCATAGCCGCCATTTTGGTTACGGGCTATGGCTATTGACTGTATAGGAACAAACGGTGATCTAGCCATAAATGTAGCCAAAGCCGCCATTTTGGATACGGGCTATGGCTATTGACTATATAGGGAGAAACGGTGATCTAGCCATAGCCGTAGCCATAGCCGCCATTTCGGACACAGCCTTACCTCTGGTTCTGCAGGTTGGACACTTGATTCTGTCCTCAGCACAAGCCTCACAGAGTGTATGACCGCAGGGTATAAGGACAGTCGGTGTGTGGTCTGGGGCAACCTGTTAAATAAATCAAACATAATAGTTTTGTGCTCAAGTTGTCTGACATTATCCCTCCTACTGCCGGTACAATTTTCCAGCAAGTTGACATACCATTCAAAACTAGACAACTGTCTGTCTATGAATGTACAGTTTAGATGCATTCACCACACAATATCACAGCACAAAGCTTAACTCTAGCAGCAAGTAGCTATAATGGTCAAAATCAGTCAACTGCCTTATTTTGACTGTTGACCCAAATGTGCACACAGGGGCATTTTTTACTGTCATTTTGACCACCCTGAACAATACCAGACAATGCTTTTACCAGTCAAAAACGGTTGACTCATTTTGACAAACGTACTTCTACACGTAAGGTTTGACAGTGTTTGACTGGATATACCTTGGCAAGTATATCAATGTATCATGTATAAATTGTATTTAAACCCCTAAAAGTAAGAGATTTACCAAGAAATCCTGGCATTAACCCTCCTACTATAGCTGCGCTTTAGTGGCAAGTAGCTACAGAGGTCAAAACCAGTCAACTGCCTGTTTTGACTGTTGACCCAAATGTGCACACAGGGGCATTTTTGACTGGTTTTTACTGTCATTTTGACCACCCTCAACAATACAAGACAATACTTTTACCAGTCAAAAAAACGGTCGACTCATTTTGACCTGTAAATGTACTTACAACACGTAAGGTTTGACAGTGTTTGACTTTTAAGTGCATTAGATATACCTTGGCAAGTATATCAACATTTTGACTGATTTTGACCCCTGCCCTCAAATCTGAAATAAAAGTGTTTACCATCAATTGCTTGCACTTGGCACATTTATGACTTGACATAGCACTTTTTCCATTTTCGTCTTCATCATCTTCTAAGATGCTTCTTCCTGAAAAACCGATAGACTGCATCACTTGATTCCGTTCAAGTTTCAGATCCGCTCTGACTCGGCTGGCGATTTGGTCCGCCAGCTTGTCAAACGCATCTGGCCCCATCAAACCTCTAGTTCTTTCTCCCGATTGGCCGACGCTGTCAACGGCGCTCTCATGTGGTTGGCTTATAGTTTGTGAACTCCACTCTGATTGGTTGTCTGCTGACTGGGCAGATTCTGATTGGACGGCACTTTTTGTCAGAATGTCTGATTGGCTGGAAGTTCTCTCTTTATTAAAATCCCATTGGCCGGAATCACATTTGGGAAGAGCTGATTGGTTAGTTTTGAAATTTGAATCTGGAAGCTGCCTCTTTGCTTCAGACTCGCGATCACCTCCGTGGTACAAATTTGGTTCAGAGCCAGAGTGTGACACACTACCATTTGGAATGAATTCACCACATCCTTGGGGACTTTTACTCTTCTTAGCTGCGCCGGAATCACTCCTTGATGATGTAGGGCGGCTCGACGACAGAGGTCGCCCCGACGATGGGGGTCGACCATCAGTGACCTTTGACCTTGCCCCACTCTTACCACTCAATGGTCTTGTGATTGTTGATGCCGAAGAAGACCTAGGGATGGTTGAACGGGCTGGGGAGGCGGAACGGGCTCTCACTGATGTTGGCTTTTTCTTGGAGCTGTTACCGACGACCCAGGACACTGTGTCTAGATTGATCAATATATAGCAACACTAAGTAAGAATTTGTGCTTTGCATGGGGAAAATTTATACATATATGTCTTTTTGTAAATCTTATGTTCTACAAGGAGCCAGTAGTTTGAATTGATGTTTCAATTAGTGTGTTTTAATTTCAGGAGGGCTATCATAAAGATGATCTCAGTACGCTAATCAAAACATTAACCCTAACACCCTTGATACTCATCGCTAGTAACGGCTTCAATCCTTCCAAATCAACCGATATGAGTTTATGGAGGATCCCTGCTACCTCAATCCTTCAAAATCAACTGATATGAGTTTATAGAGGATCCCTGCTACCTCGATCCTTCAAAATCAACCCGTATGATTTTATGCAGGATCCATACTATTTCCAATCCTTTAAAATCAATCGACATACATCATTGATTTTTGGTTGGCTAAGTCAATGGAATTTCAAATCCTACCTCAATATAGGCTTGGGAACAAAGAAAAACATAAGGATTACAGAAAATAATAAAACATACGGTCTATTCAAACTTCGTTGTGTCCCTGATACGAAATGAAGGAGTTTCAATTTTCAACCGTAAATGCAGTGATGATAATGTTGTTTAATTTAAAATATGTTTCAGAAACTTTAAAGAATCTTTTTGGAAACGTTAAGCTAAATTAGAGATTTGCTTCCATTATCCTACTGTAAGCAAACAACGTTACAACCAGTGGTAGTACATGCCATGGCTTTGCATGCACATGCTTCAGGGGTTGGAGCATGCAATTAAGCAATTATACCACCCCTATGCACAAGGTACCATACTACCGTCCATGCTTATTGAAATTACATTATAAGAACACTAGCAACATGACTAACTTCGTCACAAGATTATCCATATTACGGGGCCACCTTTGATCATTCCACTTCTCATGACACGTACGTGCTGTCAACAAACATTTTAACATTGTCATGACCAAAGTATCCATGTTAGGGGGGGCCAATTTATAAACGGGGGTTAGTGCAATTAAGCAATTGTACCACCCCCTATTCACAAGGAACCGTACTTCCGTCCATGCCATATTGAAAGTACATAAAGAACACTAGCGACATGACTATTAACTTCGTCACAAGTTTAATCCATATTACGGGGCCACCTTGATCACTCCACTTCTCAAGACACGTGCTGTCAAAATTTTTAACAAAATTTTTTTAACAACATCTCCATAACCAAAGTATCCATGTTATGGGGCCAATTATAAACAACTCGGTAACACACAATGCATACTACTAATGCACAGACATTGCGGTTTGCATCAGTTGTGTGTGTGGCGCCTTCACAAGTTTGCTGCAGTCTACACATTTTGTCGGTCACTCATCAAAGAGAATCGGGTATTTTGACTGGAGCCGGTTCTCGGCTCTATAGAGTTGGAGCTCAGAAAACTGCGTATTTCAATTGGAGCCGGGTTGGTCCTCAGAGTCGGTATTTTGCTGGAGCCGGCTCTGACTGGTACTCGGCTCCCAGCCGGCTCTGGGAACCGGGTATTTGAAGGACTCGGTTCCGGAACCGACTCTTGCGAGTACCCGGTTCTTTAAAAGAGTGGAACCGCGGTTCCGATTCTCAATTTGGAATCGGGTAGAACCGGGTACCCGCCGGAACCGCCCAAGCCTACCTCAATCCTACAAAATCATTCAAATACTCCGGTTGATTTTGAAGGATTTGGGATGGTTTATAGGGTTATTAAAAGTTAAAACTTGTGTGATCCAAATAACTACACAACTCACCAAAAAACACATGCCATTCGTAGAAAAAAAATATATAAAAACTGCTAAAAAATTTCAAATTTCCTTGAATTTTTTTACATTTACAATACCAGTATGTGCATTGAAAAAAGCCTTAGAATATAAATATTAAGAACCCTCCTACAATCAGTGCAATTTTTGAAACAACCCATTCAGGCCACTCCAAGCCATAAGCTGTTGCCAGTGGCCTCCTATGGTTACCCTTCTGTGTACTGTCACACCACTGAGATTGCAGGGTAAAGTGGTCTCCCATCGATACATTGCAGGCCATACTAATATGTTCAAACATTTACAGTGGCCTTGGGTGGCACACAGTTGATTTTGTAAGATTACTTGGAAAGGACAACAGGCTTGTACATGTATGTATTGAAGGCTGCTAAAGAACGGAATTTAGTGGATCAGAGTGGCCTCCATGTGTTTAACAAAAAATGTTTTGTTACAATTTTTCTGACCTGGTTTCTTGGATGTTTCTTTTGATGCTGCTCCTGTCTTGCAACCCCTACCTCTTGCTGGTCTAGCCTCAGATGACGATATCTTCTCGGTACCGCCTAATGATGCTCTTTGGTCAAACCAATTCTTCTGCATACGTTTTATCTCTTGGACCTTGTATTCAGTCATAAAATGAAATAAGTTCGGTATTTTTTTAAACAGATTTTGTTTGAAAATATACCTTTTTTTTTTCTATCGGAATAGCCGAGGTTCTGAGAGCCGATCAAATAAATAGTATATGGGTAGTGGCATGAATTGTACTAACGAAATGACTTCAGTGTCATGATGGCGAACAGGAGGAAATGTTAGAGGGCCTACCAACTGACCAAAAAAGAAAGAATACAATTAAAATATACACCCATCACAACTTCTAAGTTCCCCCTAATATTTTTTAGAATATCTCAACAAGTATTGCATGAATTTAAAAAATTCAAAAAGCAAATGACAGAATGACATGTTCTACACAGCTCGTAATGAAATGGTTGAAATTCAATCATGCATGCACAATTGACAGTGATTTGAATGAAAATTCAGCTGAAAAAAGTTGCAGTACAAAGCATTGCTTCAATGGCATGTTACACATGTAGTTTTCTGTCAGAACTCAGTTATGGAGAATAATGGAGGACCAATTCCATATTAAACTCTTGCTCGACCCTTCTAAAACAATGGACATGCATGTTGCATGTTGCTCTTTGAATATTCTGTTCTTATTATGAAACAGCCATCAATACCATTGTTATTGATGCATGAGTTCTTACAGAAAACTACATGTGTAACATGCCTTTGAAGCAATGCTTTGTACTGCAGCTTTTTTTCAGCTGAATTTTCATTCAAATCACTGTCAATTGTGCATGCATGATTGAATTTCAACCATTTCATTACGAGCTGTGTAGAACATGTCATTCTGTCATTTGCTTTTTGAATTTTTTAAATTCATGCAATACTTGTTGAGATATTCTAAAAAATATTAGGGGGAACTTAGAAGTTGTGATGGGTGTATAAAGGTCCTAGTCCCAAGGCCTAATAATAATAAATATAAGAAAGTAAATTAACTAAACATTCAACTGTTTGGCCTTTTAATTTTACTTTGGAAAGAATGTTGAACCCAACCGCCACATGTGCACAATGTCAAAGCATGTGTTTTTAGCAGACGACAAAATGGGCAACATCTCACTGGATGTGCATACATTCATTGCTCAAAATCTCTCAAAGTATCATTTCCAATCCTCACTTGACTACACTTTCATGCCTCGAAATAACCCACGGCACCCACAGCAATTGCCGTGGTGCCCTGTGCTTTTGCTGTGGTGCCCTCTGCAAAGTTCCAATACAAATTTTAATTTTCCTCATAGAAGTGCCCCTTACCAGAGGAAAATTGCTGTGCCCCTTCAAGAACGAAATTCAAGGCCTGCACTTTCCTCTCCTTAAGTGAGTCCTCTAACATCTTTTAAAGGAAAATATGTGATATTTGTCATATTTGGATATAAAAAGTGGTGGTTGGATTCTACATTCTTTCCTAATTATAAATATAATAAAGTAAAGTAAATAAACATTTAACTAAGCGGCACCCGCTGCTATATAGGATTCTACTAGCCGGCCAATTGTCATCGGGCAAGCTCGGTGGTCAAGAGGTTAAGACATCTGCACTGGTCAGCAGGAGGTCATGGGTTCGAATCCCGCCCGAGTCGCCTGTGAAGTTTTTTTCCACAGACACTCGGAAAGCACTGAGTATACAGTGCTATGCAAACGTCGGTGTAGGGCAAAATCAAATCAATTGTTTATCACCCGACGCAAGAATTTCATCAAACTATAAAAAAAACTGTTTAGCCTTTTACTTTTTAGGGGCCTAGTATATGTTTACAAAAATGTAAACTGTATTCTGTATCAAAAGATAACTTTACCATGGGGGGGGGGGACATGTTTGTCATAACTGTTAGGTATCAGTATGGTATCACTATCACTATCAGTAAATAGGTATGTGCGTATCCCACGCATTGTCGCAAATCTGTTCGGCCGCGGCCTCAATCTCGGGTTGAATCGCCGTGGCGAAGACACCGTGGAGATAGCGCTTTGTAACGTTTCGCTGAGGCCGTTCTTTTTTACGTAACCAGGAGATTTTTTTTCGAAGACGTAGATCAAATATTCTACTTCAACCTCGTTCTCAAATTTTCTGAATGCGGCATCTAGAAGTTTCCAAAAAATATTCTCGAAATTTGGGTTCGCTCTTGCTCATCAAAACCATCGACGATTTACCAACAGTTTAGTAAAATCACTTATCAAACCACAAAAATCATTTTTCTATACTTGTTTTCTACCTCTTGGCCAATTTTGACGGCGATTGATCGTCTCCCAGTTATGTTTTTTGGACTCCCCAAACATCGATGTCAACCAAAGATTGTATTGCGCCGGCGTTCAGCGGCGCTATAGACCTACCAATTTTCAGTCCGATAAATCGTCCGTTTAAACCTACATCGCGTAACACAATATTAAATATTAGTTTTCATGAACTTATTTCATTTTTTTCTTCATATTTCCAGTCCAATATCATTTATTGTTTTTTATAATGTTTAATTAAATCAGGGATAAGAATTTCTCGCGGATTTCAGTATAAATATTAAAAATTCTCAGATTTGAGTGATTTTTTTTCTCTATTTTTTAAAATCTATTTTGACTACTTTTCATTATTTTGTTTTATATTTCCAGTCCAATATAATTTATAAATTGTTTTAATATTACATTAAATCAGGGATGAGAGGCTTTCGAAGATTTTAGTGTAAAAATATGAAAACAATCCTCAGATTTGAGTAATTATTTTTTTTTCATAATTTTTTTAATTTAATAAAAAAAAATTTAACACAATTTTTTTGTATTTCTTATTTGTAAATCAGCACTACAAAACAAACTAATCATTGAATTAGCCTGGAAATAGGTTATTATTCTTCCTCTTTTCCCAAGCATTCCAGTGATACCAACCTTTTGAAAATCGGACAAGAATTAAGAAAGTTATGATATGGAATCCGAGAAAATCTAGGAAACGGGTCACAACTCAAATGTACATTTCTTATGTTTTTCCTTATAATATAATTGCCATTTACGGGCCTAAAATTGCCGGATTCAACATGTCATAACTTCCTTATTTTTGGTCACAGGAAGATGATCCTTATATCATTGTAATCGTCTATTCAAGACCTTGACAATGATACCAGTTGTATTGGAATCTGTTGATTTTGAAAATTTTTGTCACATAGCTACAGTAAAATTTGAATTATTTCGTTAAAACATTAAACAAATCTAATTAATTTGTTGGCAAAACATGCAAGAAGACGTGGTGATGACGATGATGATTAGGCTAAGTTATATATGATATAGTGATAATAAGAGTATACGTGCAAGGGCAAGGCCTGTGGCTATAATAAATACAACTGTAGCTATGCGAAAATGCAATGCCATGGCATTGAATGATTGATTGCAGACGACGTTGTAACTTGTCACTTTTGTCAACCTAATGTTACTCACTTTTTCGGACACCATTTGATTCTTTTTTGAAGCCATTTCGATGAAGATACTTCAATGCTTATACAAATATTATTTCAGAACATTTTAGTGGCATTTTCGTTGAAAAATAAACATAACTTCTCAGCAAATTCAACTTTACAAAGTTTGTTTATGCGGCCATTTTGGAATTTCCCTTTTTCTCGTAAACATTTTAATACAAAAATATAATAATATTTACGTTATCATGTCAAAGAAAATACTACAAAAATTTTAAGTATTAAAACTATTTTTACAGGATTTTCATTATTCAAAAACAATGTTAAGTAGATTGTGTGGTTATAATGTAAAAAATAATCTTTTACTTTTCAAATCTCGTTTGCAACGTGAATCGTTTTCGGCGGCCATTTTAAGTTAATTGACACACAGATGGAGTTTCTCGAAGCAGCACTAGCACTTAGCAGTGTGCAAAACACGGACTACATTCCGTGATATACAGCGGTCTCTATCACAACTTTTCCGAATTTTTGGGGATTGAATTGTTTCTAAATATTGATATCAAGTACGTATAATTATTTTGAGTTTATGATAATTACTTATTGTTTTGTTTGCTGATGTTGAAAATATTGTTTCCAAATTCCACTGGATGAATTTTACATGTAACGTTAGCTAACGTTGGCGGAGCGAGAGGAGGGGCGGTCGCGGCCGGGCCAGCAGGTCAGCAAGCTAGATGCTTAACCCAAACGTAGTGATAGCCTTTCGCTTAGCGCAGACTCTTAAATTATGCACTTAATTACTTATTAATTGTCCAGGCTATATTTCCCATTAAAAAGTGTTTGGCAATATATCGTCTCCTTGCCCCACAGTGTGGCACGGACCACTGGCACTGCCACTGCCCACTGCCTGGTGGGGCAAATCGTCTTCCTATTTTAAAAATGCACAGGCTGCCTTTTTTGTTGTTGTAAATCTCTGACTCTGAAAGTGAAACAGCTGCAAATTTACAAAATAAACACTTTTACAGTAATATGCGCCATGTTTTTGATGCAGTAAAATTGTTTATTTGGACTGCTCGGTACTGTCTGCGACCCAGCGTTCCAACTTCAGGCATGCGTCTGGAGGGCATGTGAAGTTCGAGTGCTGGGTTGCAGACGGCAACAAGTGTTCGAAATAAATAATTTTGCCCCGTCAAAAACATGGTGCATATTACCGTGAAAGGGTTTATTAACAGAGAAAAGGTGCTTTTTGTATCATTTTATTGTATTTATTGTTCTTAGACTTTTACAGACTGAATCTCCTTACGTGAACTGAATAAACTTCCCTCCGTGTGATTGTTTGAAAATTATTACAGTGATTTGTACAAACATCAGTGTAGGATAAAAATCAAATCAATTGTTTATTATCCCAGCGCAAGAATTTTATCGATTAGGCCTAATGAAAATTATTATTGACTAAAATTTGTTGTATGTTTTTCTTTTTAAGGTAAGGTACTCCACCGTCATGTTTCAGATTGGCGAGGAAGATTTTTCGTTTGGAGATGAGGTAAGACCAGGGGTCAATAAATGTTCAATCAAAAAGCATCAATAAACTTCATGCAATTGTTTAATAACCAATGTGGCAAAAAAAACAAAAACTAGAACAACAAAATGGCCACCAAATTATTCCAAAATTGTTTGTCGTATTTTTTAAATATATCGGTTTTGGTTAGCCGGTTAGCAAATTTCTTAACAGTTAGTGCAGTTTCGGTCGATTATTACTGGTTAACCGTCCCAGCACTAGGGTTGATTGGTTTTGTTTTGGATTTTTATTGTGTGTTTCATGTGCTCCTATTTTTCCTATTTTTGTTTATAATTGTTTACATTTGTTGTATTATTTAATAGGATTTCTGGAATGAGGCATTGGAACTTGAGGCTACTACGTTAGCGTCCCCATCCATCAGATCTGTGGACACTCGGAAAGTCTCTAATAACGCTAGGACCTCTGGAAGCCTTGCCTCTCAGAATCCTATCCAACGGATACAAACAGGAAGCCCTGCCGCTCAGAATCCTATCCAACGGATACAAACAGGTAGCCCTGCCGCTCAGAATCCTATCCAACGGATACAAACAGGAAGCCCTGCCGCTCAGAATCCTATCCAACGGATACAAACAGGAAGCCCTGCTGCTCAGAATGCCCTTCAACCGAGTAGCAGTGGCAATACATTGCTTGAAGTTAGAAGACTGACAAACTCCAGTAACGGCCTCCCCACTACTCCTGGCAGTCAGTCCAAGAGAAAGTTCTCATTCAAAGCAAAGTCTCCAAGAGGTGGCGTGAGCATTCCACCCACAACCACAGAATCGGGTCTAATCAGTCCAAACAAAAGGGTCAAATGGGATGATAAAACAGTCACCTCTTCCAACAGCTCAAATCTTGCAGATACGAGTAATAGATTTGAAGCGTTAAAAGACAAGAGCAAGAATGTTCAACCACCAAAAATTGCCAGCATGGGGAATCTCAGGCAACCAACCAACCATACTACATCAACTCCAAACATCAGGCAACCGCTTATCAACTTGACCGGCAAAGAGGAAACACGGGCACAAATGGAAAACAAACAATTATCTATAGGGGGAACAGATCAGAATTTGGGGAACCAAACTCTAGTATCACAATTTGGAAATAACATTGGAAGAATTCAGACTCCGACAACATCTAAAACGAATCAAGCCTTGAGAATGCCAGGAAAACAATCCAGCAGTGTCGCAAACAAAGTTTCGGAAGTTCTTCCACCTGTAGTCGATGAGAACTTTGAGGAACAAATGAACTTATGGGAGGAGGACTTTAATTGGGACCCAGATATTGTACCATCCTCGACAAATAAAATAACAATTGCCCCTCAGCTGGGGTCGAATTTAAGATCAATTAATCATGCAACATCAGGTAGCACCCTGGGACCCTCAATAACGAAAGTGACCACACAAAGTCACCTCCTAAACCCACAGACCACTTTTAATCAGCCGAGACCCAGTGTAGAACAGGGAGGAGCATCCCGATTCAATTCCGCATCTACTGCTCCATTACTCGGACAAACGAGTAACACTAGTAATTGTACGCACAGATTCAGTTTGCCACATTCGGGACAAAATCTTTCCTCCGGTAAGATGAATCAACCACACAGACAGGGCCAGCAGCTTCCGGCCAATTCGGCACGAATGAACTTTCAACCTTCACCCAGTAACCCCATCCAGGGACCCAGTACCCCATGCGTACACAAAACTAACACCCCCTTAAGAGCTGTTACTCCGGGTTACACATCCCCTGCGCCCAGTATCCATGGTAAGGTCATCCCGCAAGGTGCTTCATCCACATCGCCAACTCCAAATATCAGATATCAAAATTCAAGCAATTTCACCCCTCGGCAGTTCTCCACTCCTGTCCAGCGCTTCCACAGCTCCGCCAACCAATCTGGATACGGCACAAACCCGAGTGACAGAACGTTCACCACATACGGTGCCAAACCCCAGAGCAGAGGGATGGCTACCCCACAGACACCCCTAATGACGTCAAGGATGGCTCAGCTGTTTCAGACGCCCACCTCGGTGAATTCCGGCCCCTCTCGGACAAGAGTGAGGAAGTTTCCAGGCCCTGCTGGTGTATTACCAAAATTAGTAAGTCTTTATCCCTAACTTCCTAGGTATTCTGGCTAGCACCCTTCCTGAATCCTCCAAAATCCATCAGTGCACTTTTGGAAACATGCCCTTATCTTCAAAAATGCACCATGCATTTTCGTTGATCTTTCATATTTCAGCACTTATGGCCTGTACTTCTTGCCAGGTAGTAATTTTGCCCCATTTGAAGAGGTGAAAGTACTGTGCTGAATTTTTCCCAAAAAGTGCCCCTTGGAGGATTTTGGAGGATATGAGGTGGTTAGGGTTATACTACAAATATTGATCCATTATATATTTTCAAATATAACTACCTATTTTATTTATAGTAAGGTGGGGGGGGGGGGTAGTTGGAAGGGCAGTTGGAAGGGGGTGGTCATGAGTCCAGCTCCCAACCATTCCCCCACCCTATTGTAACAAGAAATTTGCCGCCACTTTCTCCGATCTCCGATGTCTTTTTTCAGACTAAAGGTCAGAAGCTGAACGATCTCAAAGCACCGTCTCCAGAAAATGACCACGATGCGCCTAGCACAAGCTCCAAGCCTGAGGTAAGTTAATTTCAAACACAGATTTCCCGAAAATTTGTTGACGTTTATTCTTCTGTGCATACAATTATAAGCACTCTTTCGTTTTACAACATATCGTTGTGTGCCCGGAAGGAGGACATAACGAAAGTGTGACCGGCAAAAGGTCGTAAGCAATTAATTTGCAAAATTGTGTTGAAAACTGAGTGTGAAAGTTTGGTCGTTTTTCTGCTATTTATAAGTCATGGAGGTATAAGAACTGGAGGTACAACCTGTTCTCCTGAGGATGATCAGAGCACACTGATCGAAACATCGAGTTGTACCTCCAGTTCTTTTCAGAACTAATTACTACTCAATTGAGAATTTCACATGGTGTCACTGCAATTAGTCTTACTTATCCTCCTCACCATGCAAAGCTACAAGTTTTATATATTTGAACTGTTGCCATTTTACGTCAGCATGAAAAATGTGTTTTTTATAACATGTTTTGTTTAACAATTCCCGCAACTTTCCCACTGGTCTGTAGACATATTGATTTATATTTAGCCCTACACCAGTGTATCTATGAATCACTGTATACACAGGACAGAGTTTACAATATTGAGATCAACAAGGATATCTATGACACTTGTATAAACAGTTTTGTCTGTATAACAACATTGCTGCGCATGCCTGTATGTTGACGTTCATTAATTAATTAAATGGGATCACCTTATTCCTCAATCAGATGAGTAAGTACGTCACAAAAAACGAAAATAAATTGTCATTATTTTTTCATTCAGATTCTAATTTTGAATTGGCTGTATTTGTTATTAAGAAGTATGATTTAAAGATAAAGGTTATCTTAAACTATGAATTGGTTTTTATCAGATTGTTCAAGAATTAGAATAATTTGAAACAGCAAGTCAAAACTTAAACAAAAAATCAAACGTCTCCTAGTTAGGGTGGCAAGAAACATAAGGTTTAGCTAAGAATTAGGCTTAGGAAAGTAGCGTAGGTGAGAAGTTTCTGACTTTTTAAGTCATGTTTTTCTCACAGAAAATAGCTTGAACCTTCCTTTGTGTCTTCTTTTACTCATATCCCTAGAAAGCCTTGTGAAATTTGTCTTCATCTGAACTCACACACTGTTCAGATTTAACATTATCAAGTATTGAATAAACAAAGCAAATCCTCAAATCTTATGAATCATAAATGATTCTGTTCTTTTCCTGAGTTCAAAATTAATTAAAAAAGAAAAAATGGTTATTATGATCATTTAGATGAATCGAGCATACAGTTCAATACATCAAATTAGACCACTGAGATTAAAAAATATTTTTCAGTAATCTTCACATGATGTTAATGCAAATCTACTCTATATTATTTTTTTTCACCATACATACAAACTTATTTTAAAAACATTTGTTGACCTGATTCGAAGAGCAATTTTAAATGAATGAAAAACGTGAAGAAAATGAGTGATCGTTTTCTTTTCACCAAATCCATATTTTCTGTTTCCAGGAGTTTCCCAACTCCCAAGATACCAGCGACACAGATTTCTTTCACGGAGCCTGGCAGACAATGAAAATAGATCTTGACTTGGAGGAAGACAACCCACACTCCATACTGGCTAAGAATAACATTGCGTCACTTCTTAGAAAGGTACGTCATTCAGGGCAGATGCCACCTTCTATTAACCCCATTCTCCATAAAACAATGATGCCAATCTCTTTTTATAGCAGAAATTGTGCTTACTTCATATGTCATACACTTGAGAAACACTGCTTTCCGTGTAATTGATGTGACGCTTGTTTAAATTTAGAGCTTCCCCTGTGTAATTGTGGCAGGCAAACCATGCATTGATTGTCAATAATGCCAATCTCTTTTTTGGGCAGAAATTGTGCTTACACTGCTTTCTGTACAAATGAAGTGGCACCCGACTTCACTTGTTTACATTTAGAGCTTCCCTGTGTAATTGTGGCAAGCAAACCCTGCATTGTTGTCAATGGCAGACATTTGAATAAGATTCATGCAATAATTGCTGTGGTTTATAATAATAAGTAAGGCCATCATATCTGAAGTCTTATTTGTTTATTTCAACACTATTGGATGTTATAGGGATGTCGAGTCATAATTATATAGATTTGACATGTGTGACTGGCTCTGGCAAAACCCTAAACTTGGACGAGTGACCTTCCAAATTTATCATGAAAATTAACAATCTTCCCAACAACATTTCAGGATTTTTCTTTATATCCATCAAAGTCTAGAGAAAATGCTCTAACTCTATATGGCAACATGAAAATCTGAAACAGGTCCCTGGGGTCAGTTTTTTACCTTTTCATGGCTGTTACGCATTATGGTAAATGCCGATAAGTTTTGAGTTTTGCCAGAGCTGGTCACAAACATACATGATTCCTGCCTGCCTGAAAACTTATGTCAACAGAGGGCACTAATCTAAACTAGTGTTACATGGCTATAAGATTGTAACGATTCATTCATAAATGCCCTGAACAATTAGACATAACTTGTGGAGAGCTGCTCACATGGGTATAAGGAAATAAAAGCACAACGCCCTGTCTAAAATGTGATATAAGTCTGCTGGTGCATGTCCATGGTGTTATTGGACCTCATCTTTAGCCTGGACCTCACTTTCAGCCCAGTCCAATATCACCCCCAGCAGTCTCAAATCCGTGGCTTAGACAGGTGTGCCAAACATTTTATCCTAACATCCTCATATCTCGTTACAACAGGCTAGCCTGAAGCAGCTGACCAAAAACAAGGTGCCACACCTGTGTGTGTTGATCAAAGCCATCACCTTCAACACCGATGCCAGCGTCGTGTTGAGGGACCCCACCGGGGAGATGCAGGGGACGATCCACAGGCGCCTCGTGGAGGAGCACCTGGCTGAACTGAAGCCAGGGAGTGTCTTGGTCCTCAGACAGGTTTGTTGGATTTTTTATCTCTGCAAATTCAAGTTCATTATTTCAGATTTTGTTTTCTCCATATTTGCAGCAAACATTCAGCCTCATCAGCCAAGTATTAAAAATCAGTTTTAAAAATGGTACAGACATCTAAAAAAAAATTATATCGAATCACACTTCAATTCTTTTACACCCCACCTTAATAATAATAATGTGTGGACTTATATAGCGCACGTATCCACCAACTAAGTGGTGCTCAAGGCGCATTCTTTTTTACGTGCATTACACAACACACGGGACCTACGGCTTTACGTCCCATCCGAAGGACGAGCAATTATGGTTAAGTACCTTGCTCAAGGACACAAGTGTCACGACCGGGGCTCGAACCCACACACCTTAACCACCTTCTATCCCAACTTATCACATTGAATACCCACAAATCTCCCTAACTTTGGACTCTGTATCCAGCCATGGACCCTCTAACACGCCCCTATCTTTCCCTCACAATACTGTAGTTTTGCATTCCTTTTATTCAGAGCATTATAACACTGATGAGCACAGTCTCATTATAAAATTTAAAACTCTCAAAACCAGTACCTAAACATTATGCGGCCTATTCATATTCTTCTTTATCTTCTGAGTCTTACTGATTAATGTGTACCTGACTGATTTATTTTTATTGAATCACCTTTTACAGGTTGGAGTTCTAAGCCCATCTCTTCGCAACCACTACCTCAACATCACTCCTAGCAATCTCATCCAGTTATATCCCAGTGAGTCAACGCTCTCTCAGTCTAGTCAAAGAACCCCCAAATCTCACACCCCCCGGTCATCACGAAGAGCCAGCAAGGAGGCTGCATTTGCTGAGGGGGAACAAACCACACCCAAAAGGTCTAAGAGTTCTGAAGTGATACCTAGGCTCAACTCTGGCGAAAGCCAAATTCATGATACCCCGAGTGCAGAATTGTTGCGTGAGGAGACACCACAACGCTCAAAGAGGTCCGAGAGTTCTGAGCTCAGACATCGACATGATTCTGGTGGCAGAAGGTGGGATACACCATGTGCAGAAGCTGCACATGCAGTTGATAACCACACAGCATTGAACAGGTCTGAAAGAAGTGGGTTTTGTACTGGTAGTAGAAAGGACATTTTGAGCCCAGAGGGGGCAGCTCAAAGTTCTGAGCTGAAAAGGGACCGAAGGGGTAGTGGCGAACTGAACAACCATTCGAGTGACGCAGTGAACAGCAGTAAATCTCATCAAGGGCCTGTCACGAAGGATTTTAGATTTAGCCAACTTGAACAAGAGAAAGGCATCTTGAAAGACAAACATGTTGGAAACACTTCTGCAGTTCAATCTGGCATCTCTAGGGTAGAAACAGGTTCCACCCAGGCTTCAAAATGTAGCAGTGTCGCCAGAAAGGAGGGTCTGTTGCCCGTTCAACACAAGAATCAAGACAGTGTGGTTGGTCAAGCCTCATCAAAGAGACCACATCTCAAGACAGATATCTTGATAACCAACAACAACTCGCGTCCTACCTCGGTCTCTGGCATAAATCCAAAAAGCAGAATCACAGGACTGAGTCCAAAAGGGCAATCTTCAAATCACGACGGCGGTCAGAAAGGTGAAGATTTTGCTGAGCTACTCGCTGACATTGGCGATGACTTTTTCGAAGATTTTTGAAACTTCTCCAAGAAATCAGATATATGAGAATTCACAGAAACTTTTTTATTTATTTTTTTTATTTTTATGTTTTGTATCATTTAATCATTGTCATAGAATTAAATGACTTTATATTTTAGAATAAGGATGGTGCTTATTTGAACTAAACATAAACATTTTAAGTTTTAAAGGTATTATAAAATATTGTATTTGGTAAATATTATCTAAAGTATATGCACCCCTTGGATATGCTGTTGAACTTCCTCACATGAATCGCATGGAATTAAACTTAAATGCAACATATGTATTTTTCATTCGATCTTTTGCAGGATTCCGAATTTTGTTAATGTCATGGCATCTGTCTAAAATAAAAAGTAATATCCTGACGATATACAGTTTTTGTATTCGTAAACTCATTCAAAAGCAGAGACATGTCTATAGATGATGTGACACAGTCTGACATACATGTAGGAAAAAGGTGACTGCAGTCGCTTGGGTATTTCACCCAAAAAAAAAAAAAGTTGGCTCAAAATGCACCAGGATTAATTGGACCACGTGGTCATGCCAGCTTTAAATGTTTCCTTTGTTCCAAGAAAAACACATAATTCACGTACCTCTCGGAGTTGGTAAGTGTGACTTAAGCCACGCCTTCTTTACACGGAGTGGTTCCAACAATCTGCTTACATGCTGAAATGTATCGCCCAATTTTTCTTTATAGAATTACATAAGAAATCATAAAGAGTACGAGTTGATTGTGGTTTATGGTTTGCAATCTTTTTTAATGGCTACCATTTCGGCGATAGAATCACACTGAAATTGTGGAAAAATGTACTCACGACTCAGTCTATGTAAATTGCATCGAGTTATTCTTGCCTTGGAGCATAACGTTGACATACAAAATTGAGTGCATGCCGTCAATTCGCGCGCGCATTTAGTGCATCTAAAGATGACATCAGGGAGCGTCACGATCAGAGCAGACTTTCTACAGGGCATGGAATTGGTATCCTAGTATAAGATAAAGACAGTGACCTATTTATGCAGCAGCAACGGTAATATGAACTTGCTTTTCAACTTACTCCACTGGACATTGGTGGACTGAGCTGGGGGGGGGGGGGGGGGGGTCGATCGAACATGCCCGAGGTTGCACAGATATGGTTGCCCTGCTTAAAGAGACACCATCGTCACGATCAGAGCAGACTTTCAACAGGGCATGGAATCGGTGTCCTAGTTTAAGATGAACACAGTGACTGAAAATTACTGGCTCATTTATGCAGCAGCAACAGTAATATGACCTTATCATGTGGGGTATTATTTTCAGTCACTGGTGAGTTAATCTAACACTAGCACTTCGATTCCATGCCCTGTTGGTACTCAAATCAATCAGTCACCCGAACACAATAAAGAAGCATGTGCTTTATGCTCTGAATATGTCTTTCACTAAGAAAGCGGTAATTGGGTCAATAAAGTCACATTTTCCAAGGTTGTATTTACCCGCCACCTTCTTCCCGGGTGACACACTCTTAAATAACCGGCGTGAAGTTGGTTATTCGACGTTTGACATTCAATATCAAACAAGTAACGGTTACTGGTTTGACATTCGATTTAATGCATGTCCTATATGGGACAATTGCATTCGGTCACTTTCTAGTGGTCAGACCCTTTTGGCCGGGAACTGTTAGGTATCAATGTATAGAGGATGACCCAAGGATGACCTCAAAGGTCACCTTGACCCGGCCATTGGGGTCCTTATATTTTTTATTAATTTTTTAATATTTTTATTGTCATATATACAGTGTACATGCTGTTAAAAACGCCCCAAATGTAATGGTCAGTTTCTAGTGGTCAGACCATTTTGGCCGGGCACTGTTAGGTTGTGATGTGTGGTGGGCTCAAGATGGTGCACCAGCCCATCGTCTCATCGCTGTTCGAAATCGCCTCCAAGAACCCTTTCATGAACGCGTGATTGCTCTGAACCTCCCCGTTGAATGGCCCCCAAGGTCACCAGACCTCACCCCCTGCGACTTCTTTTTGTGGGGTCATTTGAAGAACAAAGTTTTCAGCACCCCTCCACACAACATGCAGGATTTGCGTGAAAGGATTCATCGTGAGGTGGACAGTTTGCGACAAGATCCACGTACCGTGAGACGAGCTGTGGACGACATGCGCCGTCGATGTCAACTGTGCTTGGATAGGGGAGGTGGACACGTGGAGGGCCTTGGCCAATGAGAGAAAATCAGAAACTTCTGCTGTTAAATGTTTTACTCATGATCATGAATAAAATATTGATGTTTGCATATATAATGAGCTGCGAGTGTCAATTTTATAAATGATGTCACTGTCACAACTAACCCGTGAGGGTTCTACGCGGTGACCTAGGAAGCAAAACACATACTGCAGAAGTAAATCACCACAAAGAAATCCAGAAAATATATTTACATGAATTAAAAATTTATTTACAAATTAGTTATATTCTTTTACAATTCATTTATTCCTTTCAAATTATGCCATTAATTATCCAAATCACTATAGGCCTAATATAACCATTAATTCATGAAATTACTTTAAAAATCGTATCCTTGATCTTTATTACTTGATCACACGATTACTCGACTAACCACCGTATCATTATAATCCTTGACAACTTAGTTATTCCATTCCAATTACTCCATTCCAATTATTTCATTATTTATACAAATCACTAATTAAATTACTTCGTACTTCAACCAACTATAATCTAGATCTATTTATCCAATCCAATATAATCACTGAACAATTCTATTCCAATTATTCCATTATTTATATAAATCACTAATGAAATTACTTTATACGTCAACTAACTATTATGTAGATCTATTTATCCAATCCAATCACCAAACAATTTTATTCCATTATTTATACAAATCATTAATGAAATTACTTTAAATCAAACAAATAACTTTGTAAATTTGTCATAGTATATACATAATACATAATATAGTATACATTGTATAAATTGTAACTGTTTTGTTTAGCTAGTTTTCTATGTATTCTAATTTAGTTGTAACTGTTGAATGATTTTATGTACTATTTATTTTTGTTAAATAAAACGCCAAGTTGAAATTATTAGGCCCTTATTTGATTTTCTCTCTACTAAATCAGTCTCAATAGCGTCTAATAATTCATTAAAATATTTATGTCCCCGTACATCCTGCCTTTATAATAATGTTTTATTTGTTCTCTTATATTAAACCAGTCTCAATAGCGTGAGATGCGTCAAAAAATTACAGGGGGCGAGTTTGTCGGGGGGGCGAGCTTTCTGAGGGGCGAGCTTGTGAGGGGGCACTTTGTGAGGGGTGAGTTTGTTAGGGGCGAGTTTGTCAGGGGCGAGTTTGTAAGGGGCGAGATTGTAAGGGGCGAGTATGCCAGGGGGCGAGTTGACTGGCATGCGGTCATATTACCGTTGCTGTTGCATAAATGAACCAGTAATTTTTAGTTATTTTGTTCATCTTTAAACTAGAACACCGACTCCATGTCCTGGCTAGCTGGCTTGCCTGGCTAGCTGGCTTGCCTGGCTAGCTGGCTTGCCTGGCTAGCTGGCTTGCCTGGCTAGCTGGCTTGCCTGGCTTGCCTGGCTTGCCTGGCTTGCCTGGCTTGCCTGGCTTGCCTGGCTTGCCTGGCTTGCCTGGCTTGCCTGGCTTGCCTGGCTTGCCTGGCTTGCCTGGCTTGCCTGGCTTGCCTGGCTTGCCTGGCTTGCCTGGCTTGCCTGGCTTGCCTGGCTAGCTGGCAAAAGGGTCCGGCCAAAAGGGTCTGACCACTAGAAACTGACCATTACATTTGGGGCGTTTTTAACAGCATGTGCACTGTATATGACAATAAAATATAGTAAATATTTAAAAATTAATAAAACAATTTAAGGACCCCAATGGCCGGGTCAAGGTGACTATTGAGGTCATCCTTGGGTCACTGTATATATAACAATAAAATATAGTAAATATTTAAAAATTAATAAAAAATAT
Source organism: Zoroaster sp. YZ-2022 (assembly GCA_029582265.1). Lineage (NCBI taxonomy): Eukaryota > Metazoa > Echinodermata > Asteroidea > Forcipulatida > Zoroasteridae > Zoroaster > Zoroaster sp. YZ-2022. The sequence goes on from CM055830.1 coordinate 12,797,495, forward strand.
AAAGACCTCATTGGCCAGGTCAAGGTGACCACTAAGGTCATCCTTGGGTCATCCTGTTTACATGGATACCTAACAGTGCCCGGCCAAAAGGGTCTGACCACTAGAAACTGACCATTACATTTGGGGCGTTTTTAACAGCATGTGCACTGTATAGGATATGACAATAAAATATAGTAAATATTTAAAAAATTAATAAAAAACATAAGGACCTCATTGGCCGGGTCAAGGTGACCATTGAGGTCATCCTTGGGTCATCCTCTTTACATTGATACCTAACAGTGCCCGGTCAAAAGGGTCTGACCACTAGAAACTGACCATTACATTTGGGGCGTTTTTAACAGCATGTGCACTGTATAGGATATGACAATAAAATATAGTAAATATTTAAAAATTAATAAAAATATAAGGACCTCATTGGCGGGTCAAGGTGACCATTGAGTTCATCCTTGGTCATCCTCTTTACATTGATACCTAACAGTGCCCGGCCAAAGGGTCTGACCACTAGAAACTGACCATTACATTTGGGGCGTTTTTAACAGCATGTGCACTGTATATGACAATAAAATATAGTAAATATTTAAAAATTAATAAAAAATATAAGGACCCCAATGGCCGGGTCAAGGTGACTATTGAGGTCATCCTTGGGTCACTGTATATATAACAATAAAATATAGTAAATATTTAAAAATTAATAAAAAATATAAAGACCTCATTGGCCAGGTCAAGGTGACCACTAAGGTCATCCTTGGGTCATCCTCTTTACATGGATACCTAACAGTGCCCGGCCAAAAGGGTCTGACCACTAGAAACTGACCATTACATTTGGGGCGTTTTTAACAGCATGTGCACTGTATAGGATATGACAATAAAATATAGTAAATATTTAAAAAATTTATAAAAAACATAAGGACCTCATTGGCCGGATCAAGGTGACCATTGAGTTCATCCTTGGGTCATCCTCTTTACATTGATACCTAACAGTGCCCGGCCAAAAGGGTCTGACCACTAGAAACTGACCATTACATTTGGGGCGTTTTTAACAGCATGTGCACTGTATATGACAATAAAATATAGTAAATATTTAAAAATTAATAAAAAATATAAGGACCTCATTGGCCGGATCAAGGTGACCATTGGGGTCATCCTTGGGTCATCCTCTTTACATTGATACCTAACAGTGCCCGGCCAAAAGGGTCTGACCACTAGAAACTGACCATTACATTTGGGGCGTTTTTAACAGCATGTGCACTGTATATGACAATAAAATATAGTAAATATTTAAAAATTAATAAAAAATATAAGGACCTCATTGGCCGGATCAAGGTGACCATTGATGTCATCCTTGGGTTATCCTCTTTACATTGATACCTAACAGTGCCCGGCCAAAAGGGTCTGACCACTAGAAACTGACCATTACATTTGGGGCGTTTTTAACAGCATGTGCACTGTATATGACAATAAAATATAGTAAATATTTAAAAATTAATAAAAAATATAAGGACCCCAATGGCCGGGTCAAGGTGACTATTGAGGTCATCCTTGGGTCACTGTATATATAACAATAAAATATAGTAAATATTTAAAAATTAATAAAAAATATAAAGACCTCATTGGCCAGGTCAAGGTGACCACTAAGGTCATCCTTGGGTCATCCTCTTTACATGGATACCTAACAGTGCCCGGCCAAAAGGGTCTGACCACTAGAAACTGACCATTACATTTGGGGCGTTTTTAACAGCATGTGCACTGTATAGGATATGACAATAAAATATAGTAAATATTTAAAAAATTAATAAAAAACATAAGGACCTCATTGGCCGGATCAAGGTGACCATTGAGTTCATCCTTGGATCATCCTCTTTACATTGATACCTAACAGTGCCCGGCCAAAAGGGTCTGACCACTAGAAACTGACCATTACATTTGGGGCGTTTTTAACAGCATGTGCACTGTATATGACAATAAAATATAGTAAATATTTAAAAATTAATAAAAAATATAAGGACCTCATTGGCCGGATCAAGGTGACCATTGAGGTCATCCTTGGGTCATCCTCTTTACATTGATACCTAACAGTGCCCGGCCAAAAGGGTCTGACCACTAGAAACTGACCATTACATTTGGGGCGTTTTTAAGTAAGACTAATTGCGGTGACACCATGTGGAATCTCAATTGAGTAGTAATTAGTTCTGAAAAGAACTGGGGGTACAACTCGACGTTTCGATCAGTATGCTCTGATCGTCCTCAGGAGAATGCCGGACTCTGGAAAATGCTGCTGCTTAAGTAGACTGCTGGAGGATCATCCCCTGAATGGATGCTGGAGGATTAGTTCGTTGAGGCGCGCAGGCGGGAAACTGTGAGACTATGAGACTAGGATCCTAGGGGTTGGGGGAAGTGTGTGCTCACTGAACTGAATCAGTTGTTAACAAGCACAGGGAAGGAGGTGGTTGACTTAGGATATAGGGGATCCCTCAGTCTGGGGTGGGTTATGGACTTTGGATATAGAAGATCCTTCAGTCTGTAGTATAGGTCGCCAAATGTCGCTGATGAAGAAACCGATGTCCTGTGGCACAGTGTCGTGTTTGACGATCTCGATGGCCTCTGATGCGTCTGGGGTGCCATGCGTCGATGGGTGTGATGAGTTGGGCTGCCTGCCAGTCGATTTGGTGGTCCTTGATGTGCGAGTGCTTGACGATGGCGGACTTCTCGAAATCTCCTCTGCGGCCGTGTGCTCGGTGTTCCTTCAATCTGATGGGGAGGTTGCGTTTTGTTTCCCCGATGTACACCTTACCGCACTCACAGGGGATCCGGTAGACTCCCGCTCTGTTGTTTGGGTCCGGTTTGTCCTTGTGGGTATGTAGAAGTCCTTGGAGTTTGCTGGGGGCTGAGTGGAACACATCGATGCCTGCTTGTCGGAGGATGCGTTGTAGTTTGTGAGACGTCGAACCTAGATAGGGGAGACAAGCAGAGAGGGTTAGATCACTTACCTTGCTTTTGGAGTTTGGAACCCTACACCACAACGTCTACAGAAAGCCCACGCACACAGATCGGTACCTGAACCAGCGCTCCTTCCATCATCCAAGCATCAAGTCATCGGTCAACCGTACGCTCGTACAACGCGCCTACAACATTTGTGACAAGGACAGCCTTCCCAAGGAACTACTGCACATCCGAACTACCCTCAAACGCAACGGTTACAATCCCAACAAGATCAGCACAGCGAAGCCGGTTCCAAACTCCAAAAGCAAGGTAAGTGATCTAACCCTCTCTGCTTGTCTCCCCTATCTAGGTTCGACGTCTCACAAACTACAACGCATCCTCCGACAAGCAGGCATCGATGTGTTCCACTCAGCCCCAGCAAACTCAAGGACTTCTACATACCCACAAGGACAAACCGGACCCAAACAACAGAGCGGGAGTCTACCGGATCCCCTGTGAGTGCGGTAAGGTGTACATCGGGGAACAAAACGCAACCTCCCCATCAGATTGAAGGAACACCGAGCACACGGCCGCAGAGGAGATTTCGAGAAGTCCGCCATCGTCAAGCACTCGCACATCAAGGACCACCAAATCGACTGGCAGGCAGCCCAACTCATCACACCCATCGACGCATGGCACCCCAGACGCATCAGAGAGGCCATCGAGATCGTCAAACACGACACTGTGCCACAGGACATCGGTTTCTTCATCAGCGACATTTGGCGACCTATACTACAGACTGAAGGATCTTCTATATCCAAAGTCCATAACCCACCCCAGACTGAGGGATCCCCTATATCCTAAGTCAACCACCCTCCTTCCCCTGTGCTTGTTAACAACTGATTCAGTTCAGTGAGCACACTCCTCTCCCCAACCCCTAGGATCCTAGTCTCATAGTCTCACAGTTCCCGCCTGCGCGCCTCAACGAACTAATCCTCCAGCATCCATTCAGGGGATGATCCTCCAGCAGTCTACTTAAGCAGCAGCATTTTCCAGAGTCCGGCATTCTCCTGAGGACGATCAGAGCATACTGATCGAAACGTCGAGTTGTACCCCCAGTTCTTTTCAGAACTAATTACTACTCAATTGAGATTCCACATGGTGTCACCGCAATTAGTCTTACTTAATAAAATATAGTAAACATTTAATTTAAAAAAATTAATAGAAAATATAAGGACCTCATAGGCCAGGTCAAGGTGACCACTAAGGTCATCCTTGGGTCATCCTCTTTACATGGATACCTAACAGTGCCCGGCCAAAAGGGTCTGACCACTAGAAACTGACCATTACATTTGGGGCGTTTTTAACAGCATGTGCACTGTATTTAAAAATGAATAAAAAATATAAGGACCTCATTGGCCGGGTCAAGGTGACCATTGACGTCATCCTTGGGTCATCCTCTTTACATTGATACCTAACAGTGCCCGGCCAAAAGGGTCTGACCACTAGAAACTGACCGAATGCAATTGTCCCATATGATATAAGACATGCATTAAATCGAATGTCAAACCAGTAACCGACTTCACGTCGGTATGAAAATAATGGACGACAAATGACGCGTTCACAAAACAAGAATGATAACGTCTGAGAAGTGTGATCGTCTGCGTAAACGTGGTCAAGTCATGTACCGTATCCTATAATCGCATACCGACAACTGCAAAGTTGTCTTGTTTGTCTTCCGGCCTGGAGACGCTGAAGATAACTCGATCTGAATTCCCCACGGCAAAAGCAAATTCCCCACGGCAAAAGCAAATGCGTCACGGCAAAAGCAAATTCCACACGGCAAAAGCAAATTCCCCACGGCAAAAGCAAATTCCTCACGGCAAAAACAAATTCCCCACGGCAAAAGCAAATTCCCCACGGCAAAAGCAAATTCCTCACGGCAAAAGCAAATGCGTCACGGCAAAAGCAAATTCCCCACGGCAAAAGCAAATTCCCCACGGCAAAAGCAAATGACTGGGAGCCAGTCTATATATGGTTCACAGGCCTAGATGTACAGTACATAATCATACATACATACAATGTACATGTACATGTACAGTACATATGTACACATTTACATGTACTGTATGTATGTCCGCCATATAACGCGTACCGTATAGCGTACCGCACCGCGGGCATTCCAGCTTGACGGACATAACTCTTTTTTGCAGCAACTGTGGACACGAATTGAGCAATGCCGCCATTTTTTGCTCGAACTGTGGAAAAGGTGGGTAATTTAAACAGGTGTTTTCAATGTACATGTATCTACATCATCACGATTTACTTTACACTAGCCTACCAGCACGTTAGGCCATGAGAATGAAAGTCATAGATTTGCGTCCACCGCCCGCATGTCCCGAAAGCTACCGCCTAAATTTTTCATTATTTGCCAAAAAAATCATTATTTGCACAAAAAAGGTATTTTCACCAAACAAATTTAGTTCCAAATCATCCACATCAGTAAAACAAAGTTTTTACCAAATTTCCACCAGTATTAGTAAGTATGTGCGCTATAAAATAATCATTAGCACATGTTCTCTTACAGTCTTAGTCCCGCGTACGTCGTTCACAAAAAAGGTCGCATCGCGCTAAAACTGTATGGTAAACTCCGTCCGATCCGCACCTGCAACTGTACGCCTTCACATGCACAACACGTTCGCTGTTGAGCCTATGCCTGTGTGCGGCCCGCACGTATAATGATGCATGTATGTACACAGATTAGAAGAAACATCTTGTGATTGCGCTGTTATTAATGATCAATGGAAATAATGAATAATGAATAATGAAAAAATGCCTCATGTGTTTTCAAAATTTCCCGGACGCAAATCTATGACTTTCATTCTCTTGGCCTTAGGCTAGGCCTATAGCTTAGGCCTACAATTCGTTAGTGACTAGTCCAAGTACTAACGGGCTCAGAACCGGGCATGAGCAAGGTCGTACTGTACAAAAAGTGTCTATTAAGTTAATCTGAGCAACCGGGACTCAAAAACTGGCATGAGCCAGTGAAGTCCAAGTCAATACTGTACCAAAAATTGTCTAGTAAGTAGTATTAAGTACATCAGTCACAAATGCCTTCAAAAGTCACAGAAAATGACCACTTGAAGCTGGTTATTTTTTTTCTGTGTCCTGTGAGCAAGTAGGCCTAGTATAAGGATCATATAGAAGGTGATAGGCCTAATAATACTATCTTATTTCTAGTGTTCGTACCCGCACAAAAAGTGAAAATCTTGGCCCAAAACATGCAAAATAGCGGAGCAGTGATGTAGAAATTGCATTGTAAATGTGTTCCATTTCTTCACTATTGCTCCACCATTTGGGACCTAGGCCTACTTTTTCACTTTTTGCACGTGTCGGAACACAAGGATATTATAATTATTACCTTCTATGATCTGTACTTGCTTCTAGGAACCAGCTTCAATGTTACAACTGGTCATTTTCTGGGACTTTTGGAGCGAGACATTTGCTATGTACTAATTATAGATAATTTTTTGTACAGTATTGGCTTGGACTCTACACTGGCTCAAGCCGGTTTTTGAAACTGGTTCCTAGTAGTACTATTAGCAAGTAAGGATTATACTAACCCTGTGTCCATACCCTTGCAAAAAGTGAGAAATTAGGCCAAAAATGGTAGAGCAACAGTTCAGAAATGGCACACATTGATGATTGACTGCATGCCACTTCTCTATCATTTCTTAGCCATTTATGGCCTAATTTTTCAATTTTTTTGCAATGGTAGGGACACAAGGATAGTATTACTATTATTATCTTCTACAGTGTTCATTCCTTACATGCTGCTAGGAACCAGCTTCAGTGTTCACTGGTCCTTTCCTGGGACTTTTGAGGCGAGGCATTTTCCATTTACTTACACTTTTTAGTACAGTATGACCTTGGACTCTATACTGGCTCATGCCAGTTTGTGAGTCCAAGTTCTCAGACTAGGATTAGAAATGGTTCAAATTGATTGTTTTGTACGTCAACTATTGTTATGGTGCCTATCTTTAAGGGTACCTATCTTTAATGCTGGGGTATGATTTGTAAAATACCTGACAAACCAAGTATTCTGAGGAATTCAGATTGTCTAGTAATACACATGCAATGACAGACTGTTCTTGGCTTACATTACAAGTGCGTTGGTATTTTCATTCAAGCAGAATACACTAGATCTACAAATTAATAGTATACTATATGAAACCCAAAACTTTAAGAATGAAAAATGCAAAGTCTACAGTTTTATTAAAGCACAGCAAGAAAAGAACAAGATTCTCTGAAATACACTAACTTTAAATCCTTATTCTCTCAGAGCCTTAACTCAGCCACTACTGCACTAGCATGTATACTCATGGTCTAAACCCGAAGATATCTCTGAGGCATGTGTCCCCAACCCTAGGGCACATGGGTGTCACCTTTCATCACTTACCATGAATAATGTATGAGGACAGTGCAAAAAGTGTCTGGTCACACATGCAAGCTTAGGAATTAAAAAATATATAAACTATGGTTCAATTAGATTTCTTAAGGTACAACAGACGATTTGCAATGCAAGAAATGGTAATCCCATATGAAAACTTTACTTTTACTAGTGAGGTTTGTTAGGCAGTTTACATACCTTACGCCAAATATTTGGCATGCAATGACCCTTGGCTTCAGTCAAATTTCACAAAATACATTTGCATTAATTGTTACGCGAGTGGTATTTTACTTAAATAGTAGAGCAATTCTTTACTGACAGTGTACATTTCACTGTACTTTTGCACTAGCTAACTTGACATTTACTTTTCCGTTAACTTTCAGGAGAAGTTACATGCTACTCTTACAAATTATTGTCTGTTTCTTCTGTTTATTTAGAACGGACTTCAGTGGCTGAAAATGTTCAAGACAGACCTTCTATGCCAGGTAAGAAACAAATGGGAGAGATAATCTGAACTTGCCAATTTTGGGAGCTCGGAGTGAGCATGAAGGAAGGAGTGTTCCAACCTGTGAAAGTTTTAGTTAACTCATTTTATTGCAATATATGAGAAAATGGTAAAGTATGTTTACATCAGTAATTGTTTTATTAATTTTGTTTATGAAATTTATACTTCGTTGAGACATGAATTAATTTTTGTAGATTTGATAATTTGTTTTTACTAATTTCTCAAAAAACAATATAAATACATCAGGTAGAAATATTTCAAGTCAGGTTTCCTATCATCAACTTAACACCCATTCAGCATAGACCAATAGGGTATTCAAGGGGCTGTAAAAAAAATTGTCCATCTCTCACCTCACACTTAGCCTTACCAGTATGGCAGAAAATGAAATTTAGCCATAGATTTTGATAACTTGGTGTGTATAATAACAGACAAATATTTCATGTGTTTATTACTCATGTAGGAATTTATCCAAGAGATGGATGACCACAAAGGGAGCCATCATAAGCTACTTGAGCAAGCAGTTCAGACAGTGTTTCCATCACATCCAACCTATAAGCAGGAAAAACAACGAAAGAGAGCCCTGCCTCAGAAAAGACCCTTCCGTGCTGATTTCATGTCTCAACCACCACAAAAGAAAATTCCATCTGACCTTGTCTTGAATGAACATGAGTACAGTGCATTTCCTGATATTGTTGAATAGCAACTAGCAAAACCAAGTGGTTTATGAATAAAATTATTACATAATAAAAATTATTATAATCTAAAATCATCAACTGTTCTACTTATTTCCCAAATGTACATGTAGACCGCATTCCTTTTATGTTTCAGCAATTCTCTGCTGACTCCCTCATGATGTAGCCCATTATACCCCCTTTCAAATGATGCCATTTTCATATTAATGGTACTGTCCTTGGAAAATATGTGGCGCCGCTGTGATTTAGAACTTCTTTAGTTCTTCATTATCTTTTATCATTTAATTAGTCATTTATAAATACATTTAATTGTATATATATATATATTTACTTATTTATTTCTTCTCCCAGAAACAATGTAAAAGTGGGATTCTTTCTGTTGACTGAGCGGCTACATAGATTTATCTATCTAATCTGTCTATTGGGGGACAGAGGCAAATTGTGCTGTGAATATTTGTTGAGTTGGTTTACACTAAATACATTAATTTCTTAATTAAATTATGTATTATATATATTTTTTTCTATTTAATTATTTATTGGCGTATTGATTAATTAATTTATAGAAAAACTATTTCAACAAGGTTTTTTTTTACAGGCCTGTGATTTTTCAGTGGCCTATTTTATAAATCTCCCTTTTCCTCAAGGAAAGAAATAAATATCCGGTATTTTTCCAAACCTCTAGTTTCTTTGTTGGGATATGGACAGTGTGTAATCCTCCAATATTAAATATTAAGGGGCTTTGTCCTCTGCCCTCTAACCCTCAGTCCCACTACCCATTTTTCAGGATTCTTTATTTTTGTCAATGTATATTTTTTATTTATTTGTATTTATTGATTTATGAATTTATAACATGTTTATTCATTTTGCATGTTTATTCATTTTGCTAAAAAAAAATTCACAGGTAGGGAAGGGCATGCAGGCTATGATTGTTTTATCAAAATTTGTTGAATATAAATAAGAATATTTATTTTGATGAAGATGTCAAATGATCTCTGTGTCTCAATGTTTGGTGTACTTTGCAGCTTACAATCAGGAAATAGGTTTTACTGTGACTGTTGGGATAGTGAGCGATAGTACCGCGGGCAAAGTGTTTTAACCGAGTGTACATGTATTACATACCGGGGATAATTGGGCGAAGAGAAATTATAATTTTAAAATGCATTTTCTACCATTTTATTCGGTAAATTAATCAATGTTACCGACTATCTTTCATTCAGGTCAAAACAAACGAAATAATTCATAAAAATCAACTTTAAACGGCCCCCCGTTTTTCAGAGACCATAGCATAACGCGCTGTTTTGTGGGCACATCCGGGCATTTCACATTCATTTTGCCCACTTTGAAAATGGCGGCCGTGTCTCCACAGCTCAGTGGCACGGCTCCGTAACGTACACGACATAGCGACTGCGCGCTCTAGTTCTTATAATTATTATATAACTATGGATCAACCGCACCACCGGGCGTGCTGCTGACCATTTTACACATTTAACTATCCCATAGTTCACCGCGACCAAATTTGACCTTTAACCCGTATAAATGGGAATTTGCTTTTGCTATTGCCGTGGGGAATTTGTTTTCGCCGTGATGAATTTGCCTTTGTCGAATTTGCTTTCGCCGTGGGGAATTTGCTTTTGCCGTGTCGAATTTGCTTTTGCCGTGTCGAATTTGCTTTTGCCGTGGGGAATTTGCTTTTGCCGTGACGCATTTGCTTTTGCCGTGGGGAATTTGCTTTTGCCGTGACAGTTGTGGGCCACCGTATATACCCGATTTGAGTTACAGTCGCCGCACGACGTAGGCATGTTACCATATTGTCGAATCGGTAAAATTTTAGCAGGTATGCACGTAGCCTCATTTATCTGCCTATACAGTGCGTATCAAAAAAAAGGTAATCCGAATTCAGGGGGTTAATATGCGAAGGTTATTTAGTTTGACAATTTACATGTAGTGTACCAAAGAAGAGGAATTCCTCAGCTTTCCATTGATACCTTTATTGACCCATTGCTGTCACACATGACCGAGTACATTGTTATTGAAAATGACAAATTCAAATCGCATTTTTGCAAGTTTGGGTAATCAGTGCAAGGCAGGATAATTAGTGAAAGTCAGTATGATAAACCAGATTTTCTTTAGGAATGACTGGACATTATTCAAGAAGAATCTCTTCTAACATTGCCCTTTTATGCACCCACACCTTCAACATGTCCACCTCCCCTTTCGACACAAAGCTGACAGCGACGGAGCATGTCCTGCACTGCTCGTCTCACCATAGCCGGATTATTGCGTAGAGCATCCACTTCATTTCGAATACGGCCCTGCAATTCATCAAGATCACGGGAGGAGGTTGCAAACACCTTGTTCTTCAAATGTCCCCAAAGGAAATAGTCACATGGTGTGAGGTCAGGTGATCTTGGTGGCCATTCCACCTCATGGTTGACGGCGATGACTCGTTCGCCAAAGAGTTCCCTCAGACGATCTCGGACAGCGATAAGGCGATGTGCTGGGGCGCCATCTTGGGCCCACCAGAGTTGTCTGAAGACCCCACGAACCTGTCGCTCAAAGTGTTCCTGCAGCTGCGGTAAAACGTTATCATTGAGCATCTGCAGATACATGTTACCATTGACATTCCTTTGAAAGAAAAACGGTCCGATCAGCTGACCACTTCCACAAAGTCCTAACCAAACAGTCCACTTTTGTCGACTCATGTTAACCTCAACATTGAATTCTGGGGGTGTCTTGCTGGTGCATATTCAAGAACATTATGCGTATTGACCTTGCCGTTCATGGAGAAAGCAGCTTCGTCGCCGATTACGAGATTCCGCAGAAAATTGACATCTCTCTCGGTACGGGCTATCAACCATCTGGCAAACGCCAGCCTTCTAGCAAAATCTCCTGGCGTAAGTTGATGGTGGTGGAGGTCCAATCTCGTGATTCTGTTGAATGTCGCCGAAGGCAATCTCAGCCCATTTCGCCTTGGGCTGGTGTCCCTAGGATGCTCCAAAAGTTGCTGCCTTACTGCTGCAATGTTCCTTTCTGATCGCCCGATATTTTCTAACATTCGCCCAGATGGTTTTGGCTGCTGGGGGCTCCCGTTCTGGGAAACGTTCCCTGAAAGCATCGCGAGTTTGCTGCAAACTGTGAGTTTGGTGAAATGTTGTAATCACGAAAACTCGCTGTTCAGTCGTTAGTTGTACCATCTTTCCAACTACCTGTCCCTAAACCCAGGCCCTTCTTAAATACCCAACTTGAAGAAAAGGATGTCGTAACAGACGATTACCGCACCAGCTTAAAAATCTTACATAATCATCTAGGCAGTCAAGTGATGCGTCCATTTCAGACTGCCTTGAACTGATTACCCAAACTTGCAAAAATGCGATTTGAATTTGCCATTTTCAATAACAATGTACTCGGCCATGTGTGACAGCAATGGATCGATACAGGTATCAATGGAAAGCTGAGGAGTTCCTCTTCTTTGGTACACTACATGTAAATTGTCAAACTAAATAACCTTGGCATATTAACGCCCTGAATTCGGATTACCTTTTTTTTTATACGCACTGCAGAATTATAAACTTGATTATTGGGCAGGTTCCTTTGAAAATTATATTAATATAGATGGTAAATTCGAATTTCCTGCGTTTGGCCAAATAAAAATGTGTCCGGTTTCTGGTCGAAGCTCAACTTCAAAAGCGGTGCGATGACTCGGCTTGACTTTTTTGCCTTTTTTTTAATTTAATTTAATTTTTTTAACCCAATTAGGGAAGGTACAACATTGGTAATAACCAGATTATGAAATTAACGAGTTACTATATATATGTATTTAAAAAAATTACTTAATTAAAGAAGGTTCCTAGCCAGAATACCTATGGGGGGGTAGGGTTCAGGAAGGTTCCTAGCCAGAATACCTAGGGGATTAGGGTTAATCATCCAGAGAAATTATTGCATCTGAAGTGCTTTCATCTAAACAGGAATTGTTTATATGTCAAAATCACAAAAAAGGTGCCCTTCCAGCAACATTTTGTAACTTGACATCAACAAATTTATCCAACAAAATCGTCGTTTTCGAAACAAAAAATGCGAGGACCTATTTTGATGAAACATTCACAGGTAAGATTCATGAAATATCTCTTGAAAAGTGTAGAGTTGAAATGAACTTACGTTGCCAAAAAACACACATTGTACCTTTCCTTTAAGTTAATTCAAACGCTTTGTGAACAGTGGAGTGTCGTGGCCGAGCGGTCTAGCTTACCGGACTCAAGTTCTGGTGTTAGCAGCAGAATGTGGGTTCGAATCCCAGCCGTGACACTTGTGTCCTTGAGCAAGACACAACCATAATTGCTTCTCTCCACCCAGGGGTTAAATGGGTACCTGTGAGGGCAGAATTGGTTGATTAGCCCTATATGCGCTGTAATGGCAGCAATTGAGCTGTATACTCCCCAGGGAGGAGCTGAGATGGTTTCAGGAATGATTTATGAGCAGGGGTAATGATATAATGCGCCTTGAGCACCACTTAGTTGGTGGATACGTGCGCTATATAAGTCCACACATTATTATTATTAGTAGTAGTAGTAAATGTCATCACATATTGTTATTGGAAACATTTTGTATTATTAGATGAGATTCTGCGACAGCCGCGGGTATGTCACAAATTGGTACATCATTGAATGTTTAGATTCATGTTAGATTAGATTCATGATTTATCTCTTGAAGATTATAGAGTTGAAATGAACATACGTTGCCAAATATTTATATAAATCCAGTTATTAGGAAAGTTCCAGCTTATGTAGTTAACGAGAATAAACTAGCGGAAATACCCTTCATATGTTTTCCATTAATTCATCCTAATGTGGAATTTAGGAAATTGTATTGGCCCCATTTTCATATAGACCATTTTCATATAGCTGCTTAGCAGACACAATAGACCATATGCATATGATGTCACAAACTGAATATCGCCCTCTATCAGAGGCTAGAGAAGGTCACTCATTGGTTCATGTATGCGTGCTGTGCGTATACGCACGCACAGCGCGCATATACAAGTATCACCACGCTACAATAGACCTTATGCATTGACGTCATCACGCCGCCATCTTAGAGGTAAAACAATGATGAAACAATGGAAACGCACATCTATACACGCGCGGCGCACAGATTGGGCCAATGAGCAACCTTCTTTTGACCTCTAGCCGAGGGCGCCCTACTCAAATGACGTCATGTGCATAAGGTCTGTAAGGGAAAATATATTAATTTCATGGATGTATAACTTGATAACATTATATTAGAGTTCTGGTGTTTCTAGATTTGATAATATAAGTGGCCGTTACGTAAGTCCAAAGTAAAGCTATTTCAGCCACCTTGCACATTCCTTACTGGTGAGCACCACATTCCAAGTAGCGATGACCTCAGCAGTGTAGGCTCTGGTCAGGGTATGTGTATGTCCAAATATGGATGACCACTCTACATCGATTTGCTTAGGAGAGCCTCTCTTTCTCAAACCAACCAAACATATTATTGTATTGTCAAATTATTCAAAATGTATCATTCATAAGGTATGAAACAAGTCCTTTTAACGGTTATGATCTTATAAGAAAGTGTTCATAAATTGTGTATATAAACCTTGTGAATTCTTAGTGAGGGCAGAGAATGCCTCCACCATCCGACACTGTATCATCACCGTAAACTCCGTCTCAACTCGTATCTTTGCTTATCGTCTGTATACTGCATATAGCCTAACTGGTTATACAAGAACCAATGAGTGACCTTCCCTAGCCTCTGATAGAGGGCGACCTTCCGTTTGCGACGTCATATGCATAAGGTCTGTTGCTTAGCGTATTTATTTGGTTACCAGCCAAACTTTCATACAAAATGTATATGCATTTTGGCTGGTAGTCTGTTTTATAATGTAATATGCTCTTAGCAAAATGCTTAGCAGCTCTATGCTATGAAACTAGGCCCCTGTATTGTTCATTATAGTGTCCAGTTTATTATAGACCCCACGTTTTTGCAGGTATAGGTAAGGGACAAGGGCCAAAGTCATGGTACAGCCAAGCCTTTGAGAAGCCCGGCCAGGCCCAGGCTTTTCCCCCGCCTACTGGCCTGTAATGAGCTCTGCTTGCCTGGGCTAGGCCCTCCAGAAGCCCAGGTTATGTTGATTGGCAGGTACTGTATTGTTACAGGATTAGGACTCACAAAAGACAGATTAAGAGGCCAGGTAGCCTGGGCCTGGCTGAGCTTCTCATAGGCTTGGCTGTACCATGACTTTGGCCCTCCTCCCTAAGAAGAAATGAACAATACTTTCGCTCGAATATGTTACTGAAACCAACATATTGTCGAAAGACAACTGACAAACGGTTATAATAACCACAGCTTTAAAGGGACAATATCATCATGATCAACAGGGCATGGAATCGGAGTGCTAGTTTTAGATTAACTCGGTTACTGAAAATAATATACCACAACATGATAAGGTCACATACTGTTGCTGCTGCATAAATGAGCCAGTAATTTTCAGTCACTGTGTTCATCTTAAACTAGGACACCGATTCCGTGCCCTGCTTGAAAGTCTGTTCTGATCGTGACGATGGTGTCCCTTTAAGAGGGGCGATCATTATCTGTGCAACCTCGGGCACGTTCGATCGACCCCCTCCCCCCTCCCTCCAGCTCGGTCCACCAATGTCCAGTGGGGTAACTTGAAAAGCAAGTTCATGCAAAGTTCTCTCCGATCACATTCCCAGCGGGTGAAGCCGCAATAAAGAAAAGCGACAGATTGTGGGGTTTTTATTGACAGCTGATTCATACCCGTGTATCTCACGGTAGGCCCATTTTATGCACACTCCTGCCCGTGGCATTTTGGCATTTGATATACATGTATGTCGTGCGGGGTTTTTTTTCAGCGCGGAGATGTAAATACGATCTGTAAATACACTGTAAATACGATCTCGTTTCTTCCATTCCCTTTGTCATATTTGTACAGTCTGAGCAAGATTCTCTCAAAGGTGGATGTATGTCCATCGTGTGACGGCATCGCACACGTTAAACATATTTATACAGACTTATATTTTCTGGCGAAATAGAGGGCTGCTCAAATAAACCCTTTATCACGCTGCGGCCATATGTGTCAGATTACCTGACAACAATAACGGTTACCGGTATAGAAACGACTCTAAGTATTTAAAAGGGACCAGACTATTGGACACGTGGATTGGATGGAAATTTAAGCATATTTATTCAGACTTATATTTTCTGGCGAGACTTATATGTTTTGTTGGATTCCCTGACGGCACTAACGATTATAGTATTGAGCGCTCTCATTACATAAAAGGGACCAGACCATTTTCCCTTCTGGGCCTCGGTTTGGTCACATTATATTTGTATGGAAGAAAAACACGATGGCTAAGCCGTAAACATTGAGCGCCTTTTTGTATGGGCAGCCATCAGAGAGCAAAAATTCAACCGTGGTTGGCAGCAGATTGTGCCCCCCAAAAAACAAACAAACAAACACCCCAAGACCCCAACAAACAAACAAAAACAAACAAATAAACAAACAAAAAACAAATCAACAAAACGCAACAAAAAAACCAAAAAAAACGCCATAAATTTACGACAGCATGCCTGGTGGGCAGATCCTCTAACAAAGGGTAATAAAATCTCCACGGTGCTAAAGTGTATTTCACGTCCACCCATACGCAGGTGTTTATGGTGGTTGAGCCCGTTGGATCATACCAACCCCCCTCCCCCCGTTCCGCCAATGGACGAACACCCACACATTAAAAACGAAGAAATATTTTGACCTAGTTTAATAATCAAAGAAGCTAACGAACAAAACCACGATGTCATTAGAACAGAATCAATGAGAGCAACAGACGTGGTATTGACGGCTACCTCAAGGGACCAGCTGCATCGTGTATAAAGACATTTCTGTGGGCGGCCATCAGTGAAACATTATAATAATTTAAAATAATTTTAAAAAAATACTATGCAGTTATTGAAAATACTGATCAATCAACAGACACTACCAAAATCAAAAATTAACATACCGTTCTTCTTAAATGTGGTGTTAATTTTGTTTGTTTGTTTGTTGGGGTGTTGGGGGTGTTTGTTTGTTTGTTTGTTTGTTTGTAACACAATTGGAAATATTTTGTCCTTATTGGAAGTAACGATTTTCAAATAAATTTCAATTCCATTTCACATCCACTCCTGCCAACAAACATTCATTTTAATTTTGAAAAACCAATGTTTTATTTGTGGAGCTATCAAATTTAACTCTGTTCTGTTATGAAGGAGGTTTATAAGGGTGACAACTGCCACCCCATACAGGATCTTTAAAGACTGCTTTCATAAATATAATATAATATTATTTATTTAACTCTGTTTTGCTATGAAGGAGGCAAGTGCCACCCCTTACTTATTTTGCCTCCTTTTTGTAAATTGATTTACACGAAATTGTACTTGAAATGCGATTTGCTTATTTCCAATAAGGACAAAAAGGTTTCCAATCACGCTATTTCTTTATTTCCCTCCTACGTATTCCTAACGAGGAATATGACTGTTTTAGTCGAGTAATCTTTTGCTGTTATCTTATCATGTTCACTCTCGGGTATTTTCTCACAAACTAATATTTCTTCAATTATTATACATCTCCTAAGAGATTGTTCAAATGGTGCCACCGCAAACTTTACTCCCACTGTACTTCCTCCATGCAAAGCTTCAAATCCTAACTGCTTTTCAGAACCAACAATTATTACAACTCCTAAGAGATTGTTCACACTGTGCTACCGCAAACCTTACTCCTACTGTACTTCCACCATGCAAAGCTTCAGTTTTTACTTAATACTAATCCTTCCTTACGACCGGTTCTTTTCAGAACCACATCACTTCTTCCAAGAAGAGATTATTACACATGGTGTTTACCCGTAGACCATTATTGTCTTATCCTATCCACCAGGCAAAGCATCAAATCACATTTAAACTAAGGCCCCTCAAAAAGTCTTCAAAATCGGTGATGCGCTTTTTTCGGCCATTTTGTTTTTGCCAACAGGGAAATACGTGATACATTGTATACGCAGGACCAAATTTCCCATATACAAATTATGGTGGCTGAGAGAGGCCTCACAAATCGGGCAAATGTTCATACCCCAATGTGAAAAAGTCGTTTAAAGTACAGCACAGCAGAGTTTAAAAAAATAAAAAATAAAAAATAAAAAAAATTCCAATCGATCCAGCAATTTTGGCTGCAATTCATAGAGTTATATATAAGAACTGGACATCGTTTCATAGCAAATAAAAACAACATTAATAGAAATGCCGACGCGCAGGTCTGAGGCGACGCGCGTGGAGACCAGAAACCGGACACTTTTTTGGGGCCTTATACTTCGTTAAGAAGTGATATTTCGTTTCGTTCCAAAAACATATCTTTTTAGTTGTATTTCTCTTTAATCTCTGACCAACGGCGGATCTAGGCCCAAAGTTTAGGGGGGGCCAAATGCTCAGTGGAGGGGCGTATTTGCGAGCGCAAAACGTTTCTGGTGGGGTTTGTTTGTTTTGTGGGTCTAGACGACAATTATTGTGTAATCTACACAGTGCTGCAAAAACAGCCCACTGTATTTTACGTTGATACTTACTGCTCATATGACGATGGAAGACGAATCTTTCAAGTCACTGCTCCTGCTCGTACTCACAAGATTGAAATGCGTTTTATGCACGCGATGTTCGCGCCAAGTCTAAACGTAGGCCTACATTGCGGACGTTGCATGGCTCACCTAATATCCAGGAAACCCCACACAACCAGTCGCGTGTGCATAAGCCATGCATACAATCACCGTGTACGCCTCGTCTAATGCAGCTTGGCTTAACTGCACAAACTACCATTGCAAATTTTGTGGCAATGTTGGATCGTGAGTAGGATTATGAACACATTCATGTAGCCAATCAGTGTGTTGTAATTTGCATACTTTAACAAAAGCTGAACGTATAAGCAAGACTTAGCTGCACAAGGAGGGGGCGTAAAGTTGTGGGGTTTTGTTTTGTCTCTCTTTTTCCCCCTTTTTTTTCTTCTTTTCTTTTCTTTTCTTTTTTTTTTTTTTTTTTTTGGGGGCGTACAGCTTCGGTTTTTTTGGGGGGCCATGGCCCCCGTTGGCCCCCCCCCCCTGGATCCGCCGTTGTCTCTGACCTGCTGATCGCATTGACCCCCCATTGGCGGATCCAGGGGGGCTAAGGGGGCTGTAGCCCCCCTAAAATCGTTTTTAAAACAATTAAAAGAGAGAAAGAGGGGGAGGGCAGGGGAGAACGCACTCCCATTCCCACAGTGTGCTTTGTTTTTCTCTCCCTTTGATTATTTCATTGTAATTTTTGTAGTACTGAAAAATAATTGTTTTTGATTCTCAGCCCGCCCCCCTAAAAAATGTTCTGGATCCGCCCATGCCCCCCAACTCCCTCCCAATCTTCCGCTAGAATGTCTAGCCCTTTCCTCTTCCTTAATTCTATCCCGGTCACTTTTTGCATCCTGTCGTCAACCTTCTACTTATCTTAATTAAGTGTCAACTCATTTCACTGGCGCTTTTACTCTCCAGTTGCCCAAGGCGTCGCGTGCGGTCGCTAAGGTTATATTTGCCCCTTCGACCACCGTGTCAACATGTCACCACATCAACTTGGCTGCAGTCATTAAATTTACACTATTTACACTAGTATTAGTGTATATTTTTTTTAAATTATCACAGTTTCACATAAAACTTACTTGGTGTAAAGTTGATGAGCATTCTTTGACTTATTTCTGTCTCATGTATTGTCGGTTTAAGACAAATTATTGAAATAAATTTCCATAATGAATATTTTTTGTCACCCAAGACTGACAGCATTTTCACTATATTATCGTGAACGAAACAATGAAATAAGCTGAAACTTTCATATATATATATATATATATATATATATATATATATACTACCGGAATAAAGTAACTGTGCATCATTTGAAGTTATGCTATTTTTTAATGAAAAAAGATAATACAATGATTTGTGGTGTTCTGTTAAATCACTGTTTAACTGTTAACAGGATAATCTCGAAATCTGTATGCTTGGACACTAGGCTTCGTGACACGTCCTTGAAGAGATGTGGTGTCAAAAGTCAGTTCACAAACTCAGTATCGTGTGTGTCCACCATTGGCGTTGATGCAGGTCTGAGATACAGGGACGAGATCATTGGGCCTCATGTGCAAGCGTTCATTCAAAGACAAGGACGTAACATCACGCTTCAGCAAGATAATGCCTGTCCACATGTCGCTCGTGTTGTGACAGATTTCCTGAGACAGCAGAACATTCCGGTACTCCCTGGCCAGCTGTTTCTCCGGACCTGTCCCCTATCGAGCACGCTTGGGATGAAATGGAGCGACGTTTACGTCAAGCCCAGAATCAGCCATTGACGTTAGCTGAATTGGGACAAGCGTTGGTTCAGACATGGAACAACATTCCCCAAGCTTTCTTCAATCGCTTAGTGTCGTCTATGCGTCGTCGTTGTCAAGCCTGCATCAACGCCAATGGTGGACACACACGATACTGAGTTTGTGAACTGACTTTTGACACCACATCTCTTCAAGGACGTGTCACGAAGCCTAGTGTCCAAGCATACAGATTTCGAGATTATCCTGTTAACAGTTAAACAGTGATTTAACAGAACACCACAAATCATTGTATTATCTTTTTTCATTAAAAAATAGCATAACTTCAAATGATGCACAGTTACTTTATTCCGGTAGTATATATATATATATATATATATATATTGATATATATTGATATATATTGATATATATTGATATATCTTGATATATATATATATATATCTTGATTCTCATAAAGTATAGATGCATTTACAGATATTTTACCCAAAGTTTATACTGGCTTTTAAATGTATGTCAAATTGCTTTTCAGGTACATGTAATTGCTGTCTGTAGATCGCGTTCGGCCAGACGTCCGGCCAGACGTCCGGCCAGACGAAGTCACCTAAAGACGATCGCGCCCGTCCGAGTACCTGATGAGTAATAGGTCCGGGCTATTGTGGCGATCATATCGGACAGTATCTTCTGTTTGTATCGAGTCCGTTCGGATTGATATCAACCCGGGCTGGATCCCTATGACACCGTCGTCAAGTTCGAAGCCCCCTGCATACACTCTTGTGCTATTAGGTCACGCACAGCCTATAGATCAAGAAATAAGCACGGAAAACCCAGGGGGGAAATGAATAAGTTTTCATTTCTGGAGAAATTTCTTTCACAGTTTGACTGAATAAGCAGGCGTTGCCACGCGGGGCCTGGGGGCACGTCCCCCCCCCCCCCACAAATTTCCAGTGCTCCCCCCCAGGTTCCCCCCACGAAAAAATCCCAATAGTGCCCCAAAAAAGAAAAGTAAAAGTAAAGGGAAAAACCCATACCCCTGCCCCCCCCCCCCCCCCACTGAAAAGCAATTCCCCTGTGCCCCCCAATGAAAAAGTCCTGGCTACGCCGCTATGTGCAATCCAGCTCAGGATATATATTATTTACGAGAGACTAAGATTTTGTAAAACCGAATATCCCTCTACAAAGAAACTGTACGGCACAGATACGGTGGTGTGTTTGCATTGGATCACGAACAGAGCACTGGGTATACGAACTCATCGTGAGCCCCGTGCCCGTTGGGTCGCAGCTGACGGGCAACCAGATCGTTTGGCACCCGGCTGGTGCGAACAGCAATATATGGGATTCGCACTCTCGTGCTTTTAAACAATTAATGTTTATTCTAACATTGTAATATTATCCGAAACTAAACAACCGGACCACCTGGAAATTGATCAGCTTGTTCAAGTACGTGTCTAAACTCCCCAATATCTAACGCCGACTAAAATGCCTTATTTCCGTCATGATTGCATATTTAAAACCGTCTTGCAAATTTGATAAGAGAATTCCTTTTTTTGTCTTTGTTGACATACACTCCTCTCTGGATGGCAGCTGATGATATCTATATTTATGTCAACAACCCCCAACGGGAAGTAAACAGAGAGAGAGAGCGCTTGCATGCAGTATAGCTATGTTCCTTTGCATCACGACTGTTTCATGTTTCATCTCCGAGTGCTGGTCTATCGGCCTTGATCCCCAGCGGAACATGAACAGCTGATCCAAAATTGTCACGCACGTTCCCAAGACTAAGTGCGCCTTCACTTTGCTAATCGCTTGGACTGTACTGGATTAATATTTGTACATGCTTCAAATTTGAATTCTTTGATTCGAAAATGGGAGTGACGTTGTCCCTTCCAGCCTCGGTTTGGTCACATGAATTTGTATGGAGATTTAAGTATAGGCTTATATTTTCTGGCGATAGAGGGCTGCTCTATGTAGATCACGTCAATTGATCACCAGGAAGTGTCTTGTCCTCACGGGATGTTTGAACTACATACTTCATGGGATGTTTGATACCATAATTGACTTTTACAATGGCATGTTACAAACGAAATAACCTCTCAGGTTGTGTGGTAACACTTCCATCTTAAAAACTAGGTATAGTCCTGAGTTTTAAGATAATAATTCGCCCATTTATTTATTTATTTCTAACAGGTGAGACGCTAACGCCATCATTTCTAATTTGGAAGTGGTATCTCGTGCCTATAAATTATAATACCGGTAGGCCTAAAGGTTCAATCAATCAATCAAATAAAATTTATAAAGCGCCTAAATCAAAAGTTTGCTCAAAGGCGCTAAGGCACAGTAGAAATAAATAAGTCATTGATGGAAGGCCTCCTGAAACAAGTGGGCTTTCAGAAGTGTCTTAAATGTGTTGAAAGATGTTGTGTCCCTGATGTGATTTGGAAGTTTATTCCAGAGTTTGGGTCCATAGACTGAGAAGGCTCTATCGGCAAAAGTGACGTGACTCGTTCTTGGCACAACAAAGTATGGTGAACAGGAGCTATTTGATCGAAGTTGTCTCCGTCCAGCACAAACTTGCAGCATGTCCATGATGTAATCAGGGGCTTGTTTATGACAGGCCTTGAACGTGAGAATGATGACCTTGAAGTCGATTCTTTGTTGAATAGGGAGCCAGTGTAGTTTGACGAGTTCCGGGGTGATGGAGTCGAACATGCGTTTGTTTGTGCATGGAGGTATAAAATACCTCCATGGTTTGTGATGAGTCTAGCAGCAGTTCGCTGAACGTTCCTTTCTAAAGACAACCATTTAGCAAATTAGATTATGCATTAGCCTATAACAGTGCACGTTATAAACATGTCACTTTGTGTTTATGGCATATAAAGACAATCATGTAAACATGTATGGCCCGAGTGTGATTAAAAATTGTAGTTATCCAGCAGAATTTGCGAACCATTGTGATTTATCATGGCTTCATTTCGTTCCAAATCATCCACAGCTTTCTGTATTTCTCTTCTACTTCTAGGAATTGACATTTAGCATTCATCCGTCTTGCCGCGTGAATCTGAATTATAGGCCTATGTTTCAATAATATGGGCCGCATACTAAGTATGACCAGACGTATATTACCTATTATAGGAAATAGACTTCTGGTATGATATGATAGACTTGTCATTGCTATGGTAAATTCCTGCAGATTAATGTTTAACCAATGCGGTTTAGGGTTGCGTTATCATGTTGCCAACAGCAACCTCGTTCTTTATGTTTCTCTTCTATGGATGGATAAGCCTTCACGTCTGATGCTATATGTCTTTTGTATTTTAGTTTAAAAAAATTACTGTGATAGAATATTCAACAATAAGCTAAAATTTCCATGGATTTTTACGAACTGATGTAATTTATGGTTGGATAGTTGCCAAAAGCCCCCCTCTTTCTATATTTTCCCCTTGTTATGGGGATTTATTTTGCCATCGTGTCTCCTAATGAGAATCCACGCTGGCCCGAAACCTTTCTCGTGTGCATATACTAGTTGTTAAATGTGACTCGCTCTGGCAAAACCCTAAACTTGGACCCAATTTTCAAAAGTGACCTCCCAAATTTATCGTGAAAATTAACAATGTTTCCAACAACGTTTCAGGATTTTTCTTTTTCCATCAGAATCTAGAGAAAATGCTCTATATGGTGACATAAAAACTGGTCCCTCAAACTGGTTCCCTGGTGTCAGTTTTTGACCTTTTCATGGCTGTTACGCATAATGGTAAATGTCGAGAAGTTTCGGGTTTTGCCAGAGCGGGTCACAAATAAATAGGAACATTATGATACAGTATACATTATTTCAATGCTGCCGTTGAATATTGCTGGTGGGCCCGCCTGGTACCAGGGAAATCCACTTAGGGACACCGACGCACTCTCTTAATGTAAAAGAGTGAACACCACTCTCTTTTAAAGAGCTATATGGCGGACAAGTCTTTTTGGAGTGTAAAACCCACTCTGATTCGAGTGAAAAATACAGTAAAAGGCTACCGTACCAATTCACTCTTTATACACTACCAATTTTACTCTTTATCCACTCTAAAAAGACTTGTCCGCCATATAGCTCTTTGAAAGAGTGGTTTTTACTCTTTTACATTAAGAGAGCAGTGTATAACAGATCTAGACTGATCATGTTCTGTATCGGACAGCCGCTCATCTGAAGGAGCAGTAGTGCAAAGTCCTTATGGAACTCGACCAAAAGAGTGGTCATAGTCAATGTTGAATTTGTGCAAGAAGATATTTTTTTTGTTTAAAACTAGTGCGATATGCTTCCTAATTGTGGCTCGGGTTTCGCCATTCTGTATTTGCATGAGATTTGTGATATCGCTACAGAGCCGTTTGTTGTTCTGTGAAATTAAGGGAGGAGGGCCAAAGTCTTGGTACAGCCAAGCCTTTGAGAAGCCCGGCCTGGCCCAGGCCACTGGGCCTATTATAATCCCCTATAGCTGAGCACAAAAGACCCTTGACTCATGAATAGATCTCAAATAGCTCTTATTGTTAACACAGTCAGCAGACAGACAACAGCCATTGTAATGAGCTGGGCTAAGCCCTCCAGACGCCCAGGTTATGTTGATTGGGAAGTGCTGCATTGTTACAGGATTAGGACTCACAAAAGACAGATTAGGAGGCCAGGTAGCCTAGGCCTGGCCGGGCTTCTGAAAGGCTTGGCTGTACCAAGACTTTGGCCCTCCTCCCTAATGGCCCTGTCACACTGTTGCGTATGAGAGAAACGTAAGAGTTGCGTATGAAAATTCATAATATAATTTTCATACGCACAAAAAGCCCTTGAAAATACAGAATTGTGCGTATACTTACCGTATTGAACCTATGAGTAGCGTATGAGTAGCGTATGGCAAGCGTATTGACAGCGTATGGACAGCGAATGTCAGCAAATGTCAGCGTATGAACAGCGTATGGCCAGCGTACTCTGCGTATGGCTAGCGTATGAGTAGCGTATGAACTGCGCATGCCCAGCGTACCGCCTATCCGCCTATCACGTGACAAAGTGCCTATATAATCGGCGGCCTTTCAATGCGCTATCAATACGCTAGCTGTACGGTACACCTTCATGCAAACGTATGGCAACTTATGTCCAGCGTACTCGACCTATGAGTAACGTACCTATATCGTACCTCTAGCGTATTCAGCGTATGTCTAGCGTATGCTTAGCGTATTAACCATACGTCCGCATACGCACAAAATTTTTAAGCATGCTTAAAAAAAAAATTCTGCCTCAGCGTATGCCAGCGTATGCCAGCGTATGCCACCGTGCTTGAAACGTATACAACCTATGCCTAACGTACCCCTAGCGTATGTCACCGTATACCAGCGTATGAGTGATAATTTTCATACGCTGGCATACGCTAGTACGATACGCAACAGTGTGACAGGGCCATAAGTGACTTGTGCAAGTCCATCATTCTGCGGTTTATGTCTCGCACTTAATTGAAAAAAGTGAATTATTTGAAGGCCTCTGCAATAGTAGAAGCTGCCGGTACCATTATTTGTCATGGGAATTGAAACTCAACCCAGCGACGCGAAGTCAGACTTTTTAATGTTCGTCAGCGTGATCACATTAATAAAAAAAAAAGTCTCTCCCTGACTTATCATGGGAACCAGAATGGATAGAGCTATACCGCGCCTATAGAACATTTCTTGACGTTTCATTCGGTATTTTGCCTAAGCTAGCTCTGAGCAACTTGTTTAAAATTGACACCAGCCATTTCCTGTTTTGCTTTTCTCAAAATCTTGTAAATAATATGTTTATTAAAATAATTTGTACATTGTAAAAATGGTGTTTAGAATTTAAACACAGTTCTAAACACTTAATATTGTACCCACTTTTTTCACATGTTTATAGCCTAAAACATGTTTAGATTGTGCTTATTCTGTGATCTGTTTATACTAAAAACAATATGAACAGGTGTCAAAAAGCTAAGCACGTTTAGCTTTGTGACATGTACGGAGGATGTCCGTTTAGCATTTAAACGCATTCATAAATGCGTTTATTTGGCGTGTGTTTAAATTCTAAACATCATTTTTACAGTGTAGTTCATCTAAAGCTCGGGACACCGATTCCATGTCCTTTCTTGACGACGTTGTCCCGTTAATTAATATAATCAGAATTCGCTGAAAAAAAGGTTTACATCTTTCAAATGTGAGGACAGCTCAAAGTGCCTTAACCCCACAATAATTCAATTGGCGGTTAGACAAGTAAGCCTGCGCCGCGGGTCCTATATACAGGACAACCAATAAACCAAAACAACCAAATTAAATGGAAATTGTGTTTCAAAGGTTCCTGCAACATCCAGTTGTGCAAATAAATTACCTTTATTCTCATGGATTTAGTGATATTTCCCGGAAAATTGATTTCAAAGTTGTCCATTTGTGGATGATTTATCATTGATATAAAAAAAACAGTCGTGTTCAAATGTTTCCTCCGCTGAGCAGCGTAACAAAGACCTTATTGCCGGCTGAACTAAACAACATTTGTTCAAAGGCTCATTAAAAGGATACAATATTTTGAGAATTGTTTACCCCTGTCAAGTCTGTCCACAAAAATAAAATTGTAAGTAACAAGCAGATGCGTTTATTATTAAAAGCTTTTGACAGCACGATTTTCCTTGAATTTCAATACAGTTTAAACGTATTTATTATTTGACATAATGGCCACGACATGTGTTAATAATATTTTCAGCCAGGCGCATCATGGTCATCTTACGAACACGCTTATTTTGTCAATCGGTATCAATATTTTAACTACTACCAGCGTCAAAATCAGTCAAAATGTTGATATACTTGCCAAGGTATATCTAGTGCACTTAAAAGTCAAACACTGTCAAACCTTACGTGTAGTAAGTACATAGGTCAAAATGAGTCGACCGTTTTCGACTGGTAAAAGCATTGTCTGGTATTGTTCAGGGTGGTCAAAATGACAGTAAAAAACAGTCAAAAATGCCCCCTGTGTGCATATTTGGGTCAATAGTCAAAACAGTCAGTTGACTTTAACCTCTATAACAACTTGCCACTAAAGTGAGCTATAGTAGGAGGGTTAAAGGTCAAATCGTGAACTGTTTGTTATATCGACAACCCACTGATTTATCAAAATTACTGGATAGAGGGTCGACTCTTTGGTGCTTACACCGTTTGAGTGAAGTCACGATGAGGCCATTTTACTACTCCACACATACAAAAAAGACCACAGAAGGAATGCACAAAGGATGCACACAACGAATGTGAAAAGAATGATCATTATACAATGTAGGCAGAATTCTCCATTTTAGCATTGCAATGCACGGTTGATGAGAGTAGCAATATGACACCCAGTGGCTTCATTGTAAAGTATCTCCCGAAATTAGTTTATGGTGGGCCCCGTGTTACCTACAAGGGGGTGGACGATATCACGATCATATCGTAATGATACGATATTCAATAAATTATCGGCTAAATCGGTTATGGTTTCGAAATTCGTCCCTAATTTGCCATAGTGACCAATCCCGAATTAAGTTGGCATAGTGACCAATGCGGTATTGGTCACTTTGCCAAATTACAAAAATAGCCAGTTAGAGCATTCGTCATTTGAATGCATGCTCTATCTCCAAAACTATAAGGAATACATGCGTGTGGATTAGATACAATGGTAGGTCTCTTCCTGAATGTGCTAATGGGCGGGAAAACTTAACATTGAAAAAAGTCGGATTGGTCACTCTGACAAATTAGGGACGAATTATCGCCGATATCAAATTTATATCGCTCTTTTTAGTTAAAATATTGGCGGAGTGATAAATTGTCTCCAAAATTCATGTCATCAACGAAGTTACGGTACTGTGAAGAGCTAAAAAACAGTTCGAAATCACGATCACACGTGGCGCCATACATTGTTTTCATGTATTTAAAAAATCCGCTTATTGAGACGATAATATCGTATATCGACTGTCAAAAAAATTCAATATCGTCACCCCTATTACCTTCCATAAGGCACGTATATTTACTGTTGAACTAAGCTTATTTAGGAGAATTATTTTATGCGTTCCCATTTCAAAGTTTGTTTTCCCTTTCTGAAAGAAAATTAGATAAATTCTGATAAATAAATTCCGGTAAAATAAAGAAAAACACCGGCTGTGCAATTTTAAAGATGTACTCTCCGTTCTCTGGCTAGATAAAGCATAAAATATTGATTGCTTTCAGCGTGCTAAGTTTATATATAGCACGTCTGTCTGTCCCGATTATGACATACCCCTTAGGCATTGTGATAATCTAACCAAATTGAATACAGTTTCGGATCACTGTGCAATTCTCAGGTTACAGCTCAACAATGTATACGCAGTATAGAGTTTCCCAGCGCCGTCAAGGCAAACGGTAAAAAAATAACCTTTCAGTGGAACATGACATCAATGTATTTTGGATTCTTTAGAAAAAACACATTCCTTTTGGGAATTCATGGGCTGGAATAGAGGTTATTTTCAGCAGAGAGCAAAAGTTTATTTTCTGTCTATAAGTTTGCTGTTCCAAGGAAGTCTTACTCTGTAAATTTTGCTCCGAGATCCTTGTCCACCGTAAATATACTGTGATAACAGGGCGAGATCAGATCATATTGAATTTTATGAGTACACTGTAACAACGATGTTTTAGAATTTAAACGCACGCAAAATAAACGTGTTTAGGTATGGTTTAAATGCTAAACGGCCATCCTCTGTACATGTCACCAAGCTAAACGTGCTTAGCTTTTTGGCAACTGCTCATATGGTTTTTAGCATTCAAACACACATCACAGAAAAGCACAATCTAAGCATGTGAAAAAAGTGAGTACAGTGTAGGGGTTTGGGAGGGCATATTCTTTTTGTTGACAATTTTTATAACTGTTCCCTTCCTCTGGGCGGCCCCCGCTAACAGATTAAATTGTCCTAAGATTTCAAATAATAGAAAGGGGAACACCCATATGCGTGTCCAATTATTGGTCCATGATCAGGGGCGTGTAGCGAAGGCATTTTATTTGGGGGTGTGGAAGCCAATTTGCCGACTGACATCAGACATGCCGACTGAGAAATAAATTCGCTACGACGGCCCCTGTCCATGATAACACGGTAAAGGTAGATCAGGAATCAATGTGTGTCAGCCATTCGGGGACAATTCCAATCATTGTGCAGGATTTACTCATAAATCCTTTAATTTGCCTCCAAGCGAAGACAGTCGGGAGGTCTTCTCGTTGTTTTCTCAAAAGAGGATATAGACCAATCTTCTCCTCAAACCCTCTGAGGGAGGTTTATGCTCTCTGGAAAAGAACAAGGCTTCATTTCCCGCGGCTGCTGATGAACCGAGTTCAAATCTCTCCGTGCAGTTATTACCCTGGGTGCTTGTCTTGGAGGCTAACTGATCACAGTATGTAAATATGCTCTGAGGTATACAGAATAAATTAAATGTTATGATCTTTGTTTGCATCTTCTGCATAATTACCCGGGGTGCTTTTCTTGGAGGCTAACCAATCACAGTGTGTAAATATGCTCTGAGGTATACAAAGTGTTTGTCAAAGTGCAGACGTAACCACTGGAGATAAACATTAAACGGGTTGATTTTTAGATGTGACTTTTGACCTTTAAAGGCACATCCGGAACAGACAATTTTCAGACCCGGAATCCGGGTCAGTCTGATCCTAAAATATATATATAGGCATATCTGTACATGTGGATTCTTTTCCGGGTCATGTTTTGACCTGGAAGTTTTTAAGTGTTTATGGCCCTGGTTTGGTATCGAAGTTTATCGCCGGGGGGGGGGGGGGTTCTAGTTGTCACGTGGTTTTGTTTTACGTCATGAAAGACTGCGTTCTGTTTGTTTAAATTTAATTGATTAAAAGCAAGGCCAGTCGATTGCTGTATCGCATTTCCGAGAACGAATTCCTCGCTATTTAAGGGGGTCCTTTCTCTTCAGGGGCATTATTTGAGCAGCCAGTGCAAATGTTTGCCTTTAACATATTGCGTGACCATTGTTATCATAATGGCGTACGTGCTAGGCTTATTTACAGACGTGTTTGATTTCACCGAGTGCTTCAATGTTACCATCTGATCTGACAGATGATATAATCAGCCTGGGGTAGGTGGAAACCAGTTGTTCTTGTATAAAGCATGTGTGTGTGTTCTCTGTCTGGCAAACGGTCGCACTCGCCTAATAAATTGATTGTCGCTCTGATGTTGTACATACACTTAACCGCATTAATTCGTAAAAATAGACTGTAATTCCATCCAGTGTTCAAATATTGTTCGTTTACATTTCAATACACGCTCAAATTCGGGATGTTGTTGCCTCACAGTAAACCTCAACCGCCAACGAAAGGGATGTTTCCTTTTCCTTTGTTGACTGAACACAAATTGCGAATCTGGGAATTAGATATGGGTGGGTCCATTCAGCAAACAGAGGAAGGCCGCCTATTGTAAATTGCGCCACGTGATAAAACGAGCACGCAAGATATGGTGGTGCCAAAAAATGTACTAAACATAATGTCGCCCGGACGAGGATGGACTTGCCAGATGGCGACCAAATGTAGACGAGAGGATGATTGGGGGAGGGGGATAATGATGGAAGCCAATATAAACAAAAAAACAAATTCAACAAAAAAGTGTTTTTTTTCTTCGAATATTCTCTCTTAATGTAAAAGAGTGAAAACCACTCTTTCAAAGAGCTATAAATGGCGGACAAGTCTTTTTGGAGTGGATAAAGAGTAAAATTGGTAGTGTATAAAGAGTGAATTGGTAGCCTTTTACTGTATTTTTCACTCGAATCAGAGTGGGTTTTTCACTCCAAAAATACTTGTCCGCCATATAGCTCTTTAAAAGAGTGTTTTTTTTAATACTCTTTTACATTAAGAGAGTTCGAACCGGAAAAAACAACCGGATATTCGAACCATCGATCGAATATTCGAATATTCGGTTATTCGGCACAGCCCTATAAAACAGCTATTAAAATACAACATGTTTCGAACGGAAGAAGGTGGTGGGGGAGGGGCTTGCTAGATTTTGCTTTGCAGATAAATTTGCTGAGCAATTTGTTGCTGCTTTGCTGCTCTACAACATTGGGCCGAGATGACCCAGGCTCTTAAGCATAACATTGGGCCGAGATGGCCCAGGCTCTTAAGCATAACATTGGGCCGAGATGGCCCAGGCTCTTCTTAAGCATAACATTGGGCCGAGATGATCCAGGCTCTTAAGCATAACATTGGGCCGAGATGGCCCAGGCTCTTAATCATAACATTGGGCCGAGATGGCCCAGGCTCTTAAGCATAACATTGGGCCGAGATGGCCCAGGCTCTTAAGCATAACATTGGGCCGAGATGGCCCAGGCTCTTAAGCATAACATTGGGCCGAGATGGCCCAGGCTCTTAATCATAACATTGGGCCGAGATGGCCCAGGCTCTTAATCATAACATTGGGCCGAGATGGCCCAGGCTCTTAAGCATAACATTGGGCCGAGATGACCCAGGCTCTTAAGCATAACATTGGGCCGAGATGACCCAGGCTCTTAATCATAACATTGGGCCGAGATGGCCCAGGCTCTTAAGCATAACATTGGGCCGAGATGGCCCAGGCTCTTAAGCATAACATTGGGCCGAGATGGCCCAGGCTCTTAAGCATAACATTGGGCCGAGATGGCCCAGGCTCTTAAGCATAACATTGGGCCGAGATGGCCCAGGCTCTTAAGCATAACATTGGGCCGAGATGGCCCAGGCTCTTAAGCATAACATTGGGCCGAGATGGCCCAGGCTCTTAAGCATAACATTGGGCCGAGATGGCCCAGGCTCTTAAGCATAACATTGGGCCGAGATGCCGGCCCAGGCTCTTAAGCATTTAGGAAATGTTTTCACAAAGAACGGAACATCTTTTGACCGGATTAATAATTAATCAAAACAAAGCAGTTCCAAACTTAATGAAAACTGAACAGCACAAATGAGTAAAAACATCCGATCAACCTTATCTTAGATACTAGGAAGGAAATTTAATTTACAACGCAATATTTAGATGTTTATAATATATAGCGATCCATGCATCAGATAAGAAATATACAAGAAATATACACGCCCATATTATACATGTCAAAACATTTATAGCTGTGTACATTTTTACTCATTAAACAATTAAATTTTAAGGCGCTTTTTATACAAGAAACACATAGGTTTGGTCAGGGCCGTAGCGAGCGGGGGGGGGGGGGTGTGACACCCCCAATAATTTTTCTCAGTCGGCATTAGAGCCTCAGACAGCAAACGAAGCATCAAAGGTACTAGAACAAGGGTTGGTCCAGAATAAATTGGCAGTCGGCAAACCTATATAGAGCTATGCGTTTGCCGACTGCAAATGTATCATGTTTCTAAGCACTGATTGTCCATTTTTTGGGGGGTAAACAAAGTAAATTTGTCTTGTCAGATTAGTGCTGTGTCGGTAAATTTACCCACCAAAAATATCCCCCCCCCCACTCTGAATATCCTGGCTACGCCCCTGATGTCAGTCCGCAAATTGGCTTCCACACCCCCCAAAGAAAATGCCTTCGCCACGCCCCTGGGTTTGGTCCTCCCGTATACAGTTTTAAAAAAAGTTCTTAAAATATAGTAATCATAAAATTGTTCATTGAAATGTTTAATTTAGTAAGCAAATTTTCAATTGAATCAACAAGACCTATCTAACCGTACAATGAATTGTCTCTCTCCGTCTCACATATAGTTAACGTCTGTGGTGACGTGATATGACGTCATGATGACATGTTGAGTACTTAAAGCCCGGTTCACCATTAGTAGAAGGTCTTTATATCCGTTAATACTTGATGAATGTCAAGGTTTATAAATAGAAATAAAAGCTTTGACCTTTTTCAACTCATAATGGTCCACACATCTGAGAAAAGTGCAACAGTCCGGGTATAATTATTATAGTGGTCAACCATGATTAATTGTTCGTGGATTTGTTTGTTATTCCTTTAGATTTCTTTTTCAGTCTAAACTCATATTACTAAAGTGATAGAACTAAAGACAAGAAATATTTCAATTAGGCTTGGCATTTCCCGTTCAATTTGCGAAACGTGTACACGTTTTGACACAGACCGTGTACACGTTTTGACACAGACCGTGTACACGTTTTGACACAGATCGTGTACACGTTCTGACACAGACCGTGTACACGTTTTGACACAGACCGTGTACACGTTCTGACACAGAACCGTGTAAACGAATAATTGTTATCACTGATAAATGACATGATGCAGACGAATTGTCCGTATTTAGTTAATAAAATAATCCAAATACGGCAATACGGATTCAGAAAAATGGCACAGATAAAACAAATCCAAGCCAGGCACTAAAGATCCTCCAAAATTTCTGGTTGTATTAAATTCAAAATTATCAGTTCCTGGGGATTGTGATATAATAATAGTGTACTCACTGGTCGCACTTATAATATATACATATTGTGGAAATGAAAGATTCCATTTTTGAAATGTAGGATTCGTTTACACGTTTCGTGAATTTGAAAACATTCAGCGAATTTATTTTCGTGTACACGTGTAAACGTTTTAACGTTCCAACCCTAATTTCAACAGATCGTGTATAATTATCATAGTGGTCAATCAATAATTGTTGGATGATTTTTTTGTTATGGCTTCAGATTTGTTTTTCAGTTTAAACTCAAATTTAAGTGATATAACTTAAGACCGAAATATTTCAATGGATGTAACATACCCATCATCAACATAATACTAACTTGTATTTTAAGTTACCAATGTTGTGTGTACAGGGACTTAACCCTAACCCACTATAGGTATTCTGGCGAGGAACCTTCCTGAACCCTAACCCACTATAGGTATTCTGGCTAGGAACCTTCCTGAACCATAACCCACTATAGGTATTCTGGCTAGGAACCTTCCTGAACCCTAACCCACTATTAGGTATTCTGGCTAGGAACCTTCCTGAACCCTAACCCACTATAGGTATTCTGGCGAGGAACCTCCCTGAACCCTGACCCACTATAGGTATTCTGGCTAGGAACCTTCCTGAACCCTAACCCACTATAGGTATTCTGACTAGGAACCTTCTTGAATCCTAACCCACTATAGGTATTCTGGCCAGGAACCTTCCTGAACCCTAACCCACTATAGGTATTCTGGCTAGGAACCTTCCTGAACCCTAACCCACTATAGGTATTCTGACTAGGAACCTTCTTGAATCCTCCAAAATCCATCAGTGCACTTTTGGAAACATGCCCTTATCTTCAAAATGTACCATGCATTTTCGTTGATCTTTCATATTCAGCACTTATGGCCTGTACTTCTTGCCAGGTAGTAATTTTGGCCCATTTGAAGAGGTGAAAGTACCACTTTAGTGGTGTCAAATGTATTCTTCCATGGTGTTTAAATTGGGCGAGTTGACAAATATTAACACCACTGATGTATTTTTTTAACAACCCAGATTTTAATGTGTATAAGAAACATGACCTGATGTATCGGACCCCGGTGTCTCGATCGGATACTGTGTCGTCCAAAGAATTCATTAGAATTCAATCAACTGATTTGAAATCACTGTTTAAATAACTATTTACATTTACAGAGTATCATACTAATATTAATTCTGAAAAAATGAAAAGAAATTGTGTGTTTCACGGCTGTGTCCTGCAAAAACCGTGGCCAGTGTTAAATAAACACCAGCAGTGTCATTTTTATTCTTCCATAGTGTTTGTATTTGATTAGTTTAACACTCATTGTGTGGTTTTAAACACCCAACTTTTTGCAGTGAAATGAAGTCTGAAAAAAGTTTTTGAAAACGTTCTCAGTTCTGACAATAAGAACTAGGCATTGAACGAACAATATTTCTATATAAGCTTGGGCGATATCGATTTTTTCCTCCACGATATATCGGCAAACATATATCGCGATTTTCGATAGTATCGCGATTATTTTTTTCATTCATGCATGATTGCTTTAGAGCCAATAACCACAGGTATGTACCCCTCTACAAGCATCACAATAAATCACAAATTCGTTTGAATAGTGAGTATGTACTTCTGAAGTAGTTCGCTTTTGTTTCTCACTTCCAAAAGCTAAAAAGACTGTTCTAATTTTGTTTCCATGGAATTTCTGACTTGACTCACAATGGCGATTTTTTTAATCGCGATATATTATTTGCCGATATCTTGATAACTTAAAGGTTCTCGATATTGTAATCGAATAAAAAAAGGTATCGCGATATTCGATATTATCGTGTTATCGCCCAAGCTTATTTCTATACTGAAATAGGTGGTGTCAAATCTAAAGAGGTTAACCGAAAGTGTTTTTCGAGACCAGTATTGTTAGAATCGAAACTACTGAATAGGTATGGCGATATTACTAGTTACAACGGATAATGAAGATTGAAGAGAGCGTTTGTATCGATTGTGCAGAACACTCCTGGTTTGTTTTTAAACACTCGACTTTTGCAGTGAAATGAAGTCTGAAAACGTTTTTTTTTTTGCCGAAATGTATAAAGAACAATAGGCCCTTACCATGAAATATGCTAATTACATTCACGCATGCGCTCAAGCACCACTGGTTGGCAAACTCAAAAGCAGGATCGTCACGCATCGCCTAGCGCGCGTTATAGTTTGCACTTATAGCCATTGGTCGCCATTATATTGACTGAATTTAGTGCGCTCTAGGCGCTATAGCGCACATGGCGTGAATGTAATTAGCATATTTCATGAAAGGGCCCATTGCTGTCTAGAAAATCACATAACCACATCCATCGGTATTGTACTACTATTTTTCTGGGCACATTAAACGAAGTAGCCATTACAGACACGCCCACTGTTACTATAGAAATATATGGAGCACCTTATTTTGATAGTTTTCTTTCAATGCCTAGTTCTTGACATTTATTTTTGGTCACATATTATTTTCTTGCTAATACGAAAAACCAAAGTGATGCGAAATGGTTTATGAAGGCTACGGAACGCGGTAGGAATGTACCGTAAATCACAGATGCACTGAGTCTTAGAGATTATCGTTTCTTTTAAAGGTTAATTTCGTTTCCAGACATGAATAGGACACAATCCTTCTTGTGTCAAACTGGGATTGATGTGGCTCAACTAGTTAGACCGAGGATTAGCCTACAGGCGAATTTTCTGTGTCTCCTGTCCCCCGTTTCCAGCCTGGTGCACTTCCGTTGTACCCGGTCCAGGGTCCTGGCGGGGTTTTTCACCCACAAACTCCTTACGTGTTTCACCTGTTCCTGCCGCGAAATCAGTGCATGTCAGTTTCTCGCTTTCAGCTAACACCTGCAGGGCAATATCCCGGCGGTTCCTGGACAAGTCTTGGCCCACCCTGTGCTTCCTCCCGAAGGCAGCTTTGATTGACTTCCGGAAAGACCGGTTCTTTATGGAATAAATCACGGGATTCACGCACGAATTTGTCAAGGCCAAAAGCAAGAAATAAGGGTATATGTCGCTTCCCTCGTAGTCGAACGTGCCGGCGTTCTGCGCGAGAAACATCACCTGGTCTGGCGTCCAACACAAGGCAAACGTGACCACCACGATGAATAGGGTTTCTATGACACTACGACTTGCAGCGTGGTACACCACCAGCCTATTGTGGGAGTGCGCACGTTGCGACGTTTGCGACGCTGCTTTAGATTGCGTCCGCAGCTTGGCCAAGATGCGTATGTACGTCAGCAGCATTACAAACACCGGTATCAAATACGTAAACAAGAACACGGACACGCCCACCGTAATGCGCACGGCGTCGCTGTTCCACACCACGACGCATTTACCGTTTTTCACCGTCAGCACTATAGCGGCGAACGAGTTGACAACCACAGCCACCAACCAGGTGATGGCGATGCACATCTTGGCTTTCCTTGGGCTAAAGAGCCGCTTGTGACGTAAGGGGTGCACGACTGCCAGGTATCGCTCCAGGGTGACAGCTATCATGTTGAACACAGACGCCTTAAGCGCCGTCCACATGAACACATCCGAGGCGACCAATCGGCAATAGATCATGCCTCTGATATCATTGGGCAATTCCTGCACGGGGAAAAAGCTTGGTATCACGGTGAAGGCGGTGATGAGGTCAGCAATGGCCAAACTGATGATGAAGTAATTGGTGAGTGTCCTCAGGCGTCTGACGCGGATGAATACCACAATCACCAGGGTGTTGCCACACAGGGCTAAAAACACCAAGACGCACAGCCAGACGAAAAAGAGCCCGGATGCAGGAGTCTGCATCTTAAAGGTCGCTCAAAATTTCACTCACTTGTCGAAAAGGTTTTTCACAAGCACAAAGGCTAAACTCATTGTCGCAACTCCGGGAATGTTGTACCAAAACTTCAATTAATTGTTATTGTCAGAACTGAGAGTGTTACTATACGTGGTATCAAAACCAAAGAGGTTAACCGAAAGTGTTTTTCGAGACCAGTACTGTTAGAATCGAAACTACTGAATAGGTATGGGGATATTACTGGTTACAGCGGATAATGAAGCAATCGATTGTGCCGTAATTAATTAAAGTTGTCCCGTATTAATCGAAGATATTTTTTATAATAGTTGACGAGGTTTGTGGTTGAATTATCTAGTGAAGAGAAAAGGTTAGGGGATGTGATAACATATGCTTTCTTAATATTGTTATATTTCATACTGTCTTAAATACTACCTCCAACGCCATGATCGCTTTTTCAATTTCACGGTTTAATTCACCTAGCCTAAATGTTATGATTAAACGAACCCTCCTATGAACAACGGTCTGTTGCGTTTCCTTATACACGTATGTTGATAGATTTGCTGCTGGATCACGTAATCACATTTCCAATGAAACCAATCAATCATTTACCAAAATTAGTTAGAGAAATTAGCGATTCTATTATTATGTTGTTTTGGAAACCGTGCATGAAACGTAATCGATGTTGGAATTACGAGAACCAACACTAATAGCCACACGAGCTGTAACGGCAATATGGCTCAGAATCTAACCCACCTCATTCATCAGCTGTCAGCGTCGGGTGTCCGTATGGTACTCGGCCGTGAAATCTGCCTCTTGGCCCGGCGTGCGATTTCTTAAGTCCACATGGATTCGACTATTCCGTTCAGTGCTGTGGCAAAACCCACATCAACCATTGGACAGTAACAGTGTTTCAAACGTATGGGGGATGTGTTAATATTTTGCTGTAGCGAGTCACCCTTGAATCTTCATCGATGTTGTATACGGTAGCTCGTGTGCTGATGTTGGTGAAATTTAAAGTTATCTACCGGTGTATATACTGTGCTAGTATAATGAATATGGAGTTTTCTGTTGATATACAAATTAAGCTGGAAATTCCTTATTATTTCCCTCACAAAAAAAAACATCCATGATTAATTTTGTCCAGTCTAAATGACGAATCACCAAATGTATTTTCGTCCGTTTGTTGTGTGTAGGACGATGGGTTTTTCTCTATCCGGCACACCTCTGTTTGAGGTACATCTCCAGCGGTCATGACTCAAGAAAATAATGTTCACTAGGGTTTTACTTGAAAATATCTTTTGGTGCATGATGTCAGACTGATCATGGTAAAGTAGGGTGCTTTCAACTGCCGGTTCTTCAAGTTTCAGCGCAGGTTGCCAAAAACAATCCCGAAGAAAATAATAAAACAAATGCAGGTTACATATGGAGTAATTTCTCATTCAGCACACAACTGTCTTTCATCAGCACATCAATATGCATATCTGTTTAAAATCATTTTTTGTTCTACTTGTAAGTATCTCCAGATAGAGTTTGTCAGTTGAATCGAAATTCGCGACTTTGATATACCTGTCAAAACGTCTTAGTGTTTCGGTTGTGATTTCCCTAGCACCCCATTAGTGAAGAACACGGTAAAAATGGTCGCGGTGAGACGGGCTTCATCCAGCAACGGACCCCGCTCAGTGCAAACGATCACTTTCCCCCGATCTCATTCTCCATCAAGCGTCCCAACATTGTCACGATAGCCTCTCCGATATCATATGCACTCATCCGGGAGTACTCGTTTATAGACCGTCTGTATACTTGACTCAAGAAGCTTGGTTTGTACCCATCACTGTTTCCCAGTCGCACACAATTCTCTCTCTCCGAGTACTTGGCTCTCAATAAATAAATTGTCCCTACTGACGGCTCACTTATGACGAGATGCGACTTGTCGCGCCAATACACCGCATATTACGTATCCTTAAAAAATGATGACGTCACAGTATTTGTAATCACAGTGCTCTGAATATACGAAGCACTGTATCCAGTATTTGACGAATAAGGGCAGTAAATATTAATAGTCAAAGAACGGGGTTGCCTTTAGACAATCTCGCCGGCTTTCACAGTGATAAGGTCCGTACACCGTTATGTTGCCTCTTGTTGCTTTTCGGGGGGGGGGGGTAGAGTGGAGAGAAGGGGCCTTGAAAAGTAGACATTCCCTGGGCCACGGTGTGATAATAATATTCAAGTCCTTGTACTTGAGAATACAAGGCTGCTGCTGCCGGTCAGAACTCGACACGCTCCCGCCTGGTCTGTTGTTAGAATTAGCCTCCAGCCCAGTCATGATCAGTCACCGAACCGAATAAAGTCCACCTCCGTTGTTGATTTAAAAAAAAAAAAGAAAAGTAAAATGACATTTGTTTTGATATTCAAGAAAATGAATCTGGACAGCAAATTGTTTTGTAATATATTGTGTTATAATTAATTGAATAGATTATAAGATCATTGCGTTGGTGAATTTAAAATGTTTGCCCTTCGCAAACGTATCTGTATAAATTAAAAGCACTGTCATATGCCTATACTCGGAGTGTCAGCAGATGCGACTAGGACGGGACTCGAACCCACAACCTTCTGCTTTATAACATTACAAGGATGCAATTTGGTCTTTCTTGGTCTTTTTTTTATCTCGAGACCTTATCCAGGCATGATATTCTTCCTACTTTTGTAGGAAATCCTACCTTTTTGATTTTGAAAATCCTACCATGAAACCGGGTTCCGACTAACTTCAGACCGTGGAAACTTTCCTCGTGTATCATTTTATTTGTAAATACCAAGATAAAAAACAGTTTCCTTACTATACATGGCTATAGAGGTATAAACCGCTATAGGATATGCCTAATGATAATGGCAAACATTTTCACTACTTTTTTTCATTTTCTCACAATCCCTGTTATTTACTTCTCAAACTATTTCTCACATATACCTCTTTGGGAATTGATTATTATGCCAAGAACCACCTCTTGGCTCGCAAATGCCGAAATCTAGAGTTGCTGTAATCTGAAAATTCAATCTTAAATCTCGGGTTCGTTGGTAGGTAATGTCGTAATTCCTACCTAGGGGGCCTATCTCTTACACATTGAAGGAAAAATCAGTCCTGACCAGACACAAGCCGAACGTACACTTGAGTATCAAATTGAAATGAATAATATTGTGGTTTAACGTAATTATCTCAATGGCGATCTTGGTTACTGCATTTCTACCTCCTTGTTGCATCAATGACCTCCAAACCTTTCCCCTTACAACAGACTACAGTGAAAATAAAACTGTTTTTGTATTAGGCCCCCCAAATAAAGTCTCCGGTTTCTGGTCATCGGTCGGCTTCAAAATCGATGCGGTGACGCGCTTTTTCTTTTTTCGTCCATCTTTTTAATTTTTTATATATATATATTTTTTTGCCAACAGGGAAATACGTGATTCATTGTATACACATACCCCTATGTGAAAAAGTCGTTTAAAGCACTGCACGGCAGAATTCCAATCGATCCAGCAATTTTGGCTGCAATTGGACATTGTTTCATAGCACACACAAAAACCAAAAAATTCAAAATACCGACGCGCGGGTCTGAGGCGACGCGCGCGGAGACCAGAAACCGGAGACCTTTTTTTGCCTTACACTGAATATTGTCAAATATTTACTCTAACTTTAGGCTGTGCATAAGTTAATAATTTCATCATGTAACCGGGGGAATATACAACCATGTCGGTTATTATTATGGACACAAAGTTAAAAGGAATTTCCTTATAGTAGTTGTACGTTTTGTATATTGTTTGCTTAATATTAGTTATGTAGTGTTATTATTGCCTTCTCGTGTTACATTTTGGAATGTTCAGTTCGAGTATAAAACGCGGTAAAGCTAGGGGGTCTTGACACCACTGAGGGCTATAACACCTACGTCCTTGTCTAGCCCTGTGGCAATTTTTGGGGGGTTGCAGCGGGTACGGCGATTTAGAGCCTGGCTGGCACTTGCCAACGCGCTGCTGGTGACGGCGGTTGCGAAGGCGAACGTCTGTCCAGTGAGCCTTAATTGTAGTTTCGTCTTTGTGTCAAGATGTTCTTCGACTATTACAGTACATGTCTGATCATGGAGGTAGAATTTCTAATTCTACCTCCATGGTCTGATACAGGTAAATGATACATTTTTACTTATTTTTTTAATTTTATTTTCACTGGAAATTGTCTTTGTAATTTTTAGAGTTTAGTAGGGGAAAGATAAGTTTAAGTAAAGAAACATTTTCTTTTTGGTGTCGAGACAAATTCTATAAAAGTATAAGTGTTCGGTGAGCTTTGGGAATCGACGTCAAGTCGACCACAGCACCGGCTAGTTCATTAATTTAGCAGTGGGAAAAGTTACGATAACTTGGTATACGTCTCAGTGACGTGGTTGCGAAGATTAATGGAGAAAATAACTTCCATTCAGAGTGAGGCATAACTCGAAATAATTTCGTAAGGGGCTAGCTTTGTTTGGGATTATTGGTTATCTGACAGGCGTATTGGAATGAATCCTTTACAGGAGGCCGTCAGTATTTGTCACTTTGTATAGTGATGGCAGACTTTTATAATTTGTCGCCGTTGATGTCAATAAGTAAATTGTTGGGATGTTTGGGAGAAATTAAACAAATAATATTTTCGGAAGACGGGAGATGCATATGGATTAATCGAGTATGTGTTTTTATGTATTTTTAAGATATTTTAAAGAAGTGCGATGAAGTTGTTTTGGGTTGGAGAGTGATAGAGATTTCTTTTCGGCTGTAATTCGAAGTCAATTCGTACAGTCCGATTTGAGTAATCTGGTCCTCCCATGGGGATTGTAGTTTACGAATGTGTTGTTTTTTAAAGTTATGAACGATGGAAGTTCCGCCGTTTTGTAGAGGCATTGCATGCGAGTCCGTCATGGACATCGGCATATTTCTTGTCATTACATGCACATAGATAGTGATCGCAGAACTTGAGCGTACTGTACATGATTGCATGGTTTTTGGTTGTGTTTTAGCATATTGTAATTCACTTCATTT
Source organism: Zoroaster sp. YZ-2022 (assembly GCA_029582265.1). NCBI lineage: Eukaryota > Metazoa > Echinodermata > Asteroidea > Forcipulatida > Zoroasteridae > Zoroaster > Zoroaster sp. YZ-2022. Next base: position 12,839,740 of record CM055830.1, read on the forward strand.
TAGACCATCGTCCACCTGCTGATGACAGCTGAAGGTTGTTTTAGCCAGAGACTGAATTTTATCATGGTGCCGAAATGGTGGGTCCGTGATCTGTAGACCCATTGTCGCTGGTTGGGGTATGTTTATGGTCCATTAGTTATTCCGTTGATTGGTTTATGGGTTCTTGCAAAGGGATCGGGGATCGGGGATCGCTCTTAACGTAAATGGCTGTTGGGTCTGGTAATGATGTTTTTGTCGGAAAGCGCTATTATTGTTTATCATAATTATTGTTAATTGCGTCTTAATTCTTCCATTTCATTTTTATTATGTATACCATTTTGTATTAAAGAAACTTGTGGTTAACTGAATAATTCAATTAGATTGATATAGAACATGAGGTGAACCGTATTTTGTGCTGATTTAAAGTTGTTATTTTTCTGTTTGTTTTAACAGGTTTTTTTTTTATGTGTTTGGTTTCGGGTTTACGTTTTCATTTTGGTTGTAGTTCTCTAGATTTGTGATTTCATTAAAGTTCATTGGTCCACGGTATCCTTACTTGCATTCTGTGTATTATTCCTGGGTGTGCAAAAACTCCGGTTACATTCACATGCTCTCTTAATGTAAAAGAGTGAAAAACCACTCTTTCTGACCCGGAATCTGGGTCAGTTTGATCCTAAAATGCAGGCATATTGGTACCTGTGGGTTCTTTTCCGGGTCATTTCTGACTCGGAAGTTTTTTATATAGTTTATGGCCTTGGTTTTGGTATCGAAGTTTGTCGCTAGGGTTAGATATAGCTCTCACGAGATTTTTTGATGTCGTGAAAGACAGATACCATTCCCTGCTGATCGTGACGACTGTCCCTTTAAGAACCTAAAGTAGGAATATATAGAAGTGAGATTATCAAGCAGAGCGTGGACCTGACTCTTCCATTTTGAGAAAACAAAACCAAGAAATAAATGTGGTTGGGGCGTTTTATATAGGAGAATAGGTGTTACACTCTTAAAACTAAAGTGTTGAATCAAGAGTTCGGTCAGTGATAACACTTTATAAAGTTGTATTTAACTTTTAAAAGTGTTGAATTAAAACTGAATTTGAGAAAGAACCTTCTAGGTTCGAAACCAGTAAGGCCAATAACAATTATTTTGCATTTATACTACAGGTCCTTTAGGTTAGTAAGCAGTTTGCAGTCAGCTAATTCTCTGTTTATAACATTAATAAAGTTAGACTTAACTTGACTCTGTGTTAATTCAACATTTTCTTTGAGTTGAATTTAACTTTATAAAAGTGTTGTCACTCACTGAACTCTTAAAAGTAAGACTAATTGCGGTGACACCATGTGGAATCTCAATTGATTAGTAATTAGTTCTGAAAAGAACTGGGGGTACAACTCGACGTTTCGATCAGTATGCTCTGATCGTCCTCAGGAGAATGCCGGACTCTGGAAAATGCTGCTGCTTAAGTAGGCTGCTGGAGGATCATCCCATGAATGGATGCTGGAGGGTTAGTTCGTTGAGGCGCGCAGGCGGGAAACTGTGGGACTATGAGACTAGGATCCTAGGGGTTGGGGGAGAGGAGTGTGTGCTCACTGAACTGAATCAGTTGTTAACAAGCACAGGGGAAGGAGGGTGGTTGACTTAGGATATAGGGGATCCCTCAGTCTGGGGTGGGTTATGGACTTTGGATATAGAAGATCCTGCATGGGATGATCCTCCAGCAGCCTACTTAAGCAGCAGCATTTTCCAGAGTCCGGCATTCTCCTGAGGACGATCAGAGCATACTGATCGAAACGTCGAGTTGTACCCCCAGTTCTTTTCAGAACTAATTACTACTCAATTGAGATTCCACATGGTGTCACCGCAATTAGTCTTACTTATCATCCTCACCATGCAAAGCTACAAGTTTTACCTAACTCTTAAAAGGTTGATTCAACACTTTAGTTTTAAGAGTGTACGATAAATATGCCTACTTGTCTCGCCCTGGTGTGATCAGAGCAGAGGGACGTGTCAAGTACGGGATAATATAATACAGGCACGTGTCCATCTTTAGCTCGGTGATGCGTAACAAGAGAACTAATCAGACATGCATGAATGAACAAGGTAGAATTATAGATATAACTTAAAATTGCTATAATGATGGCCAATTAGTCGCCCGTGACAACCCGTGCGGGTGTCTGTACACGGTTCATTGCGTGTAATTTGTTCTCTAACACGTAATGATTATTATTATCAAACAGATAATACTTTAAAATTTGAAACCTATCATCAAACTCATTAGTGTAAATTTAGTGAACCATGCGTGTCGATGACGACGAGCATCAGTTGTCGATGTATCACGTTGCATAGATGCCACTCCAAACTGTAAGGAAGATTAAAACAATGGTAATTTAAACACCGAACTGGCTGAGGCCCCCCCCCCAAAAAAAAAAAAAAAAATCTCCAGTTTCTGGTCATAGGTCGGCTCCAAAATTGGTGCGGTGACTCGCTTTTTTTTTTTCTTTTCTTTTCTTTTCTGTTTTGTTTGTTTGTTTGTTTGTTTGTTTTGTTTGTTGTTTGTTTTATGTTTTTGTTTTTTTTGCCAATCAGTGAAATACGCGATACATGTATACGTCGTTATTAGAACCAGACTAAATTTCCCATACACAAAGTATGGTGGCTAAGAGAGGCCTCACAAATCGGGCAAACGTTCATACCCCTACGCCGTTTAAAACACCTGCAGCGCAGGAGAATTCCAGTCGATCCAGCAATTTTGGCTGCAATAATTGGACAGCATATGGAGTGTCGTGGCCGAGCGGTCTAGCGCACCGAACTCAAGTTCTGGTGTTGCCAGCAGCAGGGTGTGGGTTCGAGCCCCGGTCGTGACACTTGTGTCCTTGAGCAAGGTACTTAACCATAATTGCTTCGTCCTTCGGATGGGACGTAAAGCCGTAGGTCCCGTGTGTTGTATAATGCACGTAAAGTGGATTGTCGTGCGGTCTAGCGCACTGAACTCAAGTTCTGGTGTTGCCAGCAGCAGAGTGTGGGTTCGAGCCCCGGCCGTGACACCTGTGTCCTTGAGCAAGACACTTAACCATAATTGCTTCTCTCCACCCAGGGGTTAAATGGGTACCTGTGAAGGCAGAGATGGTTTGCTCTATATGCGCTAGAAATGGCAGCAATTGAGCTGTATACTCCCCAGGGAGCTGAGATGGTTTCAGGAATGATTTATGAGCCTTATGAGCCTTATGAGCAGGGATAATAATATAATGCGCCTTGAGCGCCACTTAGTTGGTGGATACGTGCGCTATATAAATCTATACATTATTATTATTATTATTATCATTTCAGAGTAAAAAAAGAAAAGAAAAGAAAACTAAAAATGCCGACGCGGGCGAAGACCAGAAACCGGTGACCTTTTTTGCCTAATGACCAAATAATTATCATAGGCTAATTCTTGGGGAACTAAAGCAAGTGCATTGACAGATCAAGGCTTGGAAGAATATATTGACAGCGTCGTTTTAACATCACAGTCATGCAGAGATGGACACAGATGGTTTTCAACAGACCTTTATTTACGGAAAGGGTATTTATTTCTTGCAATTCCGGTTATAGAATTGAACCATATACATTTGCCTTTAATTTTCCCTCTTCCAAAACCGAATAACCAAGCAGGAATGAATAATTGAATTTCAGATGGAAATCGATCATGCTACTATACAGTGTACTCAGTATAATGCAGGAAACAGTGTGAAGTGTCAAGTTGATGTAGAATCGATTAACATGCACGGGTTTATTTGGGGTCGCTGTTATATAAATACTGATGACGTTTTTCTGACGTTATAATTTGGTGTCTTGTGGGTATCGATTATAGCGACGCTTTCGATTTCACTTGATTCAAATAGTTTAATAGGATGGTTTTTTTTACCTTCTCCTTACCGATGTTTTATTAAATTTTGTTTGCATTTACAGTGGGATGTGCGCAGGTCATCAGAAACCAAAGCGGTCTGCTTTGCGAATTCACTGATCATCACCATGCAGGTCACACCACCTGCACAAAAGCCAAGGGCTTGACCGGCGTAGTAACAGTTGTCAAGGAAACTGCGAACCCTATTGGTTAATCCGTGGTGTCCGATCGACAGGCTGTATCTTATTTTCCCACTTATAAATTCTAAAAACCATTTTTGCAGTGTACCGTACAGTACGGTAATAGCAGTTGAAGCTAACATTACGAATGTAGCGCTTCCTCTTTAAATATTAGTTTATTTATTTCAAAAATCTGTTGTGCAACCATGGCTTCCTCCATGTTGCAACATGTTATTATTCACTGCCGAAAGGTTTCTCCTGTTTAAATCAGTTTGCGTCGAACGATCCCGCACGTTGGATCATTTCAAAGCGATCTAATTTAAATCAGAATCCCTTATATTTTCTCCAAAGTAACGGAAAGTCCTGGTCATAATCTTCTCATCTGCCCACGAGAAGAGAATAAATCCCGTCTTTGCCGTAAATCATCAATCCTCCGCACTCCTAATAAGACAGATTGCGTTGGCACACCGCATGCAGTTGACACAAACAACATTGTCCGTGTTTATGAGACTTGTAGAAAAGCATTCTAAGCATTTCTGTCCGGGGAAATAATAAGTCGTGCATGCCTCATGAATAAAACAGCTTACAAATAGTCATAAGCTGTTAGATCTCGCATGGATCTCGCTACAGGGGTTGTGTAACTTATAAATCTGTTTTTCCCACAGTGGTCTGTTTACCGCGAGTTCATATGAGTTCAAACACCAAAACACAAGAACTGTATCTGACCCCAAAATGTGAAACGACCGTCGGAGCAGTGTGAAAGCTTGTTCTCATGAAGAAAATCAAAGATATCAAAGATTCTGTCCAGCACCTTTTTTGAATTATCTGAGGGGCTATCATTACTTTGATTGATATACAGTGAAGAAAAATAGGCGAGACTAAGTATCTCATCCCACACTCTCCACTCATCACGGGCCGGGCGCAACATCAATATTCCTTGGGCGGTCAGGAACGGTGGCAGTTCGCTGCTGGGATACAACCCGCCACTCTCGATCCATGGACCTCTTTTTTCTCTTCGCGAGCAAAACAAACAGCCTTTGTTTGCTCACACGTTCAAAGGTTTATGATTAAAGAGTTCCGAAATTGTACATCTTTGTGGCGGTCTTGTCAATACGTGACGTCATATTTTTGGGTAGGTGCCGCAATATATCAACTGTGTTAAATTTGGGTAGTAACATTGGTCAAGACAGTCGGACCATAGAGCAAGGATGGTTGAACCATGGAGGAAGGAAAATACACTGTATTTTCCTTCCTCCATGGTTGAACTAACGATAGTGTTTAAGTAAGATTTGTAGCTTTGCATGGTGAAATGGATAAGTAAAGACTGTTTGCGGTGATGCCATGTGAAAATTCTCTTTTGAGTAAATAGTTCTAAAAAGAACTGGTGGTTATACAACTCGACGTTTCGATCAGTATGCTCTGATCATCTTCAGAAGAATAGTGTTCAATATATGCATTTTGTTATTTTCCAATTGTGTAATTGATACTAGGGCTGTGCCGAATAACCGAATATTTGAATATTCGATTGATGGTTCGAATATCCAGTTGGTTTTTTCCGGTTCGAATATTCGAAGAAAAAAATGTTTTTGTTGATTTTTTTTTTTATATTGGCGCTTCCATCATTACCCCCCCCCCCCCCAACGGCGGATCTAGGCCCAAAGTTTAGGGGGGGCCAAATGCTCAGTGGAGGGGCGTATTTGCGAGCGCAAAACGTTTCTGGTGGGGTTTGTTTGTTTTGTGGGTCTAGACGACAATACTTGATTTAGTATGAAATTTCAGTGATAAGCTTTGGATTTGAACCCGCAACCTTGTGATTGTAGGCTAGGTCCTGCGGTCTAACCACTTGACTAATGCAGGGTTTCCGGAAATGCTTAGCTTCTGGTTGCTCTGAGCGGACAAATATTATTCATAAATAGATTAGCTTTTTCCACTGTATATGAGCCCTATAATGGTCGTTGAAATACCTGTATGGCAAAATGTGGCGATTGGAGGAAACAACAACAATCAGTTAAAGCAAGAAACTAAAGTTCAATCGATGGACACCGCTTGTGGCGAAGTACTCAATAACCCGAGTGGTGGTTGGGAGACGGTCACGATGAGCTTGAAGGAGGATGAGAGACTCCAGGCGATCCTCTCTCATGGTTGAACGCAAAGCAGTCAGGGTACGCTCCACCTTGGAGAAAATTAATGTTTAAATAAAGCCGCCTGAAATAATCCATTGATGACACAGAACTCTGGAATTAACGGCAGTTATTATTGATCAAAAGGGTAGATTTTCAGAAAAACAATCATTGACATGTTTTAAGATATGGCCACTCATCTGGGTTAGGCTGGTGCCCGCATGGAGTCCCCAGAGTGTTATGGTATGTACATACATTATTGTGTAATCTACACAGTGCTGCAAAAACAGCCCACTGTATTTTACGTTGATACTTACTGCTCATATGACGATGGAAGACGAATCTTTCAAGTCACTGCTCCTGCTCGTACTCACAAGATTGAAATGCGTTTTATGCACGCGATGTTCGCGCCAAGTCTAAACGTAGGCCTACATTGCGGACGTTGCATGGCTCACCTAATATCCAGGAAACCCCACACAACCAGTCGCGTGTGCATAAGCCATGCATACAATCACCGTGTACGCCTCGTCTAATGCAGCTTGGCTTAACTGCACAAACTACCATTGCAAATTTTGTGGCAATGTTGGATCGTGAGTAGGATTATGAACACATTCATGTAGCCAATCAGTGTGTTGTAATTTGCATACTTTAACAAAAGCTGAACGTATAAGCAAGACTTAGCTGCACAAGGAGGGGGCGTAAAGTTGTGGGGTTTTGTTTTGTCTCTCTTTTTCCCCCTTTTTTTCTTCTTTTCTTTCTTTCTTTTCTTTTTTCTTTTTTTTGGGGCGTACAGCTTCGGTTTTTTTGGGGGCCATGGCCCCCGTTGGCCCCCCCCTGGATCCGCCATTGCCCCCCCCCCGACGCGGATTTCAGCCAATCAGAGCGACGAAGATTGGCATCACGCGCCTGACTCATGTACTATGGAAGTGTTTTGTGTGTCCCCAAAACGTGAATTTGCCCATTTCTATTTGGCTTTATTCAACTGTTATTCCCTTAGTAATAATAGCAAGATGATTTATATTTATGTACCGCATTAGGCGTATGTCGAACAACTGAATTGCAGCACTCACTACAATAAATCAACGTCTACTAAAACAGTCTATTTGGCTCGAGCTCACACGCCTTACACAAAAAATTGTAAAAAATAAAATACAAAATAAATAAATTAAAAAAAACAATCAACCTTGTTCCCTCAACCAAATTGCCATCGTTAACAGTGATATATTGGCCTAATAATGCACTACACTACGAGGGTTGATCCAGTTTAGGATCGATAACATGCACTCTAATAATAAAGAACTCGTTTCTATGAACGAACCATTTAATCATATTCGCTTAAAGGCGTACACATGCACACATGTGATCGTGAGTAATAATGTCCTAATTTCACATAAATTTTATTTAAAAAAATCGTTTTTGTAACCACATTCATGGGGGTGGGCGGGGCAAGTGTCACCGTTTCGTATCACCATTATCGTGTTACCTGTAAATTTATTCCGATCCATTTTGTGAGCAATGTGTCTCCATTAAGCTACCGTGGACAGGGGCGTAAATATAGACAGTGCAGGCAGTGCGGCTGCACTGGGGCCCGTGGGGTGGTAGGGCCCGTATAGAGAGCAGGCCATTCGACATTGTGTTGCAGAGAACGGGCCCCTGCACGCACTTCGAATCGCCACCTTACGTCTGTGTTCATTTCGGAGTTAGGTCGCCGCCGAGCGCCTGTTTCATTGTGTAGCCTAGATGTGTTTTTCAGATGTGGGTAAAGCCGCTGCGGGTGCAAATCAAACAATGCCTTTCATATAGTTGGTTGATTAGTTGACTTGTTGACTTGATTGACCGTCTGTTTACGTTAGCGTGTCAGAGCGCTATCCATGGTTCTGATAGCGCAATAACCTAAGTAACTAATTCGACTGTAAAATCCAACACATTGTTGGTACCTACGCTTTGATGTGCGTGTGTGTGTGTGTACGTGTGTGTGTGACGGTGCGTGCGTGCGTGCGTGCGTGCGTGCTTCATAACTAGTAACTAGCGTGCACTAGGGCCCGTTCATAACAGCGTGCACTTGGGCCCGTCGTAACTACGCTACGCCACATCACCCCGTCAAACCAAAACACCTATCCATAATTTTTTTGATTGTTGAAACTCAAAACATTTCGATTCATTCTCAAATGTCTTGGTCCTTAAACGCGACCCATTATAGACTATTTGTGTTTCCGTTATAATCGAAGCGAATTAAATCGCCTATATATTCGCGGTACGAAAGTGGGGCTGGCTGTAATTCTCACAACCACACTCTGTAGCTTACAATATAATCTGATAGTTCCAAAGAAAAGTTCATTCCTGTCATAAGGAATAAATACATGGATGTAGCTATTTCCATTAATTGAATTAAACTTCAATGAAATTTGAAAGCGAGCTTGTCCCTGCAAACAGACAAAATTTAACCAGTTTACTATAATGAGCATGTACTCTCTTAATGTAAAAGAGTGAAAACCACTCTTTTAAAGAACTATATGGCGAAACCCACTCTGATTCGATTGGGAAAAAAAACAGTAAAAGGCTACCAATTCACTCTTTATACACTACCAATTTTACTCTTTATCCACTCCAAAAAGACTTGTCCGCCATATAGCTCTTTGAAAGAGTGGTTTTCACTTAAGATAGCAGGTACACAAACTCTTGTATTCAGGGAATAAGACATAAGATGGCTAACTCGCGAATAAAGTGAATCGAGTATGCGCTCTGCTGACCATCTCATGTGTCTCCTGCTAGCTGCCTTCGTGCGCTAAGCCGCTCTCTGCATCGCAGGCCGTCTCCCGGCTCCTGGCTCCTGTGGGCGCATTATTTGGTTGCTCAGCAGTTGACCTCATTCACAGAGTAAAAAGGTTTGACCAAGATATCAGCTTCAAAGATAAGTACATTTTTGTTAAAACCGCTTCAATTCTCAGCCAATTTGTCGGTTTTTCATGCATTTCTCGTTCCTACCCTCTGTTTCTATTTTGGCGCGCGCGGGAAACTCACAGTCATCATACACACCAAGATTTATCGTCAGGCCATGTCTTTTATGACGTTTATACCATAGTAACATTTCCTGCGCATGCACTTTTTATAGGTAAAAAACTAATCATATTGCATGCGTGCTCCCTTAATTATTAGGCGGTCCAGAGTATCTTTGCAAATTTGTTTTTTCTCCAGGGTTGGATGTCGAGGCTTCAGTGGACTTTTATCGTCATGAACGGCATGCTCTCCCGACCCAAGGGGACAATCCCTCGGCTAGCTTGGAGAGCACATCCCCGTGTCTTGGTGAATTATTAAGCAACAATAATGTCTGCACGAATGATGTGGCTTCAACATGATCGTAAGTAGTCCTCTATTTTGATAACCTATATATACTTCGTGCACTAGCAATCATTTCTCATATACTCTATGAATGTAAAAGAGTGAAAAACCACTCTTCCAAAGAGCTATATGGCGGACAAGTCTTTTGGAGTGGATAAAGAGTAAAATTGGTAGTGTATAAAGAGTGAATTGGTAGCCTTTTACTGTATTTTTCACTCGAATCAGAGTTGGTTTCACTCCAAAAAGACTTGTCCGCCATATAGCTCTTTAAAAGAGTGGTTTTTCACTCTTTTACATTAAGAGAGTACAGAATACAAACTGATCAATGTGACCACATACTGAAAATGTATATCCAAGTTCAAACTAGTGAGGGAACTAATTTGTATCCATTCAGACAGCTAATTTCAATTGATTAGAGCATAGTGTTAAGCATTAGGGAAAGTATAGAGAAGCCATACAAGGCTTACGTCTCTTCCCTTTAATTTACAATGACATGCAGTTACCGTACAATGCAGGGACGGATTAACCCCCACTAGGGCCCCTGGGCCGATCATTTTTCAAGGCCCCCCTTGGCGCAGTGCGTGGACCCCGAAATTTTTCGGTTTTTTTTCGTTTTTTTTTTGGTTTTATAAAATCATCTTTTTGACCTAAATTTGATTAACCTATACGTTTCATTTTAGGCCTCGTGTCCCAGTTCCCCCCAAGGGCCTGTGAGAGACAAGGGCCCCTGCTAGCCTACACCGTACAAAGCTGGGCTTTGTACGGTGTAGCAGTGGTCCTCAAAGGGCCCACTTTAAGGGGTCCCCAGCAGGGACCTCCAGCCTAGGGGGGGGGGGGGGACCTGAAGGCCGGGCCCCAGGAGCCCTTGTCAGGGCCTCAAACCCAGTACCGCGCCGCGCGGTCCAGTTTCTCCGAAGGGCCCCTGAGAGCCAAGGGCCCCTGGGCCCCGGCCCCACCGGCCCAATGGCTAATCTGGCCCTGGGACAATGACAATAAACTATACCTTTTAAGACCCCCTTCGGCGGAAAATTACAACCTTTGTCAATTTTATATGTTGATGAAATTCTTGCGTTGGGCGTTAAACTATTGATTCAATGTTTGCGCTACACCGACGTGTGTATACTCAGTGCTTTCCGAGAGTCTGTGGAAAAAAAACTTCACAGGCGACTCGGGCGGAATTCGAACCCAGGACCTCCTGCTAACGAGTGCAGACGTCTTAACCTCTCCATCACCGAGCTTGCCTGATGACGATTTTGCTGGCTAGAATCCTAATAATAATAATAATGTGTGGACTTATATAGCGCACGTATCCACCAACTGAGTGGTGCTCAAGGCGCATATTATTACCCCTGCTCATAAGGCTCATAAATCATTCCTGAAACCATCTCAGCTCCCTGGGGAGTATACAGCTCAATTGCTGCCATTACAGCGCATATAGGGCTAATCAACCAACTCTGCCCTCACAGGTACCCACTAAAGTTTAACCCCTGGGTGGAGAGAAGCAATTATGGCTAAGTGCTTGCTCAAGGACACAAGTGTCACGGTCGGGTTTCGAACCCACATTCTGCTGCTAGCACCAGAACTTGAGTCCGGTAAGCTAGACCGCTCGGCCACGACACTCCTATACAGCAGCAGGTTCCGCGATGTTGATGAAATTCTTGCGTCGGGTGTTAAATAATTGATTAAATTTTTGCCTCACCCGCTGCTATAATAGGAGGTTTTTCCACAGTCGGCACTAGTGTTAGTAAGCAGGAGGTCGTGGGTTCGAATCCCGCCCGAGTCGCCTGTGTGAATTCATTTCCACAGACACTTGGAAAGCACTGAGTATACAGTGCTATACACACGTCTGGGTAGGATAAAAATTTAATCTTTGTCAATTTTGTTCTAATAATAATAATAATGTGTGGACTTATATAGCGCATGTATCCACCAACTGAGTGGTGCTCAAGGCGCATATTATTACCCCTGCTCATAAGGCTCAGTCATAAATCATTCCTGAAACCATCTCAGCTCCCTGGGGAGTATACAGCTCAATTGCTGCCATTACAGCGCATATAGGGCTAATCAACCAACTCTGCCCTAACAGGTACCCATTTAACCCCTGGGTGGAGAGAAGCAATTATGGTTAAGTGCTTGCTCAAGGACACAAGTGTCACGGCCGGGATTCGAACCCACATTCTGATGCTAGCACCAGAACTTGAGTCCGGTAAGCTAGACCGCTCGGCCACGACACTCCTATACAGCAGCAGGTTCCGCGATGTTGATGAAATTCTTGCGTCGGGTGTTAAATAATTGATTAAATTTTTGCCTCACCCGCTGCTATAATAGGAGGTTTTTCCACAGTCGGCACTAGTGTTAGTAAGCAGGAGGTCGTGGGTTCGAAACCCGCCCGAGTCGCCTGTGTGAATTCATTTCCACAGACACTCGGAAAGCACTGAGTATACAGTGCTATACACACGTCTGGGTAGGGCAAAAATTTAATCTTTGTCAATTTTGTTCTGTATAGTAATTACACACTTTGCAATATTATACGTACCGTACCTGTTCGTATTTTCTTCTTTAATTTTCACCCGAGTGTACATTAATTATTTAAAAAATGAAAATTGTTATCCACACTGTCGGCGTATTCTTCTACAACAAGAGTTCAGATTAAAGCCTTTTCATTTTGTTGATCAACTAAAATTCATTCAATCTTAGAATTCAGTTAGTGGTTGCTGGTGCTAGTATTTTTTTAAATGATTTTAGAATTTAGCATTGCTTGCTATGGGAGTTTATTTAGTGGGGTCCACCCATCAGAGTTCATTTCACAAAATCAACAGAGGGCGGTGTTCCTTCATAGAGAGCAGAGCCGTATATCTCAACATATGGCTCTGATAGAGAGGCAACGCACTAATAATAAAACACAAAATATTAGTAGCGATTTAAAGTCTTCATCAGAGACTTCAGTTATGAACACAATTCCATTAGCATTTTCTTTGGAACGTATGCTATTCATCAAAGCCATAATAATATGTATGATATATTATTTATATAATTTAAGCATACTTTTGGGTGAGAAAGTTCTCATTTGAAATTCAAGTACATGCTAATGATAGGGTATGTATAACTATTCAGCCTTGCTCAAGTTTCATAGCTGTGCAAGGGAAACGTGTTAAAAGTGTGTGGATGTGTCACGTCATTACAGTCATGATACCTTAGGGAAATACTCCCCGTGAACTCGAATGACAAAACTCGCTTCAGCGGCTCAATAAAGTATATTATTAGAATAAAGAATGACTCTCTGCTCTTCTAAAATCATTGGCGGATCCAGGGGGGGGGGGGGGCTAAGGGGGCTGTAGCCCCCCCTAAAATCGTTTTAAAAAAATTAAATAAATAAATTTAAAAAGGAGAGAAAAAGAGAGAGAGGGGGGGGAGAGGAGGGGAGAACGCACTCTCATTTCCCCCTCACTGTGCTTTGTTTTTCTCTCACTTTGATTATTTCATTGTAATTTTTGTAGTACTGAAAAATAATTGTTTTTGATTCTCAGCCCCCCCTAAAAAATGTTCTGGATCCGCCCATGAAAATATCTATGAACATCAAATTATTTGCTTAATTAGCAATTTTAATTGGCTAATCTTCTGTCTTAAATACCTTATAATAATTACAATGATGAATTTATTCATCTGTAATGATTTATAGGGGGAAGAAGGAAGCTGAAACTATGTGGACGGCTGTTGCATGTATAACATTTACCGAGTAGGAAATACGGGTTTCCAATATTTTATTTTATATTTCTGTTATAGGTTTCTCAATGTGTAGTTTCAAATGAAAATAGTCACAACATGACATTATGACTACTCCTGATTCATGCATTAGAACGTGCCATTGTCTGATTGGCCTATTTGAATTTAACTTACCGTGCGCCATCGTATAATACAATTCCATATTCATCATGTACAGTATTAAACAGAGTTATGATATCACAAAACTATGACATTTCATGTGGTGCGCCTTTGTGGGAAATTGTTATACTATTAAGTTAACTTTTGTGGCACAGAAGGCAAACAAGAAAACCGTTTAGCATTTTGATGTAGCACATTAATGACAAAAAAAAATTAAAATCCAGACGACATTTCAGTTTATGACCATCGATGTCGATTTAATATCGATTTTAGCAGTACACCCATCTGACATAATACTCAGCAATTTTTCACACTTTCACGCCTGGCCGCTCGTCCATGAAGCGCCTACGAAGTCACCGATGACAACACATCATAATGTCTAACCGTAAACTTCAGGTAACGTGAGGGTGGAACGCATAATCTAGAAAAGAGAACCGTTTCGTGAGAATGCCAAATCGCTTGCGCTGAGGAGAAATTCGGGTTTTTCTTCTTGTCTTATCCAATTACTGAGAAGGAGTGGCGGGAGCATGTAGTTCTGTTGACTGTATTTGGTGTTGATAGAGGAGGGAAAACATGGGGCGTGGAGGGATTTTCTTGGAGAGGGTGGTGGCTGTATCCTTTATTATGTGTAAGTTATTCCTATGAAAGTGCTCTTGTTGCATGCTTCATTGTGTGTAAGTTGTTCCTAAGACAGAGCTCTTATTTGGGTACGTGGACGGGCATTCTATTTGTTGGTTGTTGGTGTACGACAGATTGATTTTTGGTTTAATGCTCAATTTTCTGTTCGTGTTTTTTTATTTATTTTTTTATATATTTTTTTTGTTTCATTCGTTTGCTTTTGGTTATATCTCTGTATTACTGAATGATATATTAATGACAATTTCATGGTTTGGACGCTTTTAGGGTTTAGACATTTCTGGTAGCCTAATTGTTGTCTTGATGCTGATGGTATTTCGTTCCGTGATCAACTTTGAAATTTTTTTTTTATCAGATATAGGTCTATTGTGATGACAGTGATTCATTTAATGAATGTGAAATGTTTTGCACATCGTGAAGTCCAACATGAATAGTAGTTTATCCAGCATGAAGTAGTTTATTGAGAGAGCAAGAAATTCCTCCAGTTCCATGGGCGGATCCAGAACATTTTTTAGGGGGGGGCTGAATATCAAAAACATTTTTTTTTCAGTACTACAAAAATTACAATGAAATAATCAAAGGGAGAGAAAAACAAAGCACAGTGAGGGAATGGGAGTGCGTTCTCCCCTCCCCCCTCTCTCTCTCTCTTTTTCTCTTTTTTTTAAATTTTTATTTTTTTAAACGATTTTAGGGGGGGGGCTACAGCCCCCTTAGCCCCCCCCCCCCTGGATCCGCCAATGAGTTCCTCTGTATAACCAACTAATTACTACACAATTGAGAATTTCACATGGTGTCACAATCATCCTCTTCATCGTGCAAAGCTACAATTTTTACCTTTGAATGGGTCTCCAGATACTGTGCGCCTTATAAATGTTCTGTTATTATTATTATTAAATTCCTTTATGTTACAAAATACAATTCACTCAATACTCTCTCAATGTAAAAGAGTGAAACCACTCTTTCAAAGAGCTATATGGCGGACAAGTCTTTTTGGAGTGGATAAAGAGTAAAATTAGTAGTGTATAAAGAGTGAATTGGTAGCCTTTTAAGTAAGACTAATTGCGGTGACACCATGTGAAATTCTCAATTGAGTAGTAATTAGTTCTGAAAAGAACTGGCGGTTACAACCTCCTTTTACTGTATTTTTCACTCGAATCAGAGTGGGTTTCACTCCAAAAAGACTTGTCCGCCATATAGCTCTTGAAAAGAGTGGTTTTTCACTCTTTTACATTAAGAGAGCAATAATCAATTTAAATTCAAAACTTCCAAAAACACAAACAATTGTTTCGAGTATACATTCATGAGTAAAAAATATACTTTTCACCTAAAGGTGGTCTGTTCGTTGGTCTTGCCGCCGCCGCTGAGTTCAGGTGTTACGACTGTGCGTCATTGCTGAGCCCTGACTCCCCCTGTGAGACGGGACCCGGCTACAATTCGTCAACCAAATGCAAGACTTATTGCTATGTAAGAACATGCATTTTATTATTTTTTTAAAGAATCTGTCCAGAATTCAGAGAGGAAGGGGCGAATCCAAATACGATGATTGCCAACTGAATGTACAATCTAGGGGGTCTGCGAACGTGTGGTTTGACATTATGTCATTCAAATCTTATGAATTTTATGTACGGCCGGCCATGCCAAGAACCACGTTTAACGATTTCCCTCCATTCTTCCGTTTATATGAAGATGGCCTCGGGGAGGTAAAATGAGGAATCTCATGTACTAGGCTATGCATCTTAACTCGGCACAATATGGCGTCATCTGTGTATATCTTGGGGCAACTCATCTGATTATATATGTATATTCCGCTCAGTCGAGCAACCTCATCATTCATTCATGACATCATTATATTATGCGGTGTGCGAACCACCCCTGGGGACGAGTGTGGTATTCTTTATTCGATCTCCAACACTTATTTATGCCCGGGCTTTTCTGCAATGGCAGGTCTGCAAATGGGACCAGGAAACTATTTTATGATCTTCGAAAATGTTAATAATGGTGTTTTTCGGCTCAGACTTTTACTCCATCAAAATCAAATGAGATCAGTAATTAAAACTATTCAAACTCTGCTCAGAGGTCGTCACCAAGGCTGCTGTTTTTTTCCATTTTTTTGTAATTAATTGTTTGTCTCCGATTGGACAAAATAACGTTCATAAAAATGAAGTTAAAATGAAGTAAACATTTAAAAATAAAAATAAAAAATAAAATAAAAAAAAAATAAAAAAAGCGCGGCAAATAAAGTTCAACTGTCATCTGTGTTTTCATTTCCCTGACCTGTTATACCCTTTCTCATCCCCCACCATCAATATCCCTTTATATCTCATCACAGACCGACGTCCTGACGCAGGCAGGGGTTCGCTCCTTCATGAAGCGAGGCTGCACCACAGAGCTGGAATGCACCGAGGGGTCGACGTGCCGGGAGCTCTCCCGCACCGGGTCCTGCCGCTCTTGCTGCCAGGCGAACCTGTGCAACGACGACTCGCCGGACGCCCTGAACTTTACCTCGAAATGGACCCCTAAGAATACCAACAACGGCGCCGCAGCGGGGGCGATGTGCGGGCTTTTAACCCGATGGGGGAGAGGTTTTGCCACGGTGGGAGTGATTTGTTTTGGAGTTATCATAAATTATTTACCCGGACTTTGAATTATTAATTTTTTATTTGATAGGGAGGAGATGTTTGAAATTGCCTCTTAAGATAATGTATAGTATTACTATTAGGCAATGTTGGCAAAACCGCTTCTAAGAGTATCCTTACTTTCTTTGAATCAAGATATACCTTTGAAAGTTTTAGCTAAATCTGCCCACACGTTTGGTCAAAATAAATTTGAATTATTCACAACAACTACTAGTAGTACATAGAGGGCGGTATTCATTTAAATAATGGACAACTGGATTTAGGACTCGGTAAAAGTTATAGGCAATAATGTAAGTTTTCTTAGATATTACAGACAAATTTACCATTTTTAGGGAAGATTTATACTACCATTAACTTTATACCAAGTAATTAGTTTTGCATTATAATTCGACAATTTGAGTAGTGGTCCTAACCAATCATAGATCTAGTCTAAAAATATTTAGGTATTTACACTTCAACTCGGGATCACATCATTGTCCTTGGCTCGATGCTTTTCATTTTCTGTTTGTACCCGTCGCATGCAATTTTTTTCCGTAGGATGGTAACGGAAGATCCGAAATTATACTACTCAAAACAATTTAGGGAACACCGGAATAATCTCAGTTAAAGCAAGATCGTTTATTTCAGATAAACACAATGTTTCTCAGAATTGATGAGAAACAACTGCACAATGAAACAGATGATAAAAGATGCATGTAGTGATTACACATTTCATGACATGACTACTGAAAGAGAGAGGGGGTTGCAAATGAAAATCCTGGTTCATGGAACATTTCAAACCTATTTGATGTTAAAAATCTGGTGTTCCCTAAATTGTTTTGAGTCGTATATTGATGATGAGAATGTAATACTACGTGATAGAGGGCGCTGTACTAGTTCCATGTTGTCTTTATTATAGAGAAAAATTATTTCTGTCGCTTCTTTTTCGTCAGTGATTTCTGATATTATTATAAGGTACAAAATAATATTTGTAATGTTAGCAAAAGTGATTCAATGGATGTGCTATATAAATAAAACAAGTAACATGTTAAAGTCTAAGCTATGTGTGTTCAGTACGAGATTTGAGAGGGCATTTTCCCCCCCTTAAGAATCCAAATTCTGACCAGGGAATTCACGCCACTGTATGTCACATACTTGAAGTTCCCGGATGACAGAAATTCATTTTGAATTTTTGTTCACTTACTTTATTACTAAACGATAGCACTTGAAACAGAAATGATGACAACTTTATAAATTTATACCAAAGTGAGTTTGATATAAAAATGCGTGAAATGGATCCTACAGCAGAAGCGAGGATGAAAAGGTTGTCCTCTTTTAAAGGGACAGTGTCGTCACGATCAGAGCAGACTTCCAACAGGGCATGGAATTGGTGTCCTAGTTTAAGGCGTCCTATGAACAAGGGACTGGCAATTACTGGGTCATTTATGCAGCAGCAACGGTAATATGACTTTATCATGTGGGGTGTTATTTGCAGTCACTGAGTTAATCTGAAACTAGGACTCCGAGTCCATGCCACGTTGATCGTGACGATATTAAATTTTCCCTTGCGTGGATCCAATGTGATCAGTGTGGCTTCTTTTCACTGGCATGGTTTATGACACTCTGATCTTGCGCTCGATACACTCGATCGATCATCTGCGCTGCATGAGTGATCTAAATGGCGCCCTCTGTTGAGCTACAGTACAACTACAGATCATTTGCAAGCACACGTACGTACGGTCATGGAGGAAGAACCATGGTACGATGAAGTACTGGATAGCGGAGGCCGGGATAGCGAGACCAAAAATTAATAAATGAGTGAAAGCAAGTAATTAGAGTAGTAAGAAATGTCTTCTGCGGTTGCATCCAGTGAGAAGCTGAAGGTAGGAGCATAAGGCAAGGACTACTTGCACATTAAGAACAATTCCCAGTCTTGTAAGTTTTTTATAAAATCGTAATCATTTTATTTAGGGGCAGTATCGTCGCAATCAGAGTAGTTAGACAGGGCATGGAATCGGTGTCCTAGTTTAAGATGAACACAGTGACTGAAAATTACTGGCTCATTTATAATTATGCAGCAGTCACTGAGTTAATCTAAAACTAGCGCCCCCCCATTCCATGCCCTGTTGATCGTGATGATATTGTCCCTTTAATGTAGTGCCCTCTATTGACTGCATGTATCAAAATGAATGGTGTGGATTTTTCCATGAGTTTTTATATAAATAATATAGGTTTATTGGAATATTATTTCAGAAATAATTATTGACAGCATGTACTTGTTTTGGAAAGAATGTCGAACCCAACTGCCACTTGTGTGCAATGTCTAAGCATGTGTTTTTAGACGACAAAATGGCTAACATCTCACTAGCCCCATAAATGTGGCACGGACACGCCCCCCCCCCCGCGTAGCCCCATAAATGTGGCACGGACACGCCCCCCCCCCGCGTATCCTTAGCCACAGGTTGGTCTCATTCCGCTAACGGTAGTAATTCGAAATTCCAGGCGCTGAAATTGACGATATTTGCGACTATTTTGACAGTCTAGATACGTTCCTTACATGTTTAACTATCTAGGCGCCCAAAAAAATGGTGATTTTACTTACATTTTATATTTCCTGACATAGGCCCGAAAAAATTACAAGACGATCGTCATTGTGCAGGTTTCAACGAGGACGGCCATCTTGAATGTATGAAGAGTGTGAACGGAAAACAACTTGCGCGCAACAATTTTACGACAGCTGTTTTATGTGTGCACATACTTGCTGTATTTTAGCGCGCGAAGTATTCCGTTTCAGGGTTGCACGTGTTGTCGGTAGTCAGAGCATTTTTTGTGCTAAACATGTGATATAACTACTTTAAAAATCAAATATATATAATAAAAATAAATAAATAAAACATGTCCAGTTCCTGCATTCAATTATTTACTTTTCCTATAATAAGTAAGCATAAATGATTGGATCGAAAGCTAAGGCCACCCTCCCGATTTAATTTATAATTATATATATAATATAATATATATATATATATATATATATATATACACACCTTATTAATTTAATTTTATTATTTTTGTGTGTGTGTGTGGTGGGGGTTTTATTTGTTAATTGTTAAAAGAAACAAAGTAACAAAAAAACACAATATAATTCAACACGAAAAATGTTAAAAAATACCGTTCAGTGACAGGCAGTAATGGACCGATCGAATCAAAATGAAGTGTTTCATGTTTGAGGATATCGCTGATACCGGTACTAGATTGCATATTGTTGTTTAACAAAATGATAATAGTAATAGTAATAATATTATCAGTATTATTGATAATGATGGATGGCCAAAATGTTAATAATTGGGACCGGCCTGTACCCATGGGTTTTATTGAGAAATTCACGACCCCAAATAGCATAGACCCAAACCATGCTTGAACCATCTTTTGCAATTTGTCTGGTCCGAGTGCTCATGAGTGCAATCTTTAAGTACACATGCTAGCTTTGGCTTAAATAAACAAACAGGGGTCTACACATCTTAATTTAAGACAGTGAAATAACCAGGGGGAAGACTCTTATTAGAAAATAAACCACCTTTGTACTGGAAGTTACCGCCTTTATATTCTCACAAAACAGATAAACATGAAAAATTGTAAAAAATATTACCTGTACTATATTACATAGATATTACATAGACTATATTCACAGATATTTTGTCAGATAAAACAATCATTCTGTTTTTTTGTTTTTTTTAATTTTTTTTTTATAGATTTACAAAAATGGTGGAACCATTAATATTGTTATTATTAATAGTAATAGTAACGTAACACTATAATATTTCATATATTAAAATTATTAGTGAAATTTGTATGTTGTTTAAAATTACTATTTAAAATTAGTATTAAACTATTGTAATTAATAATAGACTATTTATTACATTATCATTTTATTTTAATGAACATTCTCTCTTGTTTTATGTACAATGTAAGTACAGTTAAATAACGTGGTACATGTATATGATAGTTAAAGGGATGAACTTACCATGCAGTACGGTTAATTTGATGAAACTGCTCAATGTTAGTTTCTTGAAAGTTTATATCTGCGACATCACGTGGTCATATCTCTGCGCGCTAAAATACAGCAAGTATGTGCACACATAAAACAGCCGTTGTAAAATTGTTGCGCGCACAAGTTGTTTTCCCGTTCAACACTATTATATGGCCGTCCTCGTTGAAACTTGCACAATGACGATCGTCTTGTAATTTTTCGGGCCTATATGTCAGGAAATATAAAATGTAAGTAAAATCACCATTTTTTTGGGCGCCTAGATAGTTAAACATGTAAGGAACGTATCTAGACTGTCAAAATAGTCGCAAATATCGTCAATTTCAGCGCCTGGAATTTCGAATTAATACTAGTTACTACCGTTAGCGGAATAAGACCAACCTGTGGCTAAGGATACGCGGGGGGGGGCGTGTCCGTGCCACATTTATGGGGCAAACATCTCACTGGATGTGCATACATTCATTGCTCCAAAATCTCCCAAAATATCATTTCCAATCCTCACTTGACTACACTTTCCTCTCCTTAAGCAGTGGCGCACCCAAGGGTGGGGGGCTGGGGGGCTCGAGCCCCCCCCCAAGGGCCCGCTGATGTTTTATTTTATTTTTTTTAAAGAAGGGGCCGGGAAAGAGCAAAATCTGAGCCCAAGTCTTGTCTACAGAGGAGTTCGGCAAGGAGTAGGGCAGTGGTACAAGGGATGGGGACTCAGGAGACTCAAGCTCCCTTCCAAAAGTTTTCCATTTATTCCACTCACTATTATATTTTACGGCGTTGCGTATGCATGTGCATGTAAGCTTGAAGGGCCACCAGTATATATAACAAGCATTTTTAGACATTCTCCCCCCCCCCCCCCCCCTGCCATGGTGCACCCTGATCAGGGAGCAGCTTTACTTAATTTTATTTTCATTTTCTGTTGTCCGTTTCTCTTGTTGAGGTCGTTGAGGTTACTCGTAAATGTTTTTTAAAATTTAAACACGCCCGCATTATAATCAACTCCTTTCCAGTTTGTACACAATGGCCCAGGATCGGGTTTTAATTTACAAAGATTATGCGACACTGTTTTAGCAAACACCGATTGGATCATATTGGGATTTGGTTTTGCCGCCAAATTCGTGTTTGAGAAAATTTAGCTCCGCCCGGAATGATCACAAACTTTACGTCCGCGCAATGAAAATATTTAAATATAGAAATCTTGCAGACAAAACAATTAGCTCAAGTTCTTTACATCAAGAGGAGGAAATTATATGGAAGGTAAAAACCCTACGAGTCTGAATCATGTCATAATGTCTTCTTTTTATGACTAGAAACCACCAGGAAACATTTAACATGTGCCGTAGGTTCACTGACGAGCACGATTAGGGACATGGCTACAGCCGCGTCAGCGGTTATGGTTTGGGTCCGCCATGTCTCTCCCCCATGTCTCTCCCCCATATTGGATTTAAAAAAAAAAAATTTTTTTGAGCCCCCCCCCCAATAAAATCCTGGGTGCGCCACTGTCCTTAAGTGTGTCCTCTGTCATCTTTTAAAGGAAAATCTGTGATATTTCTCGTATTTGGATAGAAAATTGGCGGTTGTATTCAACATTCTTTCCCTTGTTTCCATTGGTTTAGATTCTGTGTATCCATGGTTACCGACAGAATGCCCAGATCTTCAGAGAGAGGACAGGCGCACTCAGGAAGATAATAAAGAAATACACAGAACTCGGTAGGTAATGTTATAACTTTAAAACCTTAATAGGAAAACAATTTTACAAAATACATGTATGGAGTGCCATGGTCAAACGGTTTAGTGCATCGGATTTGTGTTGTGATGGCTGAGTTGTCAGAATGTGGGTTCGAATCCCAGCCGCGACCGGGGTACTTGTGTACTTGAGCAAGACACTTTACCATAATTGCTTCTCTCCACCCAGGGGTAAATGGGTACCTGTGAGGGCAGAGTTGGTTGTTGTGTTTGATTAGCCCTATATGCGCTGTAATGGCAGCAATTGAGCTGTATACTCCCCAGGGAGCTGAGATGGTTTCAGGAATGATTTATGAGCCTGATGAGCAGGGGTAATAATATAATGTGCCTTGAGCACCAGTTTGGTGGATACGTGTGCCATATAAGTCCACATTATTATTATTATTATTATTACTACTCACAATTTCGATACACCAATTTGTTCCAAAATGTGGCAATTTTCTACGAAAACATCCAACTTGTTGTTTGTCAAAAATACAGCACAATCTGTAATGGACAGTTCAAGTCAATGATGGTACACTGATACGTGCGCGTATGAGCACATACCCTGACCCTCCATAAATGTATAAATAAGCCTTATCGGAATTGCAGCGCACATGCGCATTGACTTGTGTGACTGCATGTACCTTGCAGTGTGGAAAATTTAGTACCGTTGTGTACGAGGGTGTGCACGAGTGTGTGCACGAGTGTGTGCACAAAGTCAATGGGGGCATTAACCCTCCTACACATGGAGGTCATCCCGATCCACAAAATTCTGCTCTTGAGCAACCTTCAGTACATACATGTACAAGCCTGCTGTCCTTTCCAAGTAATCTTACAAAATCAACTGTGCCACCCAAATGTTTGAACATATTAGTATGGCCTACAATGTATCGATGGGAGACCACTTTACCCTGCAATCTCAGTGGTGTGACAAGTGCACAGAAGGGTAACCATAGGAGGCCACTGGCAACAGCTAATGGTTTGGAGTGGCCTGAATGGGTTGTTTCAAAAATTGCACTGATTGTAGGAGGGTTAAATGTTTGGAAATTTCCCTTTTGGAAATTGATAAGATCATAAACAGAATACTTCAGTTATTGTATCTAACCAGTTTCAAAGAAATAAAATTTGATGATTTATGAGCAGGGGTTGCCTAAGGCAATAAGGTATGACAACTTTTAATAATTTTTTACAAAATAAACAAGAGACGGATGTTTTACCTGGCATGATATTCTGCAAGTTGCCATGATAAACATTTTGGACTGAAAGTGTAGGATTTATGATTTGTTTTTCTCAAACTTAAATCAATCTTCTTGAATTTTTACATTTTTAGTGTTCATCTCAGCCCCTAACAAAGTGCAGGCAGCAGAAGGAGAAGAGGATCTTGGTAAGTCAAGAGCTCGCCAAGACACGCGTCGATCTTCTGCTCACGGGGTCACTGTCATCTATAATATCCTGATTGGGAGATGCTTGTATCCCGATTGGGAGATGCTTGTATCCCGATTGGGAGATGCTTGTATCCCGATTGGGAGATGCTTGTATCCCGATTGGGAGATGCTTGTATCCTGATTGGGAGATCAAACCGAAAGGATCAAACCTCATATCCAACCATAAAAACTCACCACACTTTACGCTTTTCGTTATTTGTGTTTTGTTAGACCAGCGTGGTTGGTGGTTCTCCACAACAGACAGCACCTTTAAGGCCAGCCAACCATCTGATGTCGACTCTGGATTTGAGGAATCATTGACCGCGGTTGCCGAGGCCTTCAAAGAGCTTGGTCCTTTCGATGGTGAGAGCAGTGGAGAAACATAATGTGTATTTGGTCATTCATTTTTAAATTTGGGATATTATTTGCAGATGCATCGTCAGTGTTTTTCGTTATTTTACTGACAATTGCTGAACATTTTGGTTTTCATAAGAACATTGATTACATCCTTTTAGAAAGGAAACGGTTTGTTGTGAGATATTTTCAGAAAATAATTGTCAGAAGCTTGGTTGAACTATACTCAAGTTCCCAAATGAATGTATGACGGGGGCTTGCGATTAATTTATTTTGGGACAAACTGTAAAACCATGCTCCTCATGATTATTTAGAGAAACGTGTCATTTAATTTTTTTTTTTCCTTTCCTCAAGTAAAATAGCAGTGTTCCGATGAAAAAGAAAAAAAAAAAGGAAATTGCTGGTAAAAAAGCGAAAAGGAGGACAAACCTCTTTAACCCTAACCATGCTCGATGCAACAAATATAAAAAAGTTGTTGCATCTTGATGCCCTCAGCAGAGAACAAAAGAAACCATTGTTCTAAGCTGGTGGATCTTGTTGCATTGAGCAGTCTGCACACTTCTCTGTTGCATTTTGTTGCCCTCAGCAGAGAACAAAAGAAACCATTGTTCTAGCTGGTGTATCTTGTTGCATTGAGCAGTCTGCACACTTCTCTGTTGCATTTTGTTGCCCTCAGCAGAGAACAAAAGAAACCATTGTTCTAGCTGGTGTATCTTGTTGCATTGAGCAGTCTGCGCACTTCTCTGTTGCATCTTGTTGCCCTCAGCAGAGAACAAAAGAAACCACTGTTCTAGCTGGTGGATCTTGTTGCATTAATAATAATAATAATAATAATAATAATAATAATAATAATGTGGACTTATACAGTGCGTATCAAAAAAAAGGTAATCCGAATTCAGGGCGTTAATATGCCAAGGTTATTTAGTTTGACAATTTACATGTAGTGTACCAAAGAAGAGGAACTCCTCAGCTTTCCATTGATACCTGTATCGATCCATTGCTGTCACACATGGCCGAGTACATTGTTATTGAAAATGGCAAATTCAAATCGCATTTTTGCAAGTTTGGGTAATCAGTTCAAGGCAGTCTGAAATGGACGCATCACTTGACTGCCTAGATGATTATGTAAGATTTTTAAGCTAGTTGGAAAGATGGTACAACTAACGACTGAACAGCGAAGTTTTCGTGATTACAACATTTCACCAAACTCACAGTTTGCAGCAAACTCGCGATGCTTTCAGGAACGCTTCCCAGAGCGGGAGCCCCAGCAGCCAAAACCATCTGGGCGAATGTTAGAAAATATCAAGAGTATGGCACTAGCCTCAACCGCAACAAGGGGAATTCTGGCAGGAGGCGCACCGGGCGATCAGAAGGGAACATTGCAGCAGTAAGGCAGCAACTTTTGGAGCATCCTAGGGACACCAGCGCAAGGCGAAATGGGCTGAGATTGCCTGCGACATTCAACAGAATCACGAGATTGGACCTCCACCAGCATCCATATCGGATTCACATCCGACATCAACTTACGCCAGGAGATTTTGCTAGAAGGCTGGCGTTTGCCAGATGGTTGATAGCCCATACCGAGAGAGATGTCAATTTTCTGCGGAATCTCGAATCGGCTGGCTGCTTTCTCCATGAACGGCAAGGTCAATACGCATAATGTTCTTGAATATGCACCAGCAAGACACCCCGCAGAATTCAATTTTGAGGTTAACATGAGTCGACAAAAGTGGACTGTTTGGTTAGGACTTTGTGGAAGTGGTCAGCTGATCGGACCGTTTTTCTTTCAAAGGAATGTCAATGGTAACATGTATCTGCAGATGCTCAATGATAACGTTTACCGCAGCTGCAGGAACACTTTGAGCGACAGGTTCGTGGGGTCTTCAGACAACTCTGGTGGGCCCAAGATGGCGCCCAGCACATC
The DNA here is from genome assembly GCA_029582265.1 of Zoroaster sp. YZ-2022. Classification (NCBI taxonomy): domain Eukaryota; kingdom Metazoa; phylum Echinodermata; class Asteroidea; order Forcipulatida; family Zoroasteridae; genus Zoroaster; species Zoroaster sp. YZ-2022. The sequence continues at coordinate 12,865,836 of CM055830.1, forward strand.
GCCTTATCGCTGTCCGAGATCGCCTGAGGGAACTCTTTATAACGAGTCATCGCCACAACCATGAGGTGGAATGGCCACCAAGATCACCTGACCTCACACCATGTGACTATTTCCTTTGGGGACATTTGAAGAACAAGGTGTTTGCAACTCCTCTCCGTGATCTTGATGAATTGCAGGGCCGTATTCAAATGAAGTGGATGCTTTACGCAATAATCCGGCTATGGTGAGACGAGCAGTGCAGGACATGCTCCGTCGCTGTCAGCTTTGTGTCGAAAGGGGAGGTGGACATGTTGAAGGTGTGGGTGCATAAAAGGGCAATGTTAGAAGAGATTCTTCTTGAATAATGTCCAGTCATTCCTAAAGAAAATCTGGTTTATCATACTGACTTTCACTAATTATCCTGCCTTGCACTGATTACCCAAACTTGCAAAAATGCGATTTGAATTTGTCATTTTCAATAACAATGTACTCGGTCATGTGTGACAGCAATGGGTCAATAAAGGTATCAATGGAAAGCTGAGGAGTTCCTCTTCTTTGGTACACTACATGTAAATTGTCAAACTAAATAACCTTGGCATATTAACCCCCTGAATTCGGATTACCTTTTTTTGGATACGCACTGTATAGCGCACATATCCACCAAACTGGTGCTCAAGGCGCATTATATTATTACCCCTGCTCATCAGGCTAATAAATCATTCCTGAAACCATTTCAGCTCCCTGGGGAGTATACAGCTCAATTGCTGCCATTACGGCGCATATGGTCTAATCAAACACAACAACCAACTCTGCCCTCACAGGTACCCATTTACTCCTGGGTGGAGAGAAGCAAAGCACAAAGCACCACGGTCGCGGTTGGGATTCGAACCCACATTCCGACGACAAAACACTAAACAGCCTTCACACTTTTTTAGTGTAGTTGCATTTGTGTTGCCTTCGGCAGGATGCCTGTGAAATGTTTGTAGTGGGCTTAGGGTAATAATAATAATAATAATAATAATAATGTGTGGACTTATATAGCGCACGTATCCACCAACTGAGTGGTGCTCAAGGCGCATATTATTACCCCTGCTCATAAGGCTCATCAGGCTCATAAGGCTCATAAATCATTCCTGAAACCATCTCAGCTCCCTGGGGAGTATATAGCTCAATTGCTGCCATTACAGCGCATATAGGGCTAATCAACCAACTCTGCCCTCACAGGTACCCATTTAACCCCTGGGTGGAGAGAAGCAATTATGGTTAAGTGTCTTGCTCAAGGACACAAGTGTCACGGCCGGGATTCGAACCCACATTCTGCTGCTAACACCAGAACTTGAATCCGGTAAGCTAGACCGCTCGGCCACGACACTCCACATATATAATAATAATAATAATAATAATAATAAAGATTTGTTGCACACACATATCCACCCTGCTGGGCGCTCAAGGCGCGAAACAAAGAAAAAACATGAATACGAACAATATACAAATTATGGACCGAGATACATGTACAATGCAATTACAAATATACATCATCTTTGAAGAATTGTGACATAAGATGAGTTTTAAGCAGCGACTTAAATCTAGTTATATTTTTACAAGATTTGAGTTTAGTTGGAAGATGATTCCAGAGTCTCGGAGCCGCGACAGAAAAAGACCTATCGCCCCAGGTCCGTTTTGAAATTGGTTCCTTTAGGAGAGACATGTTGCTGGAGTGCAAATTGTGTGATGGAGTGTAAACTTTAAGCAATGGAGTGTCGTGGCCGAGCGGTCTAGCGCACCGAACTCAAGTTCTGGTGTTGCCAGCAGCAGGGTGTGGGTTCGAGCCCCGGTCGTGACACTTGTATCCTTGAGCAAGGTACTTAACCATAATTGCTTCGTCCTTCGGATGGGACGTAAAAGCCGTAGGGTCCCGTGTGTTGTATAATGCACGTAAAGTGGATTGTCGTGGCCGAGCGGTCTAGCGCACTGAACTCAAGTTCTGGTGTTGCCAGCAGCAGAGTGTGGGTTCGAGCCCCAGCCGTGACACCTGTGTCCTTGAGCAAGACACTTAACCATAATTGCTTCTCTCCACCCAGGGGTTAAATGGGTACCTGTGAAGGCAGAGATGGTTTGCTCTCTATGCGCTAGAAATGGCAGCAATTGAGCTGTATACTCCCCAGGGAGCTGAGATGGTTTCAGGAATGATTTATGAGCCTTATGAGCCTTATGAGCAGGGATAATAATATAATGCGCCTTGAGCGCCACTTAGTTGGTGGATACGTGCGCTATATAAATCTATACATTATTATTATTATTATTAATTCTGAAATATTAATTGGAGCAATGTTGGAGATGAGTTTTAGCTGACATTCTTCTTTTCTTCCGCCTTTTTGCATCAGGGATTTTAGCGTTCAGCCAGGGAGCCGCTTTTGCAGCTATTCTTTGTGCCTTACAAAGTCAGGGAGGTAAAGAACAGGAATTCCATGTTGAAAATCCACGTTATCCACTCTCCACTATCTTATCCATTACAATATCAGAATGTCTATGGGAACATTTATAAGGGGCACCAAGGCCAAGACCAGGGCGGGCAACGGAGGACATGGCCTCTGTAAAATCCCACGCCTGCTACTAGAAGAGGTTTGAGATAATTTCATTGAGGATGACATTTTGTTTGAGCCGGCAAACCTTTTCCAGCCTCTACCGTGACTTACTCATTGGACAAGTGAATATATCATCAACAACTTAGTCTTATTATCGGGCAGAAGAGAAGACCCCTTGATTCTCCCTGAACCATAATCTCACTTAGCGATAGTTGAGAAACGAGTTGCCTGATATTGGTTCTCCCCTGAACCGTAATCTCACCTAGCGACAGTTGAGATACGAGTTGTGCAATAAAGTTCTTTTTAGAATCTGTACCTCAGTTAGCGATAGTTGAGATAAACACATGGTGTTAACCGCAAACCAAAACGATATCACTACTCCACCATGCAAAGCCTTAAATCTCATAAGTTAGTCTATTCATAATAATGACTAATGTGCAATATTAATATATTTAAAAAATTTTTTTTCCAGATACCAGGTTCCCCTTCAAGTTTGCCATATTGGTCGCCAGTTTCCGTAGTCTAAGCTCATGTCACGCATCCTTCTACACCAACCCGATAAGCTGTCCAGCGTTGCATGTGTTTGGCGACACGGACAGAGTCATTCCAAAAGGTGATGATTATAGATCGTCTAAGCCAAGTGTGGTTAATGCCACATTTTGATGGACTCAGTACTGTATAGTCCAGACAGGGATACTTTACATGGGGCCAGGTGTCCCAATTCCAGCTAAGTCCAACAGTTGGGTGGTAGTGTTACTGCATGGTGTTGGATTTTGATGGGCTCAGTACTGTATAGCCCAGACAGGGATACTTTACATGGGGCCGGGTGTCCCAATTCCAGCTAAGTCCAACAGTTGGGTGGTAGTGTTACTGCATGGTGTTCTTTCCCCTATTCCCTTCTTTTATAGCCTTTTTACCTTTGTTTTTTTCTCTCGTTTTTTTTGTGTTTGTCTTTTCTGTTATTGTTTTTGTCAGTCCTGCGGAGTCACGGACGGAGATTTTCTCCAACCCGTTCTCTTGTCTGGATTTTTTATGTCACATTTCAGTGTTTTATATTTTTAAATAATTGTTCAAATCTGAAATGAATAAATAAAATGTATAGCCCAGACAGGGATACTTTACATGGGGCCGGGTGTCCCAATTCCAGCTAAGTCCCAGCAGTTGGGTGGTAGTGTTACTGCATGGTGTTGTATTTTGATGGGCTCAGTACTGTATAGCCCAGACAGGGATACTTTACATGGGGCCGGGTGTCCCAATTCCAGCTAAGTCCAACAGTTGGGTGGTAGTGTTACTGCATGGTGTTGGATTTTGATGGACTCAGTACTGTATAGCCCAGATAGGGATACTTTACATGGGGCCGGGTGTCCCAATTCCAGCTAAGTCCCAACAGTTGGGTGGTAGTGTTACTGCATGGTGTTGTATTTTGATGGGCTCAGTACTGTACAGGGTGTCCCTGTAAAAAGTATACCGAGATAAAAATTACTGCAATGGCAAAACTACTTTATATATGGGAAAGAGAAATATATCTCTAGAAAGGGCAGAATGTCCTCTTTGCAATGGTATACAGCTTGTGATGTTATTGACACAGATGAGTGAACAAATTAGACAGATGTTAAGGGTACTGAAAGCAGGACTGTGACAAGTTTGCATATTTGAATAACAAAGGTCCAAAAAACATTTTTAAAAACTGCACATTAAACTTTTGAGGTAAGTAGCGAAAACAAAGCAGATTACATTGTTTTAGGTACATTCCTTGTTTTCAAGAATGTGTTGAAAAAGCAAAGGCATTTGGTATTCTGCACACTTGCATGGTTGAGCTATGTTATTCAAATATGCAAACTTGTCACAGTCCTGCTTTCAGTACCCTTAACATCTGTCTAGTTTGTCCACTCATCTGTGTCAATAACATCACAAGCTGTATACCATTGCAAAGAGGACATTCTGCCCTTTCTAGAGATATATTTCTCTTTCCCATATATAAAGTAGTTTTGCCATTACAGTAATTTTTATCTCGGTATACTTTTTATGGGGAGACCCTGTATAGCCCAGACAGGGATACTTTACATGGGGCTGGGTGTCCCAATTCCAGCTAAGTCCAACAGTTGGGTGGTAGTGTTACTGCATGGTGTTGTATTTTGATAAACTCAGTATTGTATAGCCCAGACAGGGATACTTTGCATGGGGCCGGGTGTCCCAATTCCAGCTAAGTCCAACAGTTGGGTGGTAGTGTTACTGCATGGTGTTGCATTTGTTTTTGGTAGGTTCATGAAGGTTCTGAGCCAAAATAGCGGGGGTCAAGTTTAAGGCTTAAAGGGTCAATATCGTCACAATCAACAGGGCATGGAATCGGAGTGCTAGTTTTAGCTTAACTCAGTGACTGAAAAAAATACCCCACATGATAAGGTCATATTACCGTTGCTGCTGCATACATGAGCCAGTAATTTTCAGTCACTGTGTTCATCTTAAAACTAGGACACCGATTCCATTGCCCGGTTGAAAGTCTGCTTTAAATCGCCCATGGACCAATCATTGATCTGTGATGAAGCCGTGAACAAGTTTTCTGTTTTTGTTTTCAATTTGTTTCCAGAATCAAGTGAAGAATTACTCCAAGTTTTTGCAGACCCAAAGGTTTTAAACCATCCAGGAGGTATGCATTGTAATTTGTTAACTTTCTACGAACAATCTGAGACCTTTTGAAAATATGATGGCTGGGTCATCGGTTATAGTCAACACCCACTTCAAAAAGTTAAAGACCATACAAAATGGTAAATATTTTCAAGCCACGGACAACGCGGCGGCAGCCATACAGTTGTTAAAACGTTGCGGATTTCAACCGCTGGAATTTTTGGTTGCAAATTATGATTTTTTTTTTCTACAATTTCTGATTTGTTGAAACATTTTTTTGGAATAGCATATAAATAATTAAATACGTATTGACCACTTTTGAGTAAATAAATCAAGGCACTTTGAATGGTTTTTCTTTTGAAAAAAAAATTGAACTCTCAGTTACCATGACGACTGCAAAATGGGGATGTCGGGCTGCACAGTGCGCCTTAAATAATTCAAAAGAAAATTTCATGAAATTTTAATAAAAGTATTCAAATCCTGGCTAAAGCCCCTAAAAAAGTCTCTGGTTTCTGGTTATAGGTCGGCTTCAAAATCGATGCGGTGATTTTTTTAATTTTTTTTATTTTATTTATTTATTTTTATTTTTTTGCCAACCAGTGAAATTTGTGATACAATGTATACATGGTTATTGGAACCAGACCAAATTTCCCATACACAAAGTATAATGGCTAAGACCAGTAAGAGAGGCCTCACAAATCTGGCAAACGTTCATACCCCTATGTGAAAAAGTATTTTAAAACACAGCACACCAAAATTCCAATTCCAATCCAATTGGACAAACTAAAAAATGCCCATGCGTGGTTCTGAGTTGACCAGAAACAAAAGACATTTTTTGTTGGTCTTATACGCTGATGCTTGGAAAGATTTTTTTTTAAATTAGGGTAACCCCCAATGCAGATGTTTATTAACCCTTACCTTCCCAAATCCTCCAAAATCCTCTTTGCTAAAGTGAAGGATTTTGAAGGATTGTGGTTACATGCTATACTACTCAAAACAATTGAGGGAACACCGGAATAATCTCAGTTAAAGCAAGATCATTTATTTCAGATAAACACAATGTTTCACAGAATTGATGAGAAAACAACTGCACAATGAAACAGATGATAAAAGATGCATGTAGTGATTACACATTTCATGACATGACTACTGAAAGAGAGAGGGGGGTTGCAAATGAAAATCCCGGTTCATGGAACATTTCAAACTTATTTGATGTTAAAAATCTGGTGTTCCCTAAATTGTTTTGAGTAGTATATATGCTCTTTGCTAAAGTGAAGGATTTTGTAGGATTGAGGTTATTAGGCATACTTCCATGGTACATGTACATCCATGTTTGTTGTAGTGATTGCAAGGTCAGTGCTTGGGTCAGCGGACACTGTTTATTGCTCCATGCATGCAGGGAGGGTCCCTGGCCATGTACATGTATCACAGATTAGAAACACATGTGTGCATACATGTCATGTGCTTGCTTTACTACTGAAGGATTTTGGAGGATTCAGGTTATGTGTAAGCAAATGGGCCTAGGGAGTTAGGAAGGATTCAGGTTATGTGTAAGCAAATGGGCCTAGGGAGTTAGGAAGGATTCAGGTTATGTGTAAGCAAATGGGCCTAGGGAGTTAGGAAGGATTCAGGTTATGTGTAAGCAAATGGGCCTAGGGAGTTAGGAAGGATTCAGGTTATGTGTAAGCAAATGGGCCTAGAGAGTTAGGAAGGATTCAGGTTATGTGTAAGCAAATGGGCCTAGGGAGTTAGGAAGGATTCAGGTTATGTGTAAGCAAATGGGCCTAGAGAGTTAGGAAGGATTCAGGTTATGTGTAAGCAAATGGGCCTAGGGAGTTAGGAAGGATTCAGGTTATGTGTAAGCAAATGGGCCTAGGGAGTTAGGAAGGATTCAGGTTATGTGTAAGCAAATGGGCCTAGGGAGTTAGGGTTAAAGTTAGTAATCTTTTACAAACTTCCTCTTATTTTTCACAGGCCATTTTGTCCCCGCATCATCTCCTCAAAAGAAAGTTTATTTGGAGTTCCTTGAGTATTGGTTTACAAAGAAACAAGAAGAAAACTGTACTTTAAAGTAACAACAGCCACAATCTATCTTATCATCTGCGAAAACTTCAGCGGATTGGACAATAAACTCCGGCTAAACGTATCTAGAGTGTGCATTTAAGAGTTTTGCTGGTCTTCTCTCAAGCTGTGAGCTAGTCTTTTTTCAAGATGGTGGATTCAAAGACAGAAAAGCAACACGTGAAATGGATGAACGAAGCTGTCGTTTCGGCGATCGCTGCCTTCAATCGTGGGGAAGTTCCAGTGGGTTGTTTGCTCGTCTACAAAGACGAGGTCATTGCCACCGGCAACAACCGGGTCAACGAGTCCAAGAATGCTACACGACACGCTGAGGTGATTGCCATTGAGGGCGCTGTTCGGTGGTGCGAAGAAAACTGCCTGGCGGCGGAGGAAGTCTTCTCGGGGACAACGTTGTATGTGACCGTCGAGCCATGCATAATGTGCGCTGGTGCCCTGCGCATCATGGGTATCCCATTGGTGGTGTACGGCTGTGCTAATGAACGCTTTGGAGGCTGTGGGTCGGTGCTGTCCATCCACTCAGACAGCATCCCCACCCAGGGGAAGCCCTTCCAGTGCATACCGGGGATTTTCAAAGAGAAAGCTGTGCAGCTTTTGAAAGAGTTTTACAAAGGGCAAAATCCAAACGCACCGGTGCCAAAACTCAAACCGGGGCTGGGAAATTCAAAGGACAAGAATGTGGAGTTGGATGTGACGTCAAATGATAAAAGCTGATCGGAAAAATTGGTGCGGTGACACATTTTTTTGGGGGGAGGGAAATTTTTATTTTTATTTTTTTGCCAACCAGTGAAATATGTGGTGAATGTATATGCGGTTATTGGAACCAGACCAAATTTCCCATATACAAAGTATGGTGGCTAAGAGAGGCCTCACAAATCTGGTAAACATTCGTACCCCTATGTGAAAAAGTCGTTTAAAACACAGCACGGCAGAATTCCAATCGATACATTAGCTGCAATTGCATATATCGTTTCATAGCAAAAATATAAAAAAAGAAAACTAAAAATACCGATGTGCGGCTCTGAAGTGACGCACACGGAGACCAAAAAACCGGAGACTTTTCGGGACGTAACATTGTACATGTATTTAAAGGGAAAGTAAAACATTGGAAATTACCAGCTTACAAAATTATTACCCAAAAGCTAACTTGATGTGACATCCTGAAAAAAAAAATTACTCTATTTGCTCTTATTTCAGAGAAAACACACACAAATTTTGTGCATTTTACAACAAGTTTGCATACGGCAAAGTGTTTTCTGTGAATTTTGTGAAGGCATTGAGCTGAAACTAACATATGTTAGTTGTTTAATTTATATATATACCCTATACTTGGACCCAATTTTCAAAAGTGAGATTTTGGTATAGTTTGATTCTCTAGATTTTCAAAAGTGAGTTTGTGGTATAGTTTGATTCTCTACAAATGAAAGAGGAAAATCTAGAGAATCAAACTATACCAAAATCTCACTTTTGAAAATTGGGTCCAAGTTTAGGGTTTTGCCAGAGCCAGTTACATATATTGGTTCAAAGAAAGTAAATAGTTTTGCAAATTTTAACAATGTTGTTACCTCCCTTTAAGGTAGGATAAACCATTGGTAATGAACCTAAAGCCAAATTATCCTGAAGGGACAATATCATCACGATGTACAGGGCATGGAATCAGAGTGCTAGCTTTAGATTAATCCAATAATTGAAAATAATACCCCGCATGATAAGGTCACATTACCGTTGCTGCTGCATAAATGAGCCAGTAATTTTCAGCCACTGTATTCATCTTAAACTAGGACACCGATTCCATGCCCTGTTGAAAGTCTACTCTGATACTGCCCCTTAAAAGCTGCTGTGAAGTTGATGATAAACATGTACCACCAATCCTCAAACATACCCAACGTTGTACCTTCCCTTTAATGTATATCTTGATTCAAAGAGAGTAAGCATACTCATCGAAGCAGTTTGCCAACATTACCAATGCTGTACCTTCCCTTCAATGTATATCTTGATTCAAAGAGAGTAAGCATACTCATAGAAGCAGTTTGCCAACATTACCAATGCTGTACCTTCCCTTCAATGTATATCTTGATTCAAAGAGAGTAAGCATACTCATAGAAGCAGTTTGCCAACATTACCAATGCTGTACCTTCCCTTCAATGTATATCTTGATTCAAAGAGAGTAAGCATACTCATAGAAGCAGTTTGGCCATCATTACCAATGTTGTACCTTCCCTTCAATGTATATCTTGATTCAAAGAGAGTAAGCATACTCATAGAAGCAGTTTTGCCAACATTACCAATGTTGTACCTTCCCTTCAATGTATATCTTGATTCAAAGAGAGTAAGCATACTCATAGAAGCAGTTTGCCAACATTACCAATGCTGTACCTTCCCTTCAATGTATATCTTGATTCAAAGAGAGTAAGCATACTCATAGAAGCAGTTTTGCCAACATTACCAATGTTGTACCTTCCCTTCAATGTATATCTTGATTCAAAGAGAGTAAGCATACTCAGAAGCAGTTTGCCAACATTACCAATGTTGTACCTTCCCTTCAATGTATATCTTGATTCAAAGAGAGTAAGCATACTCATAGAAGCAGTTTTGCCAACATTACCAATGCTGTACCTTCCCTTCAATGTATATCTTGATTCAAAGAGAGTAAGCATACTCATAGAAGCAGTTTTGCCAACATTACCAATGTTGTACCTTCCCTTCAATGTATATCTTGATTCAAAGAGAGTAAGCATACTCATAGAAGCAGTGTTGCCAACATTACCAATGTTGTACCTTCCCTTCAATGTATATCGTGATTCAAAGAGAGTAAGCATACTCATCGAAGCAGTTTGCCAACATTACCAATGCTGTACCTTCCCTTCAATGTATATCTTGATTCAAAGAGAGTAAGCATACTCATAGAAGCAGTTTTGCCAACATTACCAATGTTGTACCTTCCCTTCAATGTATATCTTGATTCAAAGAGAGTATAAGCATACTCATAGAAGCAGTTTGGCCAACATTACCAATGTACCTTCCCTTCAGTGTATATCTTGATTCAAAGAGAGTAAGCATACTCATAGAAGCAGTTTTGCCAACATTACCAATGTTGTACCTTCCCTTCAATGTATATCTTGATTCAAAGAGAGTAAGCATACTCAGAAGCAGTTTGCCAACATTACCAATGTTGTACCTTCCCTTCAATGTATATCTTGATTCAAAGAGAGTAAGCATACTCATAGAAGCAGTTTGGCCAACATTACCAATGCTGTACCTTCCCTTCAATGTATATCTTGATTCAAAGAGAGTAAGCATACTCATAGAAGCAGTTTTGCCAACATTACCAATGTTGTACCTTCCCTTCAATGTATATCTTGATTCAAAGAGAGTAAGCATACTCAGAAGCAGTTTGCCAACATTACCAATGTTGTACCTTCCCTTCAATGTATATCTTGATTCAAAGAGAGTAAGCATACTCATAGAAGCAGTTTTGCCAACATTACCAATGCTGTACCTTCCCTTTAATGTATATCTTGATTCAAAGAGAGTAAGCATACTCATAGAAGCAGTTTTGCCAACATTACCAATGTTGTACCTTCCCTTCAATGTATATCTTGATTCAAAGAGAGTAAGCATACTCATAGAAGCAGTTTGGCCAACATTACCAATGTTGTACCTTCCCTTCAATGTATATCTTGATTCAAAGAGAGTAAGCATACTCATAGAAGCAGTTTGGCCAACATTAACAATATCATGACTTGAAAGAATAAATAAATATTTTAATAAAAATGACATGTAGTCTGTGTGTTTTGTTTGTGAAGTTTATCATAACAAGAGAGACTCAAATGATTTAATTTTGCCCTACACCGACGTGTGTATAGCACTGTATACTCGGTGCTTTCCGAGTGTCTGTGAAAAAACTACACAGGCGACTTGGGCGGGATCCGAACCCACGACCTGCTTACTAGTGCAGAAGTCTTAACCTCTCGACCACCGAGCTTGCCCGATGACATCTGCACTAGTAAGCAGGAGGTCGTGGGTTCGAATCCCGCCCGAGTTGCCTGTGTAGTTTTTTCACAGACACTCGGAAAGCACTGAGTATACAGTGCTATACACATGTCGGTGTAGGGCAAAATTAAATCAATTGTTTATCTCCCGACGCAAGAATTTCACCAACCTATATAAGAGAGACTCAAGTACTCAAAGTTGATGACCTCATAGATTTTTATTATTATAATTATTTTATTATTAGTTTTTTAATTACAACATAATTTCAGAAGAAAAAAAGAAACCTGATAAGAGGAGAATGAGAAATAAGTTAAAGGGATGTACAGTCGTCATGATCAACAGGGCATGGAATCGGAGTGAAAATAAAACTTCAGATGATAAGGTCACATTACCGTTGCTGCTGCTGGATAAATGAGACAGTAATTTTCAGTCACTGTGTTCATTTTAAACTTGGATACCAATTCCATGCCCTGTTGAAAATCTGCTCTGGTCGTCATGATACAGCCCTTGAACCCTCCTACTATAGCTGCACTTTAGTGACAAGTAGTATAGAGGACAAAATCAGTCAACTGACTGTTTTGACTGTTGACCCAAATGTGCACGCAGGGGCATTTTTGACTGGTTTTTACTGTCATTTTGACCACCCTGAACAATACCAGACAATGTTTTTTTACCAGTCAAAAATGGTCGACTCATTTTGACCTGTAAATATACAATTACTACACGTAAGGTTTGACTTTTAAGTGCACTAGATACCTTGGCAAGTATATCAACATTTTGACTGATTTTGACCCGTTGTAGTAGGAGGGTTAATATGCAAACAATTAGAGAAGTATTTACAGGGGGGAGGGGGAGGGGGGACGGGGGCTGGGGAATTATATGTTGTATCCCTCGAGTCTATATTGCAATGAAGCATGTAGGCAGAATCAGTGTTTGGCGTGTGAACGCCACCACCACAGCTAGCGCTGGTTAAAACGGGATGTCCTTTTTTCGTAGGGTGGCAATGGATATTTTCATACATTTTCCAAAATCAAATATTTTTCTATTTTGAAAGATGCTCCCGTTTAGCTAAAGACAGCTTCGTTTAATATCGCTTACGCAATGTTGCGATGCACGATACGCATTTCCATGGCAACAAGGATGAATTAATGGTCATTAATTACAATATTCCACTGCCATCCTACGGGGAAAAATGCAAACGGATAGTTGGTCTGAAAACGTCAATTGGTGGCGCTATTCACTTTATGCGGTTTCTGTCCTTTACTTTCGATTCCGACAAAACAAGTTCACGTCATCTTTTCGAATTTCCATCTTTTCTAGTTTCTCCCTTTCTGCCGAGTTGCCAAAGATATATTGTCGCTCTGCGAGTTCCATTTTACTCAAATATATTCTGTCATTTAGAAACCAATTCAATTATGTCGCCATGAGTTCATCAAGGTGAGGAAGAATTCTATGAACCATATTTCCGCGACAGTGTCGGTGATTTTGAGATAAATTGACGCGGTAAGTTAACCACATTTCTTGCACGAATGTCATGAGGGTTATGCATATATGGGTACGAGGGAAATTATATCCGCATGCATGGCCATGGTCAACATCCCGTCTTTATGTCTGTGTATTTTGATTGACGACTTCCTTCATTTTGTTGTTTTTATCGTTAAAGTGGTATTAAATTAAGACTAAACAAGTAGAGACATAATACAAAAATAACAATTCCAAAAATGGTCGAATTTAAAATAAATACAAAATTTAATTTGACATTTGCAGAGAATGGATCATCTGTGACATAGGCATGTGACAACAAATTTCAAAATCAACAGATTCCAATACAACTGGTATCATTGTCAAGGTCTTGAAAAGACGATTACAATTATATTATAAGGATCATCTTCCTGTGACCAAAAATAAGGAAGTTATGACATGTTGAATCCGGCAATTTTAGGCCCGTTTTCGTCAAGGAAAAACAAAAGAAATGTAAATTTGACTTGTGACCCGTTTCCTAGATTTTCTCGGATTCCATATAACTTTCTTAATTCTTGTCCGATTTTCAAAAGGTTGGTATCACTGGATTGCTTGGGAAAAGAGGAAGAATAATAACCTATTTCCAGGCTAATTCAATGATTAGTTTGTTTTGTAGTGCTGATTTACAAATAAGAAATTATTTATATCGTTTCGGTTTGCGGTAACACCATGTGTTTATCTCAACTAACGTGAAGCTGAGATACAGGTTCTGAAAAGAACCGTATCGCACAACTCGTATCTCAACCTTCGTTAAGTGAGAAAGGTTCAAGGGAGAACCAATTTCGGGCAACTCGTTTTTCTCTACTGTCGCTAAGTGAGAAATATGGTTCAGGGAGAACAGAAAGCACTCGAGACGGCACGATACAAACCCAAACTATGGCTTCGATACGTAGATGATACTTTCATCATTTGGCAGCACGGTTCCGACAAACTGAGTGACTTCCTCGGTCACCTCAACCAGCAACATCCGAGCATTCAATTCACCATGGAAACTGAGACATCCGACTCGTTGCCTTTCCTTGATGTACTCATTTCCAAACGGGTTGATGGCTCACTTGGGCATTCGGTTTACAGAAAACCCACACACACAGACCGCTACCTAAATGCCCGGTCGTTCCACCCACCATCCGTGAAATCCTCCGTGAATCGCACCCTACTTCGAAGGGCACACACTATCAGTGATAAAGAGCACTTGCCATCCGAGTTGAAACATCTTAACGCCGTGTTAAGAGACAATGGGTACAGACCTGATAAGCTTAAGTTCCTCCCGAATAGGAACGCTCCACGATCCTCTGACGCAACCGAAAAACCCATTGCCGTGCTACCGTACATCGGCCACACTTCACACAAGATTCAGCGTATCCTGAGGGAAGCTGACATTAAGGTCTACTACCGGACTCGAAACAAGTTGGAAACGAAGTTACACACCCACAAGGACAGGTACTTGTGGGAAAGTGTACATTGGCGAGACCGGCAGAGACCTTACGACCAGGCTCAAGGAACACAAGGCCCACGGCCGCAGAGGGGAATGTGACAAATCTGCGATCATCAAACACTCCACCGATGTGGACCATATCATTGACTGGCAGAATGCAAAGATCATAGCCCCGGAAAAGCACTGGTACACCCGTCGTATCAGAGAGGCTATTGAGATTCATAAACATGACACTGTCCCCCAGGACATCGGCTATTTCATCAGCAACATTTGGCATTCAATCCTACCATCCACCAACACCCACACCCCACTGTCAACTGATACGCCTCAGCGAGCAGGCAACTCACACACAGCAGGCAGAAACACACACAACAAGAACAATGCCACGGTGGCAACCAATCACAACACATCACACAACAGTAGCACCAATCGGAACACTTCCCATTCTACACATAATCCCAGCAAATACTACTTAAGGAGTTGCATCGGCAAACCTCTTCATTCTCCTGAAGAAGATTAGAGCAGGCTAATCAAACGTTGAGAATAACCCGTGAAGTCCCTATGGTTCTCCCTGAACCATATTAACCCGTGAAGTCCCGTGGTTCTCCCTGAACCATATTTCTCACTTAGCGACAGTAGAGAAAATGAGCGTTCGAAATTGGTTCTCCCTTGAACCTTTCTCACTTAACGAAGGTTGAGATTCGAGTTGTGCGATACGGTTCTTTTCAGAACCTGTATCTCAGCTTCACGTTAGTTGAGATAAACACATGGTGTTACCGCAAACCGAAACGATATCGATATTCCACCATGCAAAGCCTCAAAACTTATATAAGAAATTATTTTTTAAAAAATAATAAATAAATAAAAAATAATGAAAAAACAAAAAAATACTCAAATCTGAGGATTATTTTCATATTTTTACACTGAAATCTGCGAAAGATTCTCATCCCTGATTTAATTAAACATTAGAACAATTTATAAATTATATTGGACTGGAAAGATGAAACAAAATGAAAATAAATTTTTAAAAAACAGAAAAAAAAATTACTCAAATCTGACAATGTTTAATATTTATACTGAAATCCGTGAGAAATTCTTATCCCTGATTTAATTAAACATTATAAAAATTAAAAAATGATATTGGACTGGAAAGATGAAAAAAAATGAAATAAGTTCATGAGAACTAATATTATTGTGTTACGCCGATGTGTCATGTCCATTTAAACGGACGATTTATCGGACTGAAAATTGGTAGGCCTATAGCGCGCTGAACACGGCGCAATACAATCTTTGGTTGACATTGATGTTTGGGAATCCAAAAAACATAACTGGGAATCGTCCAATCGCCGTCAAAATTGGCCAAGAGGTGGAAAACAAGTATAGAAAAATTATTATTGTGGTTTGATAAGGTATTTTATTCAACTTTTGGTAAATCGTCGATGGTTTTGATGAGCAAGAACGAACCCAAATTTCGAGATTTATTTTTGGAAACTTCTAGATGCCGCATTCAGAAAATTCGAGAACGAGCTTGAAGTAGAATGTGATCTACGTCTTCGAAAAAAAAGCTACTGGGTACGTCAAAAAGAACGGCCTCAGCGAAACGTTACAAAGCGCTAGCTCCACGGTGTCTTCGCCACGGCGATTCAACCCGAGATTGAGGCCGCAGCCGAAAAAAGATTTGCGGCAATGCGTAGGATACGCACATACATGTACCTACATAATACATTTGGTAATTCAAAAATAATACAATTCCAAAAATGGTCGAATTTAAATACAAAATTTAATTTGACATTTGCAGAGAATGGATCATCTATGACATGGTAACATTTTGTGACAAAATTTCATTGACCAAAAATCTGTGACATTCTGTGACATTTTGACAATTTTGTGACAAAATGTGACAAAAGGAACATAAACAGAAGTATTAAAAATTGTCTGACATTCTGGCACATTCCAGCTCCAAATGTAGATGACTGAACAAATAAAATGAAAAATTTCCTTGAAACCTCAGAAATTTGGACAAAGAACTTTGCTAGGTGATAGCCTTACTATTGGTCCATTCAGTATCCTGAGGCTAGTGGGCAATGCAACATCTTTAGTTCGATTATACTTCAGAGGCACTTTGGGGAATCTTTCACTTTTTCCTGATTTTTCTTTTGTACTTTCGAGTCTTCAGTGTAGATTTACACAGTGTAATCTGATGTTGCATTTTAGTGGTGGTTCCATTTTTCATGAAACAGACATGAGTATCACCGGTCAACTGGTCATGATGTTTTAATCTATGCCAATCAAATGCGACAAAGGCAAAACTGATGTGACATTCTGTGCAAAAGGTGCCAAAAATTCTGTGACATTTGAGACATTTAACCCTTTAAACTCAGGCCTGTTTTGGTGAATTTTGTTCTTTGTATAAAAATATTCTGCCTTCTCAAAAACCTTATCACATTATATACCATTGGAAAGCTTACATATGGGCCTACATTTTTATCAAAGTTTTGACCCCCACCAACCTTTTGGAAAAAAATGGCGTACAGATGTTGTGTAAGAATTGATTTATTTCATCGGACGCCGGCGTCCGATATTCTACAGGGCTGAGTTTAAAGGGTTAAGTGACAAATTTGAAATTTTGTGATGTGACATTTTGTGACAAGCCATCAATCATCAATCCATTCAATGAAATCCCCACCCTTGTATTTAAATACGAGTCTATGTAATCTGTTTGTATTGTACTTGGTCTAAGAGCGCTGCAAAACGACAAGGGGTATCTCTGTTCGGTGGCCGTTTTCGAGGTGAAAAAACTTGAAAATGAAGAGTTTTTCTATTAACCCTAATTCCCTAGGCCCACTTGCTTACACATAACCTGAATCCTCCAAAATCCTTCAGTTGTAAAGCAAGCACATGACATGTATGCACACGCGTGTTTCTAATCTGTGATACATGTACATGGCCAGGGACCCTCCCTGCACGCATGGAACAATAAACAGTGTCCACTGACCCAAGCACTGACCTTGCAATCACTACAACAAACATGGATACACATGTACCATGGAAAAGCAAGTATGCCTAATATTAACCTCAATCCTCCAAAATCCTTCACTTTAGCAAAGAGCATGTACGGTAACCTCAATCCCTCACTTTTAGCAAAGAGGATTTTGGAGGATTTGGGAAAGTTAGGGTTAAGCGAGGCGAATCTAAGCCATCTGTTGACACCAAGTTTGTAACTTCCGTTGCTGCTGCATACGTGAGCCAGTAATGTTCAGTCGCTGCGTTAATCTTAAACTAGGACACCGATTCCATGCCCTGTCGAAGGTCTGACGATACTGCCCCATTAATTGACCTTTTCAGATCAGTGAACAATAAATGATTATACTCCCAGGATAAAAATGTTTAATAATAATAATAATAATAATAATGTGGACTTATATAGCGCATGTATCCACCAAACTGGTGCTCAAGACGCATTATATTATTACCCCTGCTCATCAGGCTCATAAATCATTCCTGAAACCATCTCAGCTCCCTGGGGAGTATACAGCTCAATTGCTGCCATTACAGCGCATATAGGGCTAATCAAACACAACAACCAACTCTGCCCTCACAGGTACCCATTTACCCCTGGCTGGAGAGAAGCAATTATGGTAAAGTGCCTTGCTCAAGGACACAAGCACCATGGTCGCAGTCGGGATTCGAACCCCCATTAGATAACTATAACACTATATGGATATCATTACAATAATTATTTCCACAATTGAAGCATGTAGTTATATTATAAATTGTCATGAGCACAGCAAAGGAAAGTGACCTTCACATTCAAGACATCTCAGAATGTCCCAGTCTGTTGGTTATTATAAACCCAGGTCATGAGAGAGAGAGAGAGAGAGAGAGAGAGAGTGCCTCAGTACATAAGGGATAGGTCCCTGGTGATTAGCTAGTGATTGACAGAATGTTACATAGTGGGGGAATTGTTTATTACAAAGTGAACAGTTGTTGTGGATGTGATAATTGGACCAGGTGTGAGTGATAATTGGGCTAGACCATTGTTTATAAATTAACAGCATGTCTATACATGTAGCTTACATTGTTGCCATCTGGGGGAAGAAAATGTCCACGTATTGATAGAATATACATGTAACAAAACAAAATTATACAGAGATTAAAAAATTTGTTAAAGTCATGGCAATGACAATTCGGAAAGTAAACCGGAAAAGAAAAAAAATAAGTTTTTAAAAATGCTCAAAAAATAAAGAAATTAACCCTTTTCCTTACCATAGATGACTTTAGTCGACTGCACTCATACCCCCTCTTCCTTACCATAGGCGACTTTAGTCGACCAAGCTTTCACACAAAAAAGCACTCAAGGACAAAGGCCATTTATTATAAAGCTGTAGTTTTGTCCATGTTCGCCCTCCATACCCAAGCTTACAATGGTTGGAAAGAGCAAGATCGGATCTTTCCATTGATGGTGAAATAAAATAAGGTTGCTATTATGCAATCCCTTCAAATTGTAGTGTAAAGATCCGAAATGCCAAACACCTACGGAGCGCCATGTGTTTGTGTACAAAAAAGTGTTTGAGTTTACAGGTCACACTGAGGAAACAAAGACCGAGAACTTGGACATTTATTGACCGATCTTATTGTTTTCTGGATTTTATGAAAGGGAATTCAATAAGTAAGATATTTTTTATTATTTATTTTGCTGTAAAACGATATCTTCAAGTTGATAATAGAGTTTGTAAAATTGGCCTTTGAACACGAGCTTTCTGTTGTGTAAGAATGTGTGCTTCACGCTTGAGTGGTCAAACAATGCGGTCACCAGCGGTTGTTTATGTCAAAACAATTCGGTACTAATAATAATAATTTATTAACTTATATTGCGCAAATTCCATAATGAGATGTTCAAATGCGCATTACAAATTTACAATTACAAATGTACAATACAAATAAAAATATTAAAAAATTACAATAAAAGCACATCACAACAATATCAATAGAATGCCATACAGAAAAAATGTGTTTTAAATAATTGTTTAAAAACAGTCAAACTAGTCGATTTCCGAATATTTAATGGTAAAGCATTCCATAATTTGGGTGCAGCAAACTCAAATGCCCTATCACCCAGCGTGATTTTAGAGGGTTAAGTGAAATACAGAACTAATTTAGGTAAGTGTACATGGATAAATGTACATAGCATATATAAACACAAAAACCTTAACCCCCAAGGTATTCTGGATAGGAACCTTCCTGAACCCTAACCCCCTATACACTGTAGGTATTCTGGCTAGGAACCTTCTTTAACCCTAACCCCCTAGGTATTCTGGCTAGGAACCTTCCTGAATCCTCCAAAATCCATCAGTGCCTTTTTGGAAACATGCCCTTATCTTCAAAATGCACAATGTATTTTCGTTGATCTTTCATATTCAGCACTTATGGCCTGTACTTCTTGCCAGGTAGTAATGTTGCCCCATTTGAAGAGGTGAAAGTACCAGTTTCCAACAGTGGTGAATATTTCCCAAAAAAGTGCCCCTTGGAGGATTTTGAGGATTTGGGGTGGTTAGGGTTAATAAATAAGTGAACCAAGAAAATATAAATGTATACATGTATCAGTAAATTTATGCATTGAAATCAACTGAAATAGTAGGAAAAAAAACCATGGACGCAACTGTGCCACAACGCGTAACTGTAGAGTCAGCCAGGGGAGGGGGAGAGTGGATTAACAGGATGTCTAGTTTACAATACCTTTGGGTGTCGTTTGGACGCTGTCTTTGCTAAATAGACACCCTGGTTTATTTGTAGTTAATACATATCAGGTCTGTGATTTCTCAGGATTTTTTTTCCTGATTTCAGAATTTTTGTGGGGATGTGATGAGTCTGTTAATCCTCCCAAATCAAACATCCAGGAGGTTCAGGGGGCTTTGTCCTCTAGACCAAAGGGAGACCCAGGCCTGCTACCCACAGGAGGTTCAGGGGGCTTTGTCCTCTAGACCAAAGGGAGACCCAGGCCTGCTACCCACAGGAGGTTCAGGGGGCTTTGTCCTCTAGACCAAAGGGAGACCCAGGCCTGCTACCCACAGGAGGTTCAGGGGGGCTTTGTCCTCTAGACCAAAGGGAGACCCAGGCCTGCTACCCATTTTTCAGGATTTTTTTTTTTTTATAGTTTTTGTCAAATCACACTCCTGACATATGACATAAAACACAATAAAGGGGGCCACTTTCCTACCGTCACGTTAGCAGTTTTTCTAATGGTTGTAATTTTTTTTAAATGTCTGAAACCACCCAAAAAGAATTTCAACATTTGAATAGACATGCATGCTTATCCTAAAGATAATTTGAGTTGATTATTACTATTATTTTTTTAATTACCCTAAAATTTTCATCAACAAATGGACGAAAAAGTGAGGTAACTTTTTCCGTACAATTTTTATGGAAATTTTAGGGTAAAAAAAATAATAAAAAAATAAAATAAATCAACTCAAATTAGTTCCAGTATAAGCTTGCATGTCCATTCACATGTTGAAACACTTTTTGGTCGGTTTCAGGTACTTAAAAATAAATAACAACCATTGGAATAACTGCTAATGTGATGGATGCAAAGTGGCCCCCTTTATTGTGTTTTATGTCATATGCAAAAGTGAATAGTTAAACTTTCGGAACTCCTGTTTTTGAAAGATTTACAGATTTGGATGCCCTGTTTTTTGAATCTTGATATTCTGTAAAACCAAATGTGCAAATCTTCTTAACCCTCCTACTACCACAAGGGTCAAAATGTTGATATACTTGCCAAGGTATATCTAGTGCACTTAAAGCTGAAACACTGTCAAACCTTACGTGTAGTTAGTACACAATTTACAGGTCAAAATGAGTCGACCGTTTTTGACTGGTAAAAGCATTGTCTGGCATTGTTCAGGGTGGTCAAAGTGGTCAAAATGACAGTCAAAAACAGTCAAAAATGCCCCTGTGTGCACATTTGGGTCAACAGTCAAAACAGTCAGTTGACTGATTTTGACCACTATAGCAACTTGCCACTAAAGTGCAGCTATAGTAGGAGAGTTAACCCTCCTACAATCAGTGCAATTTTTTAAACAACCCATTCAGGCCACTCCAAGCCATTAGCTGTTGCCAGTGGCCTCCTATGGTTACCCCTCTGTGCAATGTCACACCACTGAGATTGCAGGGTAAGGTGGTCTCCCATTGATACATTGTAGGCTATACTAATATGTTCAAACATTTACAGTGTCCTTGGGTGGCACACAGTTGATTTTGTAAGATTACTTGGAAAGGACTGCAGGCTTGTACATGTATGTACTGAAGGTTGCTAAAGAACAGAATTTTGTGGATCAGAGTGGCCTCCATGTGTAGAAGAGTTAATAGCCAAACATAAAGACTATGCATTTAGAAGGTACTTATGTATACATACGTGACACGTATGTGATTGTATAAACGAATAATTTCTCCGTTTGTTTTTCCACAGGCTTAAAGACAAGACCCCATTGATGCCATGGGGTTTCTATTGTCCAAGATCTGGAGTATGTTTACCAATGAAGGTGAGAGAATATAATATAGAAAATGTCACAAAAATGACATCAACATATCACGCATGACATCACTGTGTTTACAAGGCTTAGGCCCATTGAGCAATCGTTAAACTATTGAAAGACGATTCAGTGGTCGAACCATTGAGATGATAGTTTATTCAATGCTTGAATGCACACAGGCAAACTGGTCCTCCTGGGTCAGACAAATGAATAATGGGGAGGGTTAGAGGATTAACAGCAGCACTGGCGGCGGTGACGGCAGCAGCAGCAGTAGCAGCAACAACAAAAACAACAACAGCAACAAAAACAACAACAGCAGCAAAAGCAACAACAGCAGCAAAAGCAACAGCAGCGACAGCAGCGACAGCAGCGGGAGCAGGAGTGGGAGCAGGAGTGGGAGGAGGAGCAGCAGTAGCGGCAGCAGTAGCGGCAGTAGCAGCAGCAGTAGCAGCAGTAGCAGCAGCAGTGGGAGCAGCAGCGGCAGTAGCAGCAGCGGGAGTAGCAGCAGCGGCAGTAGCGGCAGTGGCGGCGGCAGCGGCGGCAGCGGCAGCGGCGGCAGCGGCAGCAGCAGCAGCAGTAGCAGCACCAGCACCATTGATGTTCCAGACTGGAGTAGCTCCTTTGTAGGTATTAGGACTGTCAATTATCACTTCTTTCGTCTGCTTCCAGAATCCCATGACCGCCACTGGCAAAAATTGTGCTTTTTCCAACCACCACTCATTTTCCAACTTGATTATCAATAAAAGATGACAAATGTTGTCTTTAACCCTCCTGCACTTTAGTCTGCATTTTAGTAGCAAGTAGCTATTATGGTCAAAATTAGTCAACTGTCTGTTTTGACAAATGTGCACACAGGGGCATTTTTGACTGGTTTTGACTGTCATTTTGACCACCCTGAACAATACCAGACCACGCTTTTACCAGTCAAAAACGGTTGACTCATTTTGACCTGTAAATGTACTTACTACACGTAAGGTTTGACAGTGTTTGACTTTAAAGTGCACTAGATATACCTTGGCAAGTATATCAACATTTTGACTGATTTAGACCCTTGCAGTCATAGGAGCGTTAAATTGAAGCATTTCTGTGCTGGATAGTTTGAAATAACGCCCCCTTCTTTTTCTTCTTCCAGAACACAAAGTTATCATAGTGGGTCTCGACAATGCAGGGAAGACCACAATTTTATACCAAATGTAAGTTAACCATTTGATTTTTAATGTTACACTGTATGTATTTGTATGCAGTTGTCTCATCAGTTGTAAAATCAAACATGTGAAAATTTGATCACAAAAGGTGCTAACGGTTTTTGAGGAAATGTTGTCAGATGGAAAAAGTCAACATAAGAGCAGGCTTGGAATTTCACTGAGGCCATCAGCAGCCGTGGCCTCAATTGCCCTGGTTCCCATAGACATTCTGATATTCTAATGGAAGTGACCTTTACTCAGGAACAGTGGCCTTGCCCCTACAAGAATGAAATTCCAGACCTGGTCTCTGTTGCCCTGGTCTTGGCCTTGGTACCCCTTACAAATGTTCCCATAGACATGCTGATATTCTAATGGAAGTGCCCTTTACTCAGGACAAGTGGCCTTGCCCCTACAAGAATGAAATTCCAGACCTGGCCTCCATTGCCCTGGTCTTGGCCTTGGTGCCCCTTACAAATGTTTCCATAGACATTCTGATATTCTAATGAAGTGCCCTTTACTCGGAACAGTGGCCTTGCCCCTACAAGAATTAAATTCCGGACCTGGTCTCCGTTGCCCTGGTCTTGGCCTTGGTGCCCCTTACAAATGTTCCCATAGACATTCTGATATTCTAATGGAAGTGCTCTTTACTCGGGAACAGTGGCCTTGCCCCTACAAGAATGAAATTCCAGACCTGGTCTCCGTTGCCCTGGTCTTGGCCTTGGTGCCCCTTACAAATGTTCCCATAGACATTCTGATATTCTAATGAAGTGCCCTTTACTCGGGAACAGTGGCCTTGCCCCTACAAGAATGAAATTCCAGACCTGGTCTCCGTTGCCCTGGTCTTGGCCTTGGTGCCCCTTACAAATGTTCCCATAGACATTCTGATATTCTAATGAAGTGCCCTTTACTCGGGAACAGTGTCCTTGCCCCTACAAGAATGAAATTCCAGGCCAGTCAGGTAAACATCTATTCATTTCTAATCTGTGCACCGACAGCCTCATGAACGAAGTCGTCCACACATCGCCGACAATAGGAAGCAACGTCGAGGAAGTGAAATGGAAAAACATGCGTTTTCTAATGTGGGACATCGGAGGCCAGGAATCGCTACGATCTGCCTGGGGTACTTACTACGCCGGCACTGAAGTAAGTCATTGCTGATTAAATCCACCTCTTGAGAGGGTATCGCCATGATATTCTTCCTACTTTTGTAGGAAATCCTACCTTTTTGATTTTGAAAATCCTACCGTGAAACCGGGTTCCGACGAACTTCAGACCGTGGAAACTTTCCTTGTGTATCATTTTATTGTAAATACCAAGATAAAAAACGGTTTTCTTGCTATACATGGCTATAGAGGTAAACTGCTATAGGCTAGTATATGCCTAATGATAATGGCAAACATTTTTCCTACCTTTTCATTTTCTCACAATAACATCCCTGTAAATTCAAATTTCATTCAAATTTCATTCAAATTTCCTTTCAAATTTCCATTCAAATTTCCATTCAAATTTCAATTCAAATTTCCGTTCAAATTTCCATTCAAATTTCAATTCAAATTTCCGTTCAAATTTCCATTCAAATTTCCATTCAAATTTCCATTCAAATTTCCTTTCAAATTTCATCCAAATTTCACCCAAATTTGTTGAAAAAAATGTTTAATTAAAGGGACAATATCGTCATGATCAACAGGGCATGGAATCGGAGAGGTAGTTTTAGATTTTGAAAACAAAAAAACTGTTTCATTAAAAAAAATGTTAATTATGGTTTTACATAATTTTGCCAGACGGAAACATTTTGTAAAAATCAACATACCCACAGGGTTGTGATTTGTCAGGATTTTTCTAGTTTTTCGGATTTTTACAAACCGCAATGTTGTGATCCTCCAGATTTTAAAGATTTAAGCAAAAAAGGAAAGCAAGGCAATCGATCAGAACTGTAGATTTCACCCCAGCGCTGTTCACAACAGCGTCCCCAACGGATTTTTCAAAACTGCCCAATTACACCCCTGATACTAATTTTAATTTTTCTTCGAGATGGAAGCAGTTCAGACGAACTTATTTCTCAGGAAATTACCAACTTAATGTCAAGAAAATCTTTTAAATAATAATTTGTTTCGTTTGATGATCAGGTAACACTGGTCTACAGCCAAAATGCTTCCGAAACAAATGAAGTCAAACTTGACTAATTATGGGTCACTGAGAATGGAAATGATGCTTAAAATTGTTGATTGGCTCTAGTTTTCAAGATCTACATGTACATGTGTACACGTATGGGAATAGCGTATGATAATTCATGATTAAAAATCTGCTATGTACACCATATACATAGTACGTAAAATGTAAAAACTTAAATATCTTGGAAACAGTAGCCAATTAGCAATTTTAATTGTCATATTTGAATTCAGCACATCAAAATCCATAATAAATAGCACATTTTATCTCCGAAGCAGACAACTTTAAAAAAATTGTTGACCAGTGTAATTTATCCCAGTATCGTGCCTTCCCTCAAATAATAACAAAAGAAATTCGAACTAAAAATTTGCCCCACAGTGAAATATTTATGTCCCCAAGAGGGAGTGGGGTGAAGGTCTGTGTCTTTCAACAAAAATTGCAGCTTCTCCCATGAAAATTTTCTGGCTATGTCCCTGTACTTCATACTTAGTACTCGGCCCTTTCTGAGGCTTGCTAAGCACAGAAACATTTAACCCTGGTACTTCTGGTGCCTTTTTCAGACAAGTTGATGCACCATTTGAAACCATTCGTTTTGTGAAACACACCAAGGTGTAGTGCATCCACCATTCAAAACCATTTGAATGATTTATAATGTAAGCCACTGTGTAGTACATTCACCATTTGAAACCATTCGGCTATGGAAACACACCAAGGTGTAGTGTATCCACCATTCAAAAACCATTTGAATGGATTTGAATGGTAGTAAAGCTTGCTTACCAACACTGTTCAAATGGTATCACCATGTGTGTACAAAACCAATGGGCATTTTGGTAAGTGGAAATTTTGAATGGTTTCAAATGGTCAAACAGTAGGAGGGTTAAAAAATGAATTATGTTTTTGCAAGATTTTATTTTGTATTTATGAATTTGTTTTTTCCCTCCTCTTTCTTATAGTGTGTAATACTCGTTATAGATAGCACAGACAGAGAAAGGTTACATGTTAGTAAAGAAGAATTATATGTCATGTTAGCAAATGAGGTAAGCAAAGACATTCTGGTTAGGGACAAGGGCCAAAGTCATGGTACAGCCAAGCCTTTGAGAAGCCCGGCCAGGCCCAGGCTTTTCCCCCTGCCTACTGGCCTATATAATGAGCTCTGCTTGCCTGGGCTAGGCCCTCCAGAAGCCCAGGTTATGTTGATTGGCAGGTACTGTATTGTTACAGGATTAGGACTCACAAAAGACAGATTAGGAGGCCGGGTAGCCTGGGCCTGGCCGGGCTTCTCAAAGGCTTGGCTGTACCAAGACTTTGGCCCTCCTCCCTTAGAGAGATACATGTAAATAGTTAGGTTATACATACAGATAAAGCAGAGAATTATGCATAGCCGATGATTTTCGCCGTTTCAACCTTAGGGCGGGTGAATTTGCCACTGTGCGAGTGAAATTGCAAAACTACCGGCCCGGCAGACGGGTAAATTTTTGAATAACAATGGTGGATAGCTTGTAAACTGAATTTCATAATAAAAATTATGATAATAAACAATTCTTATATATAGCGTATAATCACCATGAGGGCCCTATGCGATTTATTACCCCTGCTCATTCATTCTTATAGGGTGCATTTCACACAATGTCCTAATGCGCTTTACGTTATTTCCCCTTGTCACTGGGCCAATATCTTTCCTGTGTAATCTTTCTCAGTTCCCTGGGGGAGTATACAGCCCATTATGTGCAACCATTTTATGACGCTACAGGGCTAATCAAACACAATAACCACCTCTACCCTCACAGGTACCCATTTATACTCCTGGGTGGAGAGAAGCAATGACAGTATAGTGTCTTGCTCAGGGACACAAGCACCACGGTCGCGGGCAGGATTCGAACTCGCATTCTGACGACACAGCTATCAGAATGTAAGCCCAATGAACTTAACCGCTCGGTCATGGCACCCCGCTAACCTTAACCCTAACCCTAACCCTAACCCTAACCCTAACCCTAACCCTAACCCTAACTACGGTAAAGTGTCTTGGACACAAAACCCATTCTGAAGACCGGTTTCAGTAGCATAATTTAAACCCTCAAATACAGGACTTAAAGAATGCAGCTGTTCTCCTTTTCGCCAACAAGCAAGACTTAAAAGGGTCGATGACGTCAGCGGAGATATCACAACAGCTTAACCTAACGTCAATCAAGAACCATCACTGGCACATACAAGCCTGCTGTGCGCTTACTGGGGAGGGGTAAGGAGATGTTTACTTACTTTTTTCTCCACCATTGTTTGATTTTTTTCTCGTTAACCCTTTCATTACCGATTTGTTTTAACAGGATGTCCCACTGGTTACCGAATTGTTTGCCCAGTCATGCATGAATTCACACATTATTGCACAACAGTATGCATCCATTTACAGGCACTTTTTCTAAACTCGTTTTTCTTCATGAATAATTTGTTGGAGAAAGATATATTCAAT
This sequence comes from Zoroaster sp. YZ-2022, assembly GCA_029582265.1. Classification (NCBI taxonomy): domain Eukaryota; kingdom Metazoa; phylum Echinodermata; class Asteroidea; order Forcipulatida; family Zoroasteridae; genus Zoroaster; species Zoroaster sp. YZ-2022. The sequence goes on from CM055830.1 coordinate 12,893,402, forward strand.
GAAATGATTGTTGCTTATGAAATTCCCTTTCATATGATACCAATATAAAAGGTCGAACACTGTCAAACCTAATAGCTGAACATAGCAAGTAGCTATAGAGGTCAAAATCAGTCAACTGCCTGTTTTGACTGTTGACCCATATGTCCACACAGGGGCATTTTTTGACTGTTTTTTTTTACTGTCATTTTGACCACTCTTAGGGGAATTTTTTTTTTCTTTCTGGTCATGCCGTACGTTCCTCTGCGTGGAGGCGGCAACATTTCAATTGCAGGGATAAAATGAAGTTCCATGCCAAAAGCGGTCTTTGCCAAACAGCAATCCATGTATTATTTATGTATTGATATATTTATTTCTGATCTTTTACCAGGGTAACCCATTCACATACAATGTGGTCTTCCATGGAGCCCAGAGAATAACAAATTTAACCCTCCTATTTTAGCTCCCACTGTAGTGGCAAGTAGCTATAGTGGTCAAAACCAGTCAACTGCCTGTTTTGACTGTTGACCCAAATGTGCACACGGGGGCATTTTTGACTGGTTTTTACTGTCATTTTGACCACCCTGAACAATACCAGACAATGCTTTTACTAGTCAAAAACGGTCGACTCATTTTGACCTGTAAATCTACTTTCTACACGTAAGGTTTGACAGTGTTTGACTTTTAAGTGCACTAGATATATCTTGGCAAGTATATCAACATTTTGACTGTTTTTGACCCTTGCAGTCATAGGAGGGTTAAGAAACTGAGCTGGGACTGGGAGCTGCTCTATCCTAATTTGTTCCAACAAATTTCATCTTTCATAATCTCTTACAATCTCACGTCTTCATCTCTCCTCTAGCAATCTCTTTGTTTTCGGTTCATTTCATTTCAATACCTGCGGCCTGTTTCTTATGACTTTGTTTTCTTATACTTTCTTACAGGTTACTCAAAGGTTTAGAATGGATTGCCAACCAGATCAGAAGTTGACCATAGCCATCATCCTCAAATGTTTTTTTTCTTTCGTCAGGAGATCTTGCAAAAAAAAAAAAAAAAAAAAAAGCAACCAATTTTATTCAGGGAAACAATTTTTGAAATGTTTTTATTAATAAGATCCTTTTTCCGGAATGTTTTTTTTTTTTTTTTTAAATTTCTTTGGGGCTAGAGATGGAAGATCTGCTATTAATAATATGCCCAATACATTTACAGAGCTGCCAACCAGTACGATTTTTTCATATTTCGTACGATAAAACGATTAAAATACAACACTACGATATACATGTAAAAAAATATGATTTCTTAAAAAAATACCAACTAAACATTTATATTGCCTGGTTACTACTTCTTTCCATCCGCGCGCACAAACCTTACGGTATTTTTCTTCACCCAAAAAGTACTGAGCCAATCTTAGGGCAAATTATGTCATGAAGTAAAGTTCAGTGACAAAGTGCTCCTCAAGTGCAAGAAGGCAGCTGCTCATTTCAACAGACAATTGGTGATGGCCACCTAATCTATGCTTGTGATTTGTTTGTTTATTAAGAATATGATTTTTGTGTTAAAAATAGTATTTTTTTGGATTGTGAATATGATTTGGGTTTGGCAGCTCTGCATTTAAGACAATCTGATTGGACAAAATGTGATCACGTAGGGGTGCATTAATGGCTGGTTAACCGGCGATAATAACCGACCGGCAAGTGTGCGCGTCGAGTGCCGGCTTTGTTATCAGGCGCGCAACGTTGGTTTGAGCCAATCAGAGTGTAAACATTTGTATTCCCGTCACACGTGGACTCTCAGGCTAAAGTTGGAATTTCAGTAGTCCCATAATGTGGGTTTGTCCGTTCCTATCTGGCTGTTTTTCAATACAGAATGGGCAAATCCACTCATCAGTTTTAATCAAAGTAGTTGCATTATACCCAGACCTTGTTATCAGCAGATAACAAAAGAACCATTGTTCTAGCTTGGTGGATCTTGTCGCACGGAGCAGATAACAAAAGAACCATTGTTCTAGCTTGGTGGATCTTGTTGCATTGAGCAGTCCGCGCACTTCTCTGTTGCATTTTGTTGCCCCTCGGCAGAGAACAAAAGAAACCATTGTTCTAGCTGGTGGATCTTGTTGCATTGAGCCAGCCTGCACACTTCTCTGTTGCATTTTGTTACCCCTCGGCAGAGAACAAAAGAAACCATTGTTCTAGCTTGGTGGATCTTGTTGCATTGAGCAGTCCGCGCACTTCTCTGTTGCATTTTGTTGCCCCTCGGCAGAGAACAAAAGAAACCATTGTTCTAGCTTGGTGGATCTTGTTGCATTGAGCAGTCCGCGCACTTCTCTGTTGCATTTTGTTGCCCCTCGGCAGAGAACAAAAGAAACCATTGTTCTAGCTTGGTGGATCTTGTTGCATTGAGCAGTCCGCGCACTTCTCTGTTGCATTTTGTTGCCCCTCGGCGGAGAACAAAAGAAACCATTGTTCTAGCTTGGTGGATCTTGTTGCATTGAGCCGGCCTGCACCATTTTCTGCTGTTGTCTTTTGTTGCATTCAGCAGGGCGTCTGTGAAACGCCTGTAGGGGGGGGGGGGTAAGGGTTGAGCACGCTTTATTGTATACATTTGATGCGTGTTTGAAAAATGTAACATGGATTTTGTTTGCGCTGAGTATGGTCCGTGTATAATGCAACGTCTGTGTAAAAACTGATGAGTGAAATACAGCGGCGTAGCCACGGGGGGGGGGGCCTGGGGGGGCACGGGTGTGAAAAAAAGTAACGGAGGTGTGATTTTTCCGGATGTCCGGAATTTTACAAATCGCAATGTTGTGATCCTTTGGATTTTAAAGATTTAAGCAATAAAGGAAAGCAAACGCTTAGAACTATAGATTTTCACCCCATCGCTGTTCACAACAGCGGCCCCCAATACCCCCCAGCAAAATTGATGTGGATATTTTCAAAACTGCCCAATCACACCCCCCTGAAAGCTAGCAAATTACCTCAAATATGAGTAACCATAGAGTTGTCCATTTATTGACGGGACTACAAGCTTGAGGTAACCAACTTTTATTCACCTCGTTGACTGTAATATTGTCTTGGTATGAAGCTTGTTGGGTAATAGTTTGTACTTTTTAAAAACGTTAAATGGGTATTGGAAGAGGCTTATGGCGGCGGGACTGATTGGTTTCATTATTTTATTGTTTTGATCAATAAGAAGAGTTTTAAGACGCATCGCCTGTGTTTGTCGCTATAGACGAATTTCAAATTGACCCAGTCTGCGCACTTCTGCATTGAAACCGAGGCTCTCTGTGTCCAAGTCACAACACCGATGCGGTGGTAGACAATAGAACGACTCCCATCATTCAGCGCGTGCGTCAACACTGAGAGCCTCGTTATTAAACTCGGAAGTGCGCAGATCAACATTAGGGAGGAGGGCCAAAGTCATGGTACAGCCAAGCCTTTGAGAAGCCCGGCCAGGCCCAGGCTTACCTGGCCTCCTAATTGTCTTTTGTGAGCCCTAATCCTGTAACAATACAGTACCTGTCAATCAACCTAACCTGGGCTTCTCGAGGGCCTAGCCCAGGCAAGTAGAGCTCATTATATAGGCCAGTAGGCAGGGGAAAAGCCTGGGCCTGGCCGGGCTTCTCAAAGGCTTGGCTGTACCATGACTTTGGCCCTTGTCCCTAAATTTCGTCATCTTGGGATTTGTCTATTCTACTGAGATTTTTTATTTTCACCGGAACACTGATTATATTCGAAAGGAAAATATCATTTGACGAGAGATTTTTTTTTTTTCACAAGGTAGTTGTCAGAAGCTCGGTTTGACGGTTGTTACACGTCGAAATTAATTTAAGACAGGACCCACAATAAATTAATTTTGGGGACATTTACTGTAATACTTACACCATACTCCTCTGGATTTATTTTACAGCATTCGTTTAAAATAGCAGTGTTCTGATGAATTCATTTCTTCAGAAATTGCCTTCAAAAATAACTGTAAACACGGGCAATATATCTTGAATGCATCAGGGACAATTTACCAAAAGCACACTAGTGCTGGGAAAAAACCGTCAATTCACCTTTGGAAGGTCATCAATATATTAATGCACTCGTAAATTGTTAAATTATTTTAAGTCACATTGGCTCATCAGGCCGGTGTTTATCTCCGATTTCGTTGCCATGAAACGACCGAGAAGAATAATTACATTCCCACTGGATGGGATGCCAGTCGCTCTAAAAACAGCTACTAAAACAATGCCCAATCTGATCACGCAAAGTTTAAAGGGACAGTATCGTCACGATCACCATGGCATGGAATCAGAATGCTACTTTTAGATTAACTCGGTGACTGCCCACAGTACAGTAATTTTCAGTCATTGTGTTAGTCTTAAAACTAGGACATCGATTCCATGCCCTGTCGAAAGTCTGCTCTGATCTTGACGATACTGCCCCTTTAAATGAACAACATGCAAAGACACTGCACAAACTTCCATGTGGGTTGTCTAAGGGGCGTGGCTAAGCCGTAAGCTGTTACGGTTCAATTTATGGAGTGCCATGGTCGAGCGGTTTAGTGCATTGGATTTATGTTATTATTATTATTATTATTATTATTTCGCGTTACCACAGCATGAAAAGAAAGATCTTGTTTTCCTTTCTGCCGGTTACACCTCGAGTCAAGCTACGTCCCGTAGCCTTAGATCTCGAGTGTCTTTCGCAGAATCCTTGCTGTCCCTAAGAGTGCTGCCTTCTGTAGTAATTCTACTCTAACAGATGTTCCTATCTCCTTGAGATAGGATTATTATTATTATTATTATTATTATTATTATTATTATTATTATTATTATTATTATTATTATTATTATTATTATTTTTACTCTTTAACCATTTTATTGGTTAATATTTCGGCTGGAAGAATGTCGTTGAATATGTGCTAAATTCATTAATTTATTTTTGTCCTTTTTTGTAAAGGGAATTTCAAACTTCCCACCTGCTGTTCAACCCCTTCCATATGAGTCTTCGAAATATTTTGAGCACTGTTTCTCTTAGCACGTGTCCCCACTTTGCAATAACTGTATAAATCTTTTTGAAAACGAGTAATCATGAAAACGTACCTGCCGCAATGCCCCTGTGGATTTAAAACAAATCCAACGTCTGTTAAATCTTTGGGAACTATTTTGTTCTTCATTATTTCTTGTTGTGCAGAATTTGGTATATTGCAAAATTGATGTTTTTTTTTGGTTTTTTATAACAATGGTCCGAAAAGTGCAGTTATTCTTTAATTTTACCTGGAAAAACATATCACTTTTTATTATTCAGTTTATTTGATTAACCCTCCTACTGATACACCATTTGAAACCATTCAAAATTTCCACTTTCAAAAATGCCCATTGGTTTTGTACACACATTGTGATACCATTTGAACAGTGTTGGTAGCAAGCTTTACTACCATTCATATCCATTCAAATCCATAGAGGGTCCATTGATTCACCACTTAGAAGTATCCAAACAAGGTTTTTGTATTAGCTGGCCTACCATTCAAAACCATTTGGGGAAATCAATACTGTACACAGTTATTTCACCATTCAAAACCACAAAAGCGAATGGTTTCAAATGGTGGATCAACTTGTATGAAAAAGGTACCAAAAGTAGGAGGGTTAATTTATGATTTAGGCACTGTGTATTTTCTTTAGTGTGCATATTTAATCTTTTTAACTGGTTCCTTGCAACCACTGGCAAAGTAAGAATAGTCTTGCTTTAAGACTGTTTTTGATACATGATCCATTGCTGCAGGAGGGCGCTATCTCACCATGAAATCGCTATCAAACAGAGTCTTAGGAATCTTGTTGAATCTTCCCCGAAAACGGGAGAAAACCACTACGCATGGGTCAATTTTATATGGGAGGTTGAATTTAAGTTTCACAAGACCGTTTGATAGCAGTTCGTGTGGAGTGCGGCTATAAGCCAGGCACTTGGTGTCTGACGTCACTGCGTTTGATCTGGTATTGCACGGCGCCCAGTTGAGAACCCATTTGAAAACATAAACAATATGCACACGTGTGCGTGCATATCGAGTCACAGTGTTTGCAGTATTTCACTCATAATTGTAAACAGGTAGATATAAAACATCAGTTTGCAACAAAAAATGCCTGTTTATTGTTTGAGTTTTATTAACCTCTCCGTAAGATTCTGCTGTAGAAATGGGTTCTCAACTGGGCGCCGCGCAATACCAGATCAAACACAGTGACGTCAGACACGAAGTGCCTGGCTTATAGCCGCACTCGTTCGTGTGTGATAGTGGTTCATGTAGAGATAGCGCCCTCGTGTGGCGAGGGATAGTATATCAAAAACACAGTCTTGAACCAAGACTAAGTAAGTAATACATATCAGATGAATATAAGGAAACCACATAAAATGAGTTCAAAGAAATGTTTTATTTATTTTTTTAAGGTTTGGTTGCAGCCAGTCTATATTGGAGGGTTTTTAATTACAGTGCCGTGTCACTGTTGATGACAATTGAATTTGTACTATGGTTAATAAATGTACATTGCTGTAATAAATTGAAAAGCGAGGTAGAAATTTTAAATCAAGCCTGCATTATTTCCTAGAATTATGTTTATTTGTGTTTTCTTGAAAGGGAAGGTACAACTTTTTATTTTTTATTTTGTTTTCTTATTTTTTTTGTTTTTTTGATACAATCTTTAATTTTAACCATCTCGTTTCCAAGAAAGATATAATTAATAGTGAAAAATTTATAATAGGGGCTCGCTTTTAGCGAAAACAATGTTATTGAAGTTTTCAGGTAAATTGATAAATTTCCAAATTTACACAAAGTTTAATTAACCCTGACCACCCCATATCCTCAAATCCTCCAAGGGGCACCTTTTGAGAAAAAAATCAGCACTTTTGGAAACTGGTACTTTCACCTCTTCGAATAGGTCAAAATTACTACCTGGCAAGAAGTACAGGCCATAAGTGCTGAATATGAAAGATCAACGAAAATGGTGGTGCATTTTGAAGATAAGGGCATGTTTCCAAAAGTGTAGTGATGGATTTTGGAGGATTCAGGAAGGTTCCTAGCCAAAATACCTAGGGGTTAGGGTTAATGATGGTACATGGCTAATTTGTTTGACAATCTGGAAATAACCAAAGTGTACCTAAAAAGTGTGGATAGATACTTTTGAGTGATTGACCTGGTGAATTTTGTTGTTGCGGAAGAGAAATTAGCATAATGTATGCATGTGAAATACTTCACGCATATTCATTGGGACAGGAAGTAGCTTGCATTGTGGGATATATATTTCTCATATTTAGGTAACAGATTTGATCATAATGCATTGTGGGAAATAGTCACTAAATCTGGCATTTTACAGACATGGATTACATTAGACCATTTGAAGAAGTGAGCTAGTGCAGTGCATCATGGGAGAGAAAGTATCTTGCATTGTGGGAAATGATCACTATAACATTGGTATTTTACAGACATGGTTTACATTAAAGGCCATTTAAATAAGTGAGATATGGAGAGGAAGTTAATTGCATTGTGGGATATCATATGTAACAGATTGTGGAAAATGCTTACATAAACATGAGTGGAAGTAGCTATGCATTGTAGGACATACCTTATTTATATAATTCTTTATCATAATGCACTGTGGGAAATGCTTACCTTAACATGGAAGAAACGTGAATATACTCACACACGTTAAAGGTGGATACCATAAGTGGGATAGTCTTTGCCTAACATATTCTGGCCAGGGCCAGTCAGCCTTTTTACAATCATTGTTCCTTGTAATTTTATATTGCATTGTTCTTACCATGTATTTTGTTTTCTTGTTTACACTGATGTGTCACTGCGCCATGAGCGTCTCTTTTGACGGATACCGGCGCATTACAAATGTTTATTATTATTATTATTATTAGTAGTATTTAGTATTAGTAATACTGAAACAGAACACCACTTAGAAAAAAAAATTGTTTTTCTGTCAGAATTGAAATGAAATTATTTGGACGAAAACCAATAATTTTCAGCCTTTTTAGAGGTATATTTCTAATGTCTGACAAATACAACAAAAAGAAATTAATATTACATTTTTTGATGGACACAAAGCAAGTCTGAAGCAATAATTACTTTTTATTTAAATTCTACGGACAAATGTTACACACACAAAATGATGATTTTAGTAACTGTTAAAAAATGCTGTTCAAAAAAGTATCTGCTCCATAAGAGAGCGCTAAAACAGAATATTGTAACCTCAAAGAAACTGCATAAGTCAAGATATATTATCCTTGTTATTTTGATTTTCAATTTTACCAAAAATTTCCATTTTAATCTGAACATTGCTCTTGTCTGTGGTGCTGTCAATTCCAATAAGAAGAGAAAAACTATTGAAAATAAGTTTGGAAAAACTCCTTTCGTAAATTTCACATTACAATAAATACGAAAAATATTATTTTGGCTTCTTTCTTGACACAACTAAAAGCTGATTTTTTTTTCACCGATTCAGAGAGAGTAAGCACACTCTAACAAGTAGTTTTGCCAAGATTACCAATGTAACACCTTCATTATACCATGCTACTTCTAGTTTACGAATGGCCTCATTTGCACTTTATCCCTTCTGTGACTGCAAAGGGTCAAAATCAGTCAAAATGTTGATATACTTGCCAAGGTATATCTAGTGCACTTAAAAGTCCAACACTGTCAAACCTTATGTGTAGTAAGTACATTTACAGGTCAACATGAGTCGACCGTTTTTGACTGGTAAAAGCATTGTCTGGTATTGTTCAGGGTGGTCAAAATGACAGTAAAAAACCAGTCAAAAATGCCCCCTGTGTGCACATTTGGGTCAACAGTCAAAACAGGCAGTTGACTGATTTTGAACCTCTATAGCTACTTCCTGCTAAAGTGCAGCTAGAGTAGGAGGGTTGTTAATTGCATGTTGACAAGATCAAGAGCAATACACTGATTAAAAATGGACATTGCAAAAATTAACTACTCATTGGTAAAACATGTATATGTATAAATACCAGGCCTGGAATTTCATTCTTGTAGGGGCAAGGCCACTTGTCCTGAGTAAAGGGCACTTCCATTAGAATATCAGAATGTCTATGGGAACATTTGTAAGGGGCACCAAGGCCAAGGCAACGGAGGCCAGGTCTGGAATTTCATTCTTGTAGGGGCAAGGCCACTTCTCCTGAGTAAAGGGCACTTCCATTAGAATATCAGAATGTCTATGGGAACATTTGTAAGGGGCACCAAGGCCAAGGCAACGGAGGCCAGGTCTGGAATTTCATTCTTGTAGGGGCAAGGCCACTTGTCCTGAGTAAAGAGCACTTCCATTAGAATATCAGAATGTCTATGGGAACATTTGTAAGGGGCACCAAGGCCACGACCAGGGCAACAGAGGCCTGGTCTGGAATTTCATTCTTGTAGGGGCAAGGCCACTTGTCCTGAGTAAAGGGCACTTCTTTTAGAATATCAGAAAATCTACATTCTTAATGGGCACCATGACCAAGACCAGAAGCAATGTTCTCAGTGAAATTCCAGGTCTGGTTAAATCATTCAAGAAGCACAAATTAGCCTAAAAAATATCTCACAAAAATTGCTTTTATATGCATAAATAATTTTTTTTTTACCAAGCCCACCTGATTATATTGAAATTTTTGTATTTCTGTCATAATTCAGATGAAAACCCTAGTGGGTTTTGTGGTGAATGAATGAATATACCTATTCACAAATGAAGTTGCATGAATTCTATTATTACAGACATAGTGTTAGCCAGGGAGGTGTCGGGGGGGCCACTTGGACACCCCGTTTCAATTTTGGAACACCCTCTTTCATCTGTCATTTTCATGTAAAAAGTACTGTCAGTGAACGATTTGGACAACGCCGTTTTGAAATTTCCAGCAAATTTGCACACCGTATTTCTAAATGCTGGCTAACAACCTTGATCACAGGGCCCAATTTCATGGCACTGCTTACTGCGGAATTCTGCGCTTACGGCGCACAGAATCACACGCTTTTTACGGCGCCGTAAGCGCAGAATTCTGTGGTAAGCAGCGCCATGAAATTGATCCCAGATTTAATACTTCAGCAATTCTTCGAAAGACATGAGACCGTTTTAGCAATCATGCACAAAAAAGTAAGAAACAAAAGCAACAAAACAATTTTAAAGGTACATTTATATACATATTTACAAATATAGTGGAAGCTGCAGTGTGCAGGCTGATATGATTAATTGCAGTTAACAATGACTGAAGACCCCCCCCCCAGTTACTGTTATTGTTTAGGCAATCAAAAAGTCTCCGGTTTCTGGTCATAGATCAGCTTCAAAATCAGTGCGGTGACTTTTTCAGTATTTTTTTTTGTTGACGACCAGTGAAATATGTGATACATGTATACATGGTTTAATATTGGAACCAGACGAAATACATTTGTTGCATCGAGCGTGGTTTAAGTGTTGAGGATTTCACTGAATCTACATCAGAACTGTGGATTTTTCACTTCAATTATTTAAATTTGCACATTTAAAAAAAACAACGAACTGTGCATTCAAAAACTTGGTTGTACCTGTAAACTCTAAAGACCTTTATAATTAATAACTTTACATTTAAAAATCTGAAACATGTGCCCAAATTTTGCAGTCTACTTTAGGAGATTTTTTTTTCTTATTTACAAAGTCCTAGCTAAGCTCAGGCGGGGCCTGAATTTGCCTGATCACCGGAAAATAGGATCGTCTGTGTTCAAGGGAGGCACCAAATGACTCAATTAAAAAAAATCTTTTGACAAAACCACGGGGGGGAAAAATAATCTTGACGAATGGTAAAGTCAGACATGCAACTTTGTAATTACAACAACAAAAAAACGAGGAAATGTCCAAACACACAAAACTCTGTGCAGTGTTTTTCAGTTTTCTACAGCACTATTATTAAAGAAAAAAAGAGGAAATCAGCTGATCAACTGAAAAGTTGCATGCCTGTAAAGTCTACAATTCTCAAAAATATCTCTTGGTGATTACACGTCCCACTTGAAACTCAAGTAATTGAAAGAAATGCTAATGCGACGCAGAAATAAAAATACGATAATTCCAAGGCGGTCTTAAAATCCAGCTGCCAGTTTTGAGAGCTGTATCTAATCTCATTGTTTTCTACTGTTCTAACTGTTGACTACGGCTAACGCCCTAAAAAACCGGCCGTTGGATTGTGAAACCGCCTGTAATTATTATTGATAAGGGAGGAAGGCCAAAGTCATGGTACAGCCAAGCCTTCGAGAAGCCCAGCTGGGCCTAGGCTACCTGGCCTGCTAATCTGTCTTTTGTGAGTCCTAATCCTGTAACAATACAGTAACCTGCCAATCAACATAACCTGAGCTTCAGGAGGGCCTAGCCCAGCCAAGTAGAGCTCATTATAATGGCTGCAGTTGTGAACAAAAGACAGCTGAGATGTCAGTCAAGTCTGTGTTAACAATAAGAGCTATTTGAGGTCTATTCATTAGTAAAGGGTCTTTTGTGCTCAGCTAGGGGATTATTTTGGCCTCTAAGCCTGGGCAAAGCCCTGGACTGGCTGGGCTTCTTTAAGGCTTGGCTGTACCATGACTTTGGACCTCCAGTATAAGATGATCTTCATTTACTTATATAAATAGGTAAACTATGTTTAATACTTAGTGTGTCCGTCGGTCGACTGAAATATTTATCTCAGAGTCGGGGACGCGAAGAACTGGGTCTTTTTCACCTTCTCTGATTTACTGCCAAATCTGATTAATAAAGGAAAAAAAGTAAAAAAAACAAAAAACATGAATAATGTGAAATAATTGTTTGAATAAACTTGGATTTCGATTGGTTATTAAATCAAACAAATTTGTTTGTATTTATGTCGAGCAAGTTAATGTTAACTATAAAAAACAATCCTCGGATTTTAACAACCAAAAATGGCAGAATCATTATGTCCAGACTGAACATCTTCCAACTGCAAACTCATTGACTGAAAAAATTCCAGCCACTATAGTTAAATCAGGGTTGTGATTTGACAAAAGTAAAAAATCCCGAAAAATAGGTAGCGGGCCTGGGTCTCCCTTTGGTCTAGAGGACAAAGCCCCATGAACCTCCTGTAGGTAGCAGGCCTGGGTCTCCCTTTGGTCTAGAGGACAAAGCCCCATGAACCTCCTGTAGGTAGCAGGCCTGGGTCTCCCTTTGGTCTAGAGGACAAAGCCCCATGAACCTCCTGTAGGTAGCAGGCCTGGGTCTCCCTTTGGTCTACAGGACAAAGCCCCATGAACCTCCTGTAGGTAGCGGGCCTGGGTCTCCCTTTGGTCTAGAGGACAAAGCCCCATGAACCTCCTGTAGGTAGCAGGCCTGGGTCTCCCTTTGGTCTAGAGGACAAAGCCCCATGAACCTCCTGGATGTTTAATTTTGGAGGATTTACAGACTCTCCACATCCCCCACAAACAAGAAACTAGAGGTTTGGACACAATACAAGGCTACTTCTTTCTTTCCTTGGTGGCTACTTCTCTTCTTTCAAAAGATTTGAAGCAAAAAGAGATTTGTAAAAAATCCTGAAATCAGGAAAAATCCTGAGAAATCACAGGCCTGTTAAATTCAGCACTGCAATCGTTTATCACAGAATTTGAGAGAAAACCTCTGACATTTGGGTGGTCAACTTTTTCCCTTTTTCGGTACGGTATCTGGACACATTGTTTCTGTGAAAAAGTCACAATGAAGTCACCAAAATCTGACACCTTGATATTTTGCAGACAAAGACTGTAAGAATGGCTTACCTTGGCGTAAGCGACGTCTTTGAGAAGAGTGACTTGGCCTTGCTGATGGAGGAACTGGATGGGGTCTTGGAAGCCAACTTGGTAGGGGTGTTTACTGGAGCAAACTTGCTACCATCAACTGCAACGGAATGGGGGTAAAGGGTGTTATAATAATCAGTTTCCTGTATATGATTCAATGGAAAACTGAATCCAGGCATGATATCGTGAGAAAATGAAAAGGTAGGAAAAATGTTTGCCATTATCATTAGGCATATACTAGCCTATAGCGGTTTACCTCTATAGCCATGTATAGCAAGGAAACTGTTTATCTTGGTATTTACAATAACATGACACACAAGGAAAGTTTCCATGGTCTGAAGTTAGTCAGAACCCGGTTTCATGGTAGGATTTTCAAAATCAAAAGGTAGGATTTCCTACAAATGTAAGAAGAATATCATGTCTGTGAACCTTTCGGTTATAAGAATTTAACAACCCCCCCCCCCCCCCCCCCCAGTCTTGCCATCTCCACGTTTATTCATTTTAATGATTTTTTGGTTTTTGATCTATCTTCTGTGAGCTTTTAAAATTGTTGTGGAGAGAAATAAAGTAAAAATAATAATGACGGTTTACATTTGAAGTGAGGATGACAGAAGAGAGATTGACTTCTGTCAGAGATTGAGGGAATGAGGGCCATAGTATTAGTCAGTAATACCTTTGGGTGTCATTTGGACGCACCGTTTGCTAAATGGCAACCTGTTTTATTTGTCACACACAATGCAAAAGTCTTGCAATGTAAATATTGGGACACCCTGTTTTTCAAATAATAATAATAATGTGGACTTATATAGCGCACGTATCCACCAAACTGGTGCTCAAGGCGCATTATATTATTACCCCTGCCCATTAGGCTCATAAATCATTCCTGAAACCATCTCAGCTCCCTGGGGAGTGAGTATACAGCTCAATTGCTGCCATTACAGCGCATATAGGGCTAATCAAACACAACAACCAACTCTGCCCTTACAGGTTACCCATTTACCCCTGGGTGGAGAGAAGCAATTGTGGTAAAGTGTCTTGCTCAAGGACACAAGCACCATGGTCGCGGCTGGGATTCGAACCCACATTCTGAAGACTCAGCCATCAGAACACAAATCCGATGCACTAAACCACTTGACCATAGCACTCCATGACCATAGCACTCCATATAACAATTCTGAACGCCCTATTTCCAAATTCTGGCTTATACATTGATGAGGGCTCATATTTAACTCTGGACTACCCGATCGAGGCTCATGTTAGCCTGGTAGTCTAGACTTCTGACTATTTGCCTATTTTTATTTTTTTTTCAAAGACGTTTTCTCCCACAACTTCATTGTTTTCTTATGAAACACAGTACTTTTCAATCCCTTAGACCGGGACTGATATTAATTTAATAAAAAATTCAAATCTGGGCAGCCAGACATTTGGTTGTGTTTCCTGAGGAAGAAAATGGTAAGAATTGATACCAACTCATGGTGAGAATTTTCGTTTTGCTTGGGTGTTACAAACTTATCTATAAAATTGTAACCATGAGTCTGAAGCCAGAGAAAAATGTTTTTTTCCTCATAAGTTTTGAATAATTATTATGTTCTTTAGTGTGAAAGAGTGTGGTAGGATGAAAGAAAGGATGGGGGAAAAATGAAAAAAGGATGAAGATGATGTTAAGATTAAAAAAAAATAGGCAAACACAGCATGGAGTAAAACTGTTTAACCCTCCTACTATTGCTGCTCTTTAGTGGCAAGTAGCTATAGTGGTCAAAACCAGTCAACTGCCTTTTTTGACTGTTGACCCAAATGTGCACACAGGGGCATTTTTTGACTGGTTTTTACTGTCATTTTGACCACCCTCAACAATACAAGACAATGCTTTTACCAATCAAAATACGGTTGACTCATTTTGACCTGTAAATGTACTTACTACATGTAAGGTTTGACAGCGTTCAACTTTTTAAGTGCACTAGATATACTTTGGCAAGTATATCAACATTTGGACTGATTTTGACCCTTGCAGTCATAGGAGGGTTTAAGAAAGAAGGGAAAAATTAGAAACTGCCAAAAACAACAAACAGCGAGATGTTGAACTGCCACAAAGAAAGTGCTCATAAACATAACTTCTAACTACGGAGTGCCATGGTCGAGCGGTTTAGTGCATCGGATTTGTGTTCTGATGGCTGACTCGTCAGAATGTGGGTTCGAATCCCGACCGCGACCATGGTGCTTGTGTCCTTGATCAAGACACTTCACCATAATTGCTTCTCTCCACCCAGGGGGTAAATGGGTACCTGTAAAGGCCGAGTTGGTTATTGTGTTTGATTAGCCCTATATGCGCTGTAACGGCAGCAATTGAGCTGTATACTCCCCAGGGAGCCGAGATGGTTTCAGGAATGATTTATGAGCCTGATGAGCAGGGGTAATAATGTAATGCGCCTTGAGCACCAGTTTGGTGGATACGTGCGCTATATAAGTCCACATTATTATTATTATTATTATTATTAACTCAGTGATATTGAGCAGAAGTTTAAAAAAAAAACAAACACAAAAAAAAAAACACAAACAGTGCACACATAACAAAAACACAAATCCAAACGAAGCTTATTTGAGAGAACCGTGAGAGACAGGTGTTTAGTGACACAGCAAATGCCATGATATTAGATGTGCATCCAATCTACCTCGAGTATAAGAAAACATTATTACAGATCACCTCAATGCATACAAAAAATGTGTCCTGAAATTTTATTTTTTTCTCCCCGAAATGTTCACTTCGGATAAAGCCTCAAAAATGTGGAATCTGAAAAAAATAATTGTTAAACTGCGTCTATACTCGTTGGTTTAATATGATGGTTGATACTTTGTACAGCCATTTGAAAATTTTAGTAAAAAATTACCCGATCTTTTTCAAGATTTACTTTACGGAGCAGTTTTGAAATGGATCGACGAAATTGCTAATTTTCCCCGTGGGAATCATTCATTTTTTTTTGGGGGGGGGGATTGTTTTCGGCGACATTTTCGTAATTGAAGTGAGATGACCCTTTCGATGCTCGTACTTTTTTTGGAGCTTTTCTTGGATAGTGTTCTGGGCGACTTTTTCATGGTTATGTGCTGATCTGAAATTATAAAGTTACAATGTTTGTGTAAAAACACAAAAGCGATGTTATGAATTATGATACACGAGACAGTGAAACATTTATTGACAGGGGAAAACAACGGCAATGTGAACCCAATACATATTATTGTCAGCCAACATATTAGGCCCGGTATAGATATTAGGTCTGTTTCGGGTACCTGGGTTCATTACTCGGTTCCTGTTTTTACTGATTTGGGTGCCCGAAACCCACTTTTTTATAATCAGTGAAAATTTTAAAACAACCCATTCAGGCCACTCCAAGCCATTGCTATGGTAGGCAGTGGCTCCTCATAGCTATACTGCATAGTAACATAATGCCTCATATGTCTGTTGGTTTTAGTGGTTTGTGATTGACATATTGCAGGGCATATTACTTTGTTTCAGACTCAGTGGCTGGTGGTAGGTTACTATGGAGAGTCTGTGTTTACAAAATAACTGCTGAAAATCCCAATGGATGATGGAGGCTTGGTATGGTTTATTGGTCTCAGTGGCTGATGGTGATTTATTATTGGGAGTTTGTTTACAGTATAACCTGCTGAAAATAAGGTCAATTGTGGTATACATGTGTCTTTATATGCATGTATGTACATTGGAGATTACTTCAAAGGGTCAGTGTGGCTTATATGCACAAACAATGTGTGTACAACACATTGGACAGTTAGTGGTTTACAGTGGCCTCTATGTGTAGGAGGGTTAAAAATATGATGTAACATTTCAGAAACCGAATGCCAATCTTTGATGAACACTTAGGGAGGAGGGCCAAAGTTGTGGTACAGCCAAGCCTTTGAGAAGCCCAGCCAGGCCTAGGCTTTGCCCAGGCCTACATGCCTATATAATCCCCTAGCTGAGCACAAAAGACCCTTTACTATAAGTGAATAGATCTCATATAGCTCTTTTTGTTCACACAGACTTGACCGACACCTCAGCTGTCTTTTGTTCACAACTGCGGCCATTATAATGAGCTCCAACTTGGCTGGGCTAGGCCCTCCAGAAGCCCAGGTTATGTTGATTGGCAGGTTACTGTATTGTTACAGGATTAGGACTCACAAAAGACAGATTAGGAGGCCAGGTAGCCTAGGCCCAGCTAGGCTTCTCAAAGGCTTGGCTGTACCACGACTTTGGCCCTCCTCCCTCACCGAACTTCCAGGTTTATATTAAGGTTTTAGATAGGTCAATTGACCTCCCAGTGTAGATTATCAAACCTCAGGACTGCAGTGGAGAAGTGGATTACTGCGACTAAGCGTGGCTAAGTCGCAAACGGTGACAGGTCATTTGACATGCAGCCTTTTACAAAAACTAAGTAAAGACATCAAAAATCTAACTTTCATGGGTTATCTTTCGTGCATGGCCAAGTCACTTTACAGAAAATGTGCGTTTTTAACCATTTCTTTAAAAAAAAAGGGTTATTTTCCCGACTGCGAGAAATCTTATAAGCAATTTATACGAACATGCAAATTCAAGTGTAACATGTTATGTGCTCTGCTCTTCAGCGTTTATGTTAGCTGTCGATGAGAAATACAAACCAACCTCTTGGGTCTGGGGTGCTAAAGTGTCTGTTAGTGATTACGTTCACGTCCCCGGCCATTGTGTTCTCTGTGTCAACATTGACAAATGCCTTCCAGAAGTCGGTTGGTAATGAAATCAGGCGATCCACGACCTAAGAAAGAGAGGGAAAAAAAAAAACCCACAAAGATGATTATTTTACAAGGTACAGCGTTGGTTTTGTTTGGCAAATATTCTTCTAAGAGTATGCTTACACTCATTGAATCGAAATACAATGTATATTTGAAACAATATAACATGTGAAAGTTTCAGCTCGTAACGTTTTGTTGTTATTGAGAAAATAGTTTAAAAGGGACACTCGTCACGATCAGAGTAGACTTTCAACATGGCATGGAATCGGTGTCCGATTTTTATTTTATTTTTTTTAAATTACCAATCCTGTACCTTAGCTTTAAGAAAAAACATGTTTTTTTTTTTGACAGGATAACTTATGAGTAAGTGTTTCTCTGCATCCAACTTGAAGAGTTAAAATCAAAGTCCCAAAATTTGGTGTGTGCAAAATTTGATGAATTAAATAGAAATGACATGTGCAAAAGGAGAATCTCAAATGACGGAGGCTTTGATATCCACTATACAGTTTAATGAGGAGAATAGAAAAGACAAAATAATAAATAAGTACGTACAGCTGGTTGTAGTTTGGTGTCTTTCAGCATCTGAAGGGGTTCTGGATCCGAACAGGCATGACCGACGAGGGTCGGCCCAAAGACCCGGGCCAAGTTGACCACATTCATCTTGCAGGCTTTGCTCTCAGACACTCTGCAAAAAAAAAAAAAATCCAAAATGACAGTGATTATTTTTCTTTCTATTTTTTTCATTGCCAGGAAAACACAAATAATATTTGACCATTGCCAAGAGCCAGAGGCTCACGACAATTTGTATGAACCTATTGCATCATGGATACACATAGTCATAGTCTTTTTTTGGGGGGTGGGGCATTCGACTAACCACAGCCAGAACTAAACATCAATGCCATAGTCATTGACCAACACACCAATCCAGACTATTAATCAAACAGCACGGATCAACATAATAATAACAATAAATAATAATAATAATGTGGACTTAAATAGCGCACGTATCCACCAAACTGGTGCTCAAGGCGCATTATATTATTAGCCCTGCTCATCAGGCTCATAAATCATTCCTGAAACCATCTCAGCTCCCTGGGGAGTATACAGCTCAATTGCTGCCATTACAGCGCATATAGGGCTAATCAAACACAACAACCAACTCTGCCCTCACAGGTACCCATTTACCCCTGGGTAGAGAGAAGCAATTCCCCCTGGATAGGATGCCAGTCTATCGCAGGTTACTTCCCTAGCTATTGCCAGGTACCCATTTATACTCCTGGGTATTGCTCAAGGACACAAAGCACCATGGTCGCGGTTGGGATTCGAACCCACATTCTGACGACTCGGCCATCAGAACACAAATCTGTCAAAAAGTCAAAAAGTCCACAATTGGGTCAACAGTCAAAACAGGCAGTTGACTGGTTTTGACCACTATAGCTACTTGCCACTAAAGTGGGAGCTCAAGTAGGAGGGTTAAATTTTGTTATTCTCGGGGCCCTGTGGAAGACCACATTGTATGTGAATGGGTTACCCTGGTAAAAGATCAGAAATAAATATATAAATACATAATACATGGATTGCTGTATGGCAAATACCGCTTTTGGCATGGAACTTCATTTTATCCCTGCAATTGAAATGTTGCTGATTCCATGCAGAGGAACGTACGGCATGACTAGAAAAAAAAAAAAAAAAAATTCCCCTAAGGCTCTTGGCTCACCTCTGCAAGTGGAGGACAATGTACGCCAGCGTATCGCGGTTGACCAGCGGCAGCTCGCTGATGGCCTGATACGTGAAGGTGATGCTGTCCTCGGGGTCCGGCAGGCCGGCCGCCTGCATGAAGGTCCCGTGAAGCCTGAAGGTGACCAGCGGCTCAGAGAGACTGCGCAGGAAGTCTTTCAGCAAGCCGGTGATGTTGTGAATGTCGTACACCTTTTCCTGTATAATAAAAAATAAAATAAAAAAAAACACCGAAGTACATATTTTGAAAATGACATTTCTAGATAAACTTGAAGAATTTAAAAAAATAAAATATTTCACAGTATTTTGATATGTACAGGGTTCGAATTAGCCAATGGTCCGCTTGTCAAATGCCAGTTATAAAATAGCAGTGGACTAGTCCAAAACCCCTCTCCTAGAAGAAGGGGTGTGATTGGGCAGTTTTGAAAAACCCACGTAAATTTTGCTAGGGGTATTGGGGCCACTGTTGTGAACAGCGCTGGGGTGAAATCTATAGTTCTGAGCATTTGCTTTGCTTTACTAATATTGTTGAAATCTTTAAAATCCGGAGGATCACAAGACTGCGATTTGTAAAAATCCGGACAAAATATTTCACAGTATTTTGATATGTACAGGGTTCGAATTAGCCAGTGGTCCGCTTGTCAAATGTCAGTTAAAACAGCAGTGGACTAGTCAAAACTCCTCTCCTAGTAGTCCAACGGACTAGACAAAATAACAAAGATTACACATTTTATTCCACATTTTATCTCCGACTCTGTTCTACATGTACCTCAAAAATATTGACAATTATTCCACCCTCTGGATTCTTATAAAAAGTACTTAATAAAACATGCGGACCAGTGAAAATGCTTGCAGGATAGTTGAAAGTCAAACTTACTGGTCCGGCCGGCTATTAAAAAAACCAAAAACTTAAAACCCCTGCTTAGGCAGGATTCTGGTCTACTGCCTCAGACCCGTGCGTCAGCATTTTTATTTATTTATTTTTTGTTGTTGCTATGAAACGATGTCCAATTGCAGCCCAAATTGCTGGATCGATTGGAATTCTGCCGTGTTGTGTTTTAAACAACTTGTTCACATAGGGGTATGAACATTTGCGCCGATTTGTGTGGCCTCTCTCAGCCACCATAATTTGTGTATGGGTTCCAATAATTGCTTATACATGTATCACGCCTTTCACCGCTTTGCAAGATAGTACGTCACCGTACCGATTTTGAAGCCAACCTATGACCAGAAACCGGAGAATTTTTTTTTTGGCCTTATGCATTTCTCCCAATTATTATGATGTTCTTGAAGATGACTTACAAAGTGCAGGTCTTTTCTCAGCAAGAACCTCTCCTTGAGGTCTTTGATGATGCGTTCTGATCCCGAGAGACGGTACAAACCCTCCTCGCTCATACCTCGCTTCTCGATGTCATTGATACACTGGATCTGCAAGACAACCGATGAGAGAGAGACGTTCAAGTTGTACATACGAAAAATAAATGTCTGAAAAAAAAAAAACATCTACAGTATCCGATATACATTGGGGTAGTCTTGAAGATTATGTAAAATATCCAGATAAATCCGTTTCGGGAACTCTCCTTTGCTAGAAATCCCTAATTATTACAGTGGAACGCTACTTTTACAAATGGAGCAGGATCCAAACAAACTGCCCAATAAAACACATGGAGGCCACTCCGATCCACAAAATTCTGTTTTTCAGCAACCTTCAGTACATACATGTACAAGCCTGCTGTCCTTTCCATGTAATCTTACAAAATCAACTGTGTGCCACCCAAGGCCACTGTAAATGTTTGAACATATTAGTATGGCCTGCGATGTATCGATGGGAGACCACTTTACCCTGCAATCTCAGTGGTGTGACAGTGCACAGAAGGGTAACCATAGGAGGCCACTGGCAACAGCTAATGGCTTGGAGTGGCCTGAATGGGTTGTTTCAAAAATTGCACTGATTGTAGGAGGGTTTTAACAGGGGTGTGATTTGACAAAAGTAAAAAAATCCTGAAAAATGGGTAGCAGGCCTGGGTCTCCCTTTGGTCTAGAGGACAAAGCCCCCTGAACCTCCTGGATGTTTAACTTTGGAGGATTTACAGACTCTCCACACCCCCACAAACAAGAAACCAGAGGTTTGGACACAATACAGTCAGGGTTGTAGCTACGCCGGTCGGTGCCGGTCGGGTCTAACCGACACTCCCGCTGGCCGACCGGCACCAAGCGCAAATTGATGTCTTACCGACCGGCACAAAAATTGTGTGAATATCTCATTAAACAGTAATAAAAGTTTTAAAAAATTCATGTATTCTTCATTTCTTTGAGTTATTTGCCACTATTTTGAGGACTTTAGTCTATAGATCAATTAAAACATTGTACGATATTATAAAATAAATCTCAGTTTGTAGCGGTACAAACAAATACACTAATTAGCATTTATTTATGACGTCAGGGAAAAGACCTGGGAATCCCCATTATGATTGGTTGTTTGCGCCTGCACGATGAGCTAATGCCACTAGTCTCTACCGCGTGCAAATGATGCGATGTGCTTCGTAATGTCGATGTACGTAAATTTCAGGTTGGATAAGCGTGACTCGTAGCGTCTAGCTTTCAGCGATGTGCTCAGCAAAGGAAAATTATTCACGTCGTCCCTCCGTCCATTCATGAAAAGTTTTGTGAACGTTTTTGGAAGTGTTTTGATCAAAATAATTATGTCGCTTTATGAAAAGTATCACCAGCTTTTTCTCTTCGGCCACTAAACGCAAGGGGCCGGCAGTGATAGACACGGCAGCCGGGTCAAGCGAAAAGCCGGCAAATTCGAGACATTCTTCTGCGACCACATTTTCGTGTTCGAGTACAACTGACCCGGTAACTGATCACGCTACAGAGTCTTCGGCCACTGTGGATTTAGGCCAAAAACTCAGAGCTGCTACGCCTGACGGCCCCGGTTATTACATCCTCTATACTCTATTACATTTACAATGTCACTGAATCACTGTCATTTCATCATTTCATAAAGCAATGTTGTCAATTGCATTGGAGGGCACTCCTTCACATCATAAATTCTTGTATAATACTATGAAAATATCATACTATTATACAACAAATTATGTGAAAGGTGAGCCCTCCAAATCCATTCTTAAAAGCTAAAACCCAGAAGCTTTAAGGGGGGCTTCGCCCCCTCGACCCCCACCGGGGCATTGCCCCTGGACCCCACCAGGGGCCCTTAAGCGGGCCACTAGACCCACGGCCGTGAGGAGCTGCACTCCGTTCGCTCCGTTCGCTCCGCTCGCTCCGCTCACTACGCTCGCAATCGATAAAATTAGCCGGCACTCAATTTGGTCTGGTGACAACCCTGAATACAGTCTACTTCTTTCTCTCCTTGGTGGCGACTTCTCTTCTTTCAAGAAAATTCTGAGGCAAAGGGAGATTTATAAAATAAAAAAAATCCTGAAATCAGTAAGAATCCCGAGAAATCACTGGCCTGCACTCAAGTGGTATTTGTTTATAGTGAAGGCATTCCAGTGTGTTTAGATCTGAATCTGCACTTACACAAGTTTGTGAACCTAAAACTCTTTCCACCCAATGTTACTGGAAATAATGGTCACAAATAACCAGTTAATTAAAACTTTAAAATGATACGTTTGAAGTTTGTAATGGTTTGACGGGCCTTCATCATTTTCTATAGAAATTCACTTTATGGAAGGGATTTGATTGTATCAAGAAATATGCAGAAACATTGCACATCCCACAAACCTGGAGGGTTAAAGGGACAATATCTCGATCAACAGGGCATGGAAATGGAGCGCGTTTTGGATCGACTCAGTGACTGAATATAATATCCCACATGATAAGGTCATATCAGAGTTGCTGCTGCATAAATGAGCAAGTAATTTTCAATCAATGGGTTCATCTTAAACTAGGGCACCCGATTCAATGCCCTGTTGAAACTCTGCTCTGATCGTGACAAGATTGTCCCTTTAACAAACAAATACAGTGAACTTACAAAAAGAAATTCCACTTATCAGGGATGATACTGTGAGAAAGTGAAAAGGTAGGAGAAATATTCGCCATTATCATTAGGCATATACTAGCCTATAGCGGTTTACCTCTATAGCCATGTATAGCGGTTTACCTCTATAGCCATGTATAGCAAGGAAACTATTTTTTATCTTGGTATTTACAATAAAATGATACACAAGGAAAGTTTCCATGGTCTGAAGTTAGTCGGAACACAGTTTCATGGTAGGATTTTCAAAATCAAAAGGTAGGATTTCCTACAAAAGTAGGAAGAATATCATGCCCGACTTATGGAAGGGATTTGATGGCATCATGTTATATGCACAAACGTTGTACAACTTTGGGGGGGGGGGGTAACCGAACAAATACGGTGAACTTACGACAAGGGCAGGAACCATTGGCGACCTTGAGGGCGCTACATCAGCGAGGGGTATGTTTGTTGGCATCAGTCGGTTCTTGGGTGTCAGTACCGTTGGCTGACAGGGAAGGGGGGCAGAATCCTGGCAGTCTGGGTGACAAACCATGCGGCAATCTACACGGACAAGATCACAAATCGTCGGTTGTTCGAAATTCAAATTACAGGAATTAACCATTATGTATTGGTGGGTAGGCCTGCATCATGTTGTGTGGAAATTTATTTCCCATTTGAGTGAGAATTATAAGTGGTTTATGAGCCAAGCAATGCCTAATACCAAACAATTAAAACAATAGATTTATTAAACTCGAGAAACTAAGTAAGACTAATTGCGGTGACAACATGTGAAATTCTCTATTGAGTAGTAATTAGTTCTGAAATGAACTGGAGGTCACAACTCGACGTTTCGATCAGTATGATCTGATCGTCTTCAGGAGAATGCCAGAGAATGCAGGAGAAATTAGTAATTTATGCATGGGTCTGGCTGGTGGAAAAATCTTTGAAGATGGTCTGGTTGACTGCCTAGGATTTTTCATTTTTTGAAATGTACATTACATAAAATCAGCTTATTCACTGAAACAACTCATCCCCGTTTTTTTAAATATTTTTTTAAATTTTTATTTTTAATTTAAAAGGACAATATCACAATCAACAGGGCATGGAATCGGAATGCTAATTTTAGATTGACTCAGTGACTAAAAATAACACCCCGCATGACAAGGGCATATTACCATTGCTGCTGCATAAATGAGTCGGCAATTTTCAGTCACTGTGTTCATCTTAAACTAGGGCACCGATTCCATGCCCTGTTGAAAGTCTGCTCTGATCATGACGATATTGTGCCTTTAAGTTATGTCATGGAAATTTTTGTGTAACTGTTAAGAGAAACGGCTTTTTTTGGTTTTGGATAGAGAACTTACAAAAAAATAAAAATCGCTTACCTTTGCATTTGAGTGCATACTTGCCAAACTTAATGATTTTCTTTCCACACTGAATGGGGGGAAAAACACAACAAGATTTAATCAAACATGAAATTTATTGACATAAAAGCAGAAACATGAGAACTAAACTAATAAAATATTTCAATTTAGAGTGTTATAGCAATTAGAACTAGGCAGAAATAAAGTGCTTATTTCTAGTTGTCTGCCTGCTAGAACATCTGGCAAATTCTAATAATTTGGATTACAAATATTGGAAAAAATAATCATAAAATTACAATAATAATTGGAGCGAAGCCCAAACTCTGTTTTTCATGATTCCACACCTTTCTGCCAAAAGACACTGCATACGACGGGTGCAAAAAAATAAAAAATAAATAACTAACTAAAAAATAAACCCTGTCACGGTAATATGCACCATGTTTTTAATGGGGCAAAAAGCGCTCGAACTTTACGCACGCATCTGGAGTGTGCATGAAGTTCGTGCGTCGTGTCGCAGATAGCAACCGGTGTTCTACATAAAAAATGTTGCCCCCATCAAAAACATGGCGCATATTACCGTGAATGTGTTTATTTTTGTTTGTAACAAAAAGTTCTAGGGTTTACTTTATGGGTGTGACAAAAGGGTGTAACAAAAGTAAAAAATCCTGTAAAATAGATAGCGGGGACTGGGTCTCTCTTTGGTCTAGATGACAAAGCCCCCTGAACCTCTTGGATGTTTAATTTTGGAGGATTTACAGACTCTGCACATCCCCACAAACAAGAAACTAGAGGTTTGGACACAATACATCTTTCTTTCTTTGGTGGATACTTCTCTTCTTTCAAGAAAATTTTGAGACAAATGGAAATTTGTAAAATAAATCCAGAAATGAGGAAAAATGCTGAGAAATCACAGGTCTGTTACTTCTTTTCTCTTGGGGGGGGGGGGGGAAATGAGCAGCCACACATAAGAATATTCAGCACTTACTGGTTTGCACGTCTCGGGCTTAATGATGGTCTTGGTGCAGAATGTGTGCTGTCTCTGTTTGACAACCTTCACCGGTTCCTCGGTGCGTTGAGTGACCGTCCCGTTTTGCAAGGCAGCTTTGAGGTGCTGGTTCTCTGGCAGACTCCAGAAGGAGTCGTCCGAGTTGGTATTACCTGAAAAGCGGGGAGGGGGGGTGTAAACGGTAAAGGTAGTTTAACTTCTATCTCTGTGGGTGAAAAAAGCAATCACTGATTCAAAATCTTTCTCCGTGGTGTGTAGGCATTAGGGGTGACGATATTTAATTTTTTTGATAGTCAATTATCGATAGATGTACAATATTATTGTCTCAATATACGATTTTTTAACTACGTGAAAAAATGTATGTTATTGTATGTTACAAGATTGGACACCAAAAAACCTACTTCTACAGGGACAGCCGCTCCAAAACGAGTCGAGTTCTTAGAGACAATTTATCACTCTGGCAATATTTTAACTAAAAAGGAGCGATATAAATTAATATCGGCTATATTTTTGGAATATCGGCGATATTTTTTGAATACCATCAATATGGCGATATTTTGATATTTTCAAAACCATAACCGATTTAGCTGATTTTTTTTTGAATATTGTATTGTTACGATATTATCATGATATCGTCCACCCCTAGTAGGTGTTGCTCATTTTTCCTTGGTTCACATCCCACTCGGGTTGAAATGTGTATTTGGTTTTTAGTCCTTGTCTAATCATGGGGGTTTTTCCATGGGCTCCGTCGCTCTGTTCTTGAAATAATTTTTTTTTAAAACCTACCACCGCTCTTAAGGAGTTCCTTGGAAGGTTTGCCTCGATTCTTGGGTCCAGGTGGTCGGGTGAAACTCCGATCGAGCCTCGGTATCATCTCAACCTGCGTCGTCGTCATGATTGGCCCGCTTGGTGGCACAGTGACAGTGGTTGTAATGACGGAAGTGTCCTGAAATGGAACGAGCTATTTGGTAACGATTCTGAGCGGATGTTGAAACGGCCGGAGGTAATTCCGATCGTATGTGCTTACGATGGACCCTACAACTTATAATAAATGTGCGTCTACTTGCTTTATTTCATTATCAGTATGAAACATCTATGCATTTCTTTCTAGGGACGGGACTGTGATTTATCTCGGAGTTTACAGACTTGGGTCGGGAACTGTTATGTCCACCGTCAGCCGTTCTTGGGCCGTTATAAGGCCTCAAACAACAAAAGCATTAGCCAGCAATACCTTTGGGTGTTCCTTTGGATGCCCAGTTTGCTTAATGGACACCCTGTTTTATTAGCAAAGCACATGCAAATGTACTGTAAGTTAAACTTTTGGGCACCCTGTGTTTCAAAGATTAACAAATCTGGACCCCCTATCGCCAAATCCGAGCTGATACTCTGCATTTAACAGCGTCCTTCTCTCTCAGAATGCAACCTGGCTTTCTCTCTTTGATAGATCACTGCTCATCATCAGGTATTTTTTGATTTTGTCTTTCTGAGCACAGCAGTAGCCAACAATACCTTTGGGTGTCTTTTGGATACCCTGTTTTCAAAGACAACTTTGGACGCCTTATTTACAAATACTGGGAAACAGAGAGTAGGGAAATGAGAGTATGGATATGTGATATTGAATTTTAATGGATTAGGCCCCGGTTTCTGGTTGCAGCGTGCTGCCTCGGACCCACGCGTCGGCATTTTAATTATTTAAATTTTTGTTTGCTATGAAACGATGTCCAATTGCAGCCAAAATTGCTGGATCGATTGAAATTCTGCCGTGCTGTGTTTTAAATGACCTTTTCACATAGGGTATGAACGTTTGCCAGAATTGTGAGGCCTCTCTTAGCCACCATACTTTGTATATGGGAAATTTGGTCCCTGGGTATACATATATCACATATTTCCCTGTTGGCACAACAAAAAAAAAAAAAAAAAAAAAAAAAAAAAAAATGATTACCAAAAAAACAAAAAAAGCGCATCACCGCAACGATTTTTAAGCCGACTGATGACCAGAAACGAGAGAATATTTTTTGGCTTTAGAACATGTATATCATAAACAGTTTCCTGAAGTCGTTGTCTGTTCTTGTGCGTTGCTTACCTGTTTCTTTGTAGGGCTTGTCATGTACTGTGCCGTCTTGATCTTCTTGGGAGGTGTGTCGTCCTCTAAAGGGGGCGCACTTGGTCTCTGGTAAAGTTTTGGGGGGGAGGGACATAACAAAAGTTAATGGCACACACTTAGACCATTGAGAATAACTTATTTTTATTTAACATTTTAATTTCAAGAGGATATCTCAATTCCCACCACCTTCAGCTCAGTCTTTTTACTTTTTTTCATTTTTCCTCTACTGTAGCCCAGTACCTTGAGTGGATTTTAA
This sequence comes from Zoroaster sp. YZ-2022, assembly GCA_029582265.1. NCBI lineage: Eukaryota > Metazoa > Echinodermata > Asteroidea > Forcipulatida > Zoroasteridae > Zoroaster > Zoroaster sp. YZ-2022. The sequence goes on from CM055830.1 coordinate 12,921,347, forward strand.
CCTTGTTCACGGTGAATATGCATAAAAATAATAGATATAATTTTTAATAAGAAGGTATTCTGGCTAGGAACCTTCCTGAATCCTCCAAAATCCAGCAGTGCACTTTTGGAAACATGCCCTTATCTTCAAAATGCACCGTGCATTTTCGTTGATCTTTCATATTCAGCACTTATGGCCTGTACTTCTTGCCAGGTAGTAATGTTGCCCCATTTGAAGAGGTGAAAGTACCAGTTTCCAACAGTGGTAAATTTTTCCCAAAAAGTGGCCCTTGGAGGATTTTTGCAGGATTTGGGGTGGTTAGGGTTAACGAATCAACAGCTTAATCCTCCTACTACTACAAAGTGTTCATGTACTTGCCAAGGTATATTTCGTACACTTAAAAGTCAAATATTGTCAAACCTTATGTGTATTAAGTACATTTACAGGTCAAAATGAGTTGACCGTTTTTGACTGGTAAATGCATTGTCTGGTATTGTTCAGGGTGGTCAAAATTACAGTAAAACCAGTCAAATATACCCCTGTGTGCACATTTGGGTCAACAGTCAAAACAGGCAGTTGACTGATTTTGACCACTATAGCTACCTCCCACTTAAAGTGCAGCTATAGTACGAGAGTTAATAAATGTATGAATTTTACTATTTTTGTATTTTATCAATTTTCTAGAACGATACATTCATTCTCTCTCTAAAAAAAAAAAAAATAAGAGTGGAAGGAAGAAAAGAAACATCCGCAAAGAATTTAGGAGTAAATGATAGACAATAGACCTTTATCACAGTACTGTGGCCATCTTGGTCATATTCCCTGTATACCCATTGACAGTGACAGTATTAATTCAAAGAGACCAGACTCAGGCCTTGACAATTTTTTTTCTTCTGAATTGCCCGATCGGGGAAGCTTTGGTCGCAGATTGCTTGCCCGAACTTGCCCGGCAAAAAGAGACCCAATTGAGACATGCATTTTGATGAATTTATATCAGCAAATTAACTGTCAACATTGCCAAACCTGGACTTATGTATTTTTATATTGACAACATAGGCTTACTATCGTAGAATAAATAAGTATGTCAAATTTGAACTTTCGTACATGTAAACTCCGTCATGCACGCACTCACACGGAACCGGCGCGCTGATGACATGGACATCTTTATGCTTGCACTGTGCGTTACACGTGATGCCGAGTACCGGGAGTGCGGCTATAAGCCAGGCACTTCGTGTATGACGTCACCAAGTGCAGGCTCATCATCACATGAGGCCCATTTACGAATTCTCAATTCGTCAAAAAATGACATCATTTTGTAATATTTACACTAGTTGTCACAGCTACAATTCAATTAGCTGATCGCGCCAAAATTAAACACAATCAAAATGGAGTGGATCCCCAGCTGTTTCCAAGAGAGGAAACACAAAGGAAACTATATTTTTGGCTTGGCAAATGGGTTCTCAACTGGGCGCCGCGCAATACCAGATCAAACACAGTGACGTCAGACACGAAGTGCCTGGCTTATAGCCGTACTCGAGTAAACCGGCGATGTATTTTTCCACAATGGGTTCACATAAAACTGTGTTGCTATGCTGAGTGCAGCAGCCGATGACAACGTTACCAAGTACTTCACTTGGTCCACCGCCTCACGTATGGTGGGGCCGAGCGAACCATGAGTACAAGATTGTTTCCTTGGCTCCCCTCGATTGTGCAGACAAATGCATGTAATAAGGAAACCAGTGTCAGTTAAGATGGCGCAACCACGACATGCACGACAATTTGAGTGGATTTTTATAAGCTTAGATTTTATTAAATGCTTTGAACACTTTGTAGGAAATCACCAGTGGATTTAAACGGTAAAATGTTTATTTAATAAGTAATATAACTCATTAGTGTTTCAATAAGAACACTTGCCCGATCGGGCAGACCATTCAGACGTCCAGGTTACCCGACAAAATGTCACCGTGTCCCGGGCAATCGGACAGGCGATTTGTCGAGGCCTGCCAGACTATTTTCCCTTCCGGCCTCGGTTTGGTTACACTGCTTTCAATGGAAAACAAGCAAGATGGCTGCAACATCACACTGCAGCCATCTTTGTCATATTCCCTGTATACCCGATGACAATGATAGCACTAATTCTCATAACATAAAAAGAGACCAGACTATTTTTTCCCTTCCAGCCTCGGTTTGGTTACAATGCTTTGAATGGAAGACAAGCAAGATGGGTGAATCATGATAAAAAAATCTATGAGTAAAGAAAACAGAAGGAAAAAAAAAGCTGTTAAAACCTTTTTGGTTGTCTGTCCTATACGATTCCATGTCTTCCCGCCTCGTAAATACGACACGTCCAAATCCTCATCTGTGTGGTCGTAGCTGACGTCGGACGGCGAGAGAAGATCGGCCGATTTTTCGTGGACAGCCGAGAGTCCGTTTCTTCGCGGGGTGCCGCCGTTCTGTTGTTCCATCCCGTTGAGGAAGGCTAAGCTCTCGCGGTCCTTCTCCGAGAGCTGATTCATCTTGTTGTCGGCGAGTAGCTCTCGGATGAGCATGATTTGTTGGTCCTGTTTATAAATGCAAATGTCAGGTCAGCATCCCGTTAAGTGTGACATTAGTCCAACATAAACCACGCCCACTTCCTGCTGGCTCCAACGATCATCAGAAGCCCATTGGAAATGCATTGATCACCCTTTTCTTTAAGGATTTACACAAGAAATTAGAATGCTTTGGACTTGCATTTGACGTATGTGTTGTAAATACTCAAAATCTTATTAACAAAGTCAATGTCTGCCTCAAGAATCGCTTTTGAAAGTTAAAAATCAAGGAATTTAGGTTAAATTAGACACAACAGTGTGCCAGCTTTGGAGCCGGAAGTAGCGAAAAGAATGCGTGTACTACCAAAAAGAATCTTTGCGTTGATGGTATCAACAACCCTTAACCCTAACCCTAACCCTGCCAGACGCAGCAAAGTGCATCAGGTGGAAAAGTCTGGTGCACTTTGATGGATTCAGCTGTCAACACCAGTGCATTAAGCAGCCAAGTCTGTTTCTATTGAGAGCTGGTCCCATTGAACAATGCCAGAGTTGTATCCTGCTGCGTTTGGTGACCACAGACTCTGAGGCAGTTCGGCCTTGAGATTTGTGACCTGATGGATTTTGCTGCACTGGGCAGCCAAGTCACTTTGACAATTGATGCAATCTGTTGCGTCTGGCAGGGTTTCTAGCCAACATACCCTGGAGGGTTAGGGTTAAAATACTTCTTTATCATTTTTTTAAAGGAAAATAATTGACAAATCATTCCTGAATTGAATTTCTGTCACAAATTCCACAACGTGGAATACTCAAGGCTGATTTAAAAAAGAAAGAAATGCTTGCCCTTTGAATGGATGCACGGCATATCACAAATGTAAACGTGACGCTTGTGGCATTTTATCAGCAATATTTGACTGCTTGGGAACTAAGCAACCTCTTTTTCTTTTTAAATCTGAAGATGACACTTACCAATTGATCTGACTTAGCCTCTGCTTTCGTTCGTCTCTTCATTTCAATGTCCACTTGATTCCTGTCGGGAAATTGATTTTGGGGAAATGTTTTTTTTAAATTGTCTTAGGTAAAACTTGTAGCTTTGCATGGTGAGGAGGATAAGTAAGACTAAATGCAGTGACACCATGTGAAATTCTCAATTGAGTAGTAATTAGTTCAAGGGACAATATCGTCATGATCTATGGGGCATGGAATCGGGGTTTTAGATTAACCCTAACTCCCTAGGCCCACTTGCCTACACACAACCTAAATCCTCCAAAATCCTTCAGTAGTAAAGCAAGCACAATGACCACTATCATTGGTATACAGATGACATGTATGCACACATGTGTTTCTAATCTGTGATACATGTACATGGCCCAGGGACCCTCCCTGCATGCATGGAGTAATAAACAGTGTCCACTGACCCAAACACTGACCCCTACAACAAACATGGATGTGCATGTAGTAAAAGGCAAGTAGGCCTAATAACCTCAATCCTCCAGAATCATATTTTGGACAATGTAACCTCAATCCTCCATTTTCATCCAATGTCAAATATAGCCTGATCACCTCGATCCTCCATTATCCACCAAAAAAAAAAAAAAAAACCATTCGCCCTCAATCCTAAATCCTTCACCACTGCAACTTCCTAATAACCTCAATCCTTCAAAATCCTTCATGCAAATCCTCAATGCAAAGAGGATATCGGCGGATTTGGGAAGGTTCGGGTTAACTCAGTGACTGAAAATAATACCCCGCATGATCAGGTCACATTACAGTTGCTACTGCATAAATGAGCCAGTAAACTAAGACACCGATTCCATGCCCTGTTGAAAGTCTGCTAATGATCGTGACGATATTGTCCCTTTAACTTGCCTCATATTGTGTGTTCAACCAGGGTTCGAAGTTGCCACTGTCCCACTGTGAACTTTTGAACACGAATTGTTTTGTTGTAATTTATTCACGCTCTTTGCATTTTGTCGTTTAACCCTCCTACTATTGCTGCACTTTAGCAGCAAGTAGCTATAGTGGTCAAAACCAGTCAGCTGCCTGTTTTGACTGTTGACCCAAATGCACACAGGGGCATTTTTGACTGGTTTTTCCTGTCATTTTGACCACCCCCGAACACGGACATGCAACTTTGTAATTGCCAAAAAAAAAAGAGAAAATGGCCGAGCACATAAAAACTTTGTACAGTGTTTTTTCAGTTTTCTATAGCACTATTACTAAAGAAAAAAGAGGAAATCAGCTGATCAGCTGAAAAGTTGCATGCCTGTGACAACAATAGAAAACAATGCTTTTTACCAGTCAAAAACGGTCGACTTAATTTTACCTGGAAATGTACTTAGTACACGTAAGGTTTGACAGTGTTCGACGTTTAAGTGCACTAGATATCAAGTATATCAACATTTTGATCCTTGTAGTAGTAGGAGGGTTAGAGAACTTCCAAAGGGCTACTATAAAACCAAGGAGGACTAATACACTTCAGTTGTTACTGGTCCTGCTGGCTATCATAAAATTCAAAATTATTTCGACCCCTGTGAATGGCGATGATTTTAGCAGGTGTGTCTGAACTAGATTGGTCCCCTGTCTTATAGAGACAGGCTCCTGGCGTACCATTCAAGGGATTTCATTGGATACGTTGTGTTGAAGACACTACCAACCAAGGTCAAAGTTGAATCTCGGGAAAAAAACATGGAGGCCGCGGCAGGTATCTGGCGTAATTCACGAGCCTCGAAGTGTGACGTCAGATCTTCATGCTATGTGTGAACTCACCTGGCATGTTTGAGTTTGACATCCAGGCCGTCTTTCTCCGCCGTAACCTTGGTGATGAACTCCTGCATGTGGAGTCTCTCCTGCATCGCGGTGAGCCACTGACGTCGACATGAATCCTGATTCCTTGTAAACTTGAGAAATTCTGGTCACAAGAAAATGGGGGTGGGGTAATAATCAGTAAAAACATTTTCATCGTGTTCAAGATTTTACCAAAAATGTGTACGCATGCTGTGAACTGACAATATTTGGATTAAACCTAACCCCCTAGCTATTTTGGCTAAGAACCTTCCTGAATCTGCCAAAATCCAACACCATGCACTAACATTACCACCCAACTATTGGACTTAGATGGAATTGGGACACCCGGCCCCATGCAAAGTATTCCTCTCTGGGCTATACATTACCGAGTCCATCGAAATCCAACAAACCCTGCCGTTAAGAGTTTGAGTGATTTGGGGTGGTTATGGTTTTAAAGGGAAAGTACAGCATTGGCAATATAGACTGATGAAATTCTCGAGTAGAGTGATTTAATTATTTTTTGCTGTGATAAACAATTGATTTGATTGTTTTTTGTAGTTACACTGACATGATACTTAGTGTTTTCCCCTAGTGTCTGTGGAAAAATTCACTTGTGCAGGATTCAAACCCATGACCTCCTGCTTACTAGTGCAGACGTCTTAACCTCTTCAACAACCGAACTTGTCCAATGACGATTGGTTGGCTAGAATCCTGTATATCAGCGGGTACCACGATACGGATAGATTGATGAAATTCTTGCGTCGGGTTATATAAACACTTGATTTGAATTTCTGGTGATTTTGAAAAACAATGAAAAGTAATTATTTACCTGGTTCACAACCTTTGCTCAATACCGACTGGTAGTGGCAAATCTCATCGAATGCTGCGACTAATGACATCTTGTTGATTCCTCCGCTCATGTCTTGTTACTGTTACTATGAAATGCTGTTCACTTGAAATACATATGATTATTTTCTGCAAGAGAGAGAGAAGCACATCCAAAACTGTTTAGTAAAAGACTATACAGTGTTAAGTTTTTGGTAAATTGCTAAAAGCGGCTTCATCTTTTTATACTTAGGAAGTAATTTTTCTTCAAAGCCATGTGGATTTTATGAGGAAGTTGAAAATGTGTTGCAGGAGATTAAAAATATAAGTTTTTAGGGGTTAACCCTCCTACAATCAGTGCAATTTTTGAAACAACCCATTCAGGCCACTCCAAGCCATTAGCTATTGCCAGTGGCCTCCTATGGTTAACCCTTCTGTGCACTGTCACACCACTGAGATTGCAGGGTAAGGCGGTCTCCCATGGATACATTGCAGGCCATACTAATATGTTCAAACATTTACAGCTTGGCCTTGGGTGGCACACAGTTGATTTTGTAAGATTACTTGGATAGTACAGCAGGCTTGTACATGTACATGTATGTACTGAAGGTTGCTAAAGAACAGAATTTTGTGGATCAGAGTGGCCTCCATGTGTAGGAGGGTTAATATAGGGTGTGTTTTTTTTTGGGGAAATAAAGGTTCCCATTTTGAAATATAGGTTTTTATAGGTTTTATAGGTTTCGCTGGGAGGCCTGTGATTAGCTAGTGATTGACAGAATAATTACACAGTGGGGGAATTGTTTATTACAAAGTAAAGGGTTGTTGTGAATGTGATAATTGAACCTAGTGTGAGTGATAATTGGCTAGGCCATTGTTTATAAATTAACAGCATGTCTATAGCTTACATTGTTTCCATCTGGGGGAAGAAAATGTCCACATTTTCAAAAAATACTAAAAGTTAATACAAATAAGGGAATACAAAATGAAGTTCTGATTCTAGCGTCAAGGTGCTTGGTGCACTTGAAGAAAGGAAGTTTTTGAAGGGAACGTAGACTTGTGGAATGCCATGGTCGAGCGGTTTAGTGCATCGGATTTGTGTTCTGATGGCCGAGTCGTCAGAATGTGGGTTCGAATCCCAACCGTGACCAGGGTGCTTGCGTCCTTGAGCAAGACACTTTACCATAATTGCTGCGAGGGCCGAATTGAACCCAGCCACTGGGGATGTACAAGCCAGTGTATGCTTTATAGTGCCGGTCCCAAGCCCGGATAAATGGGAGGGTTTGCGTCAGGAAGGGCATCCGGCGTAAAACCTATGCCAAATCAAATATGCGGATCATGATCCGCTGTGGCGACCCATAACGGGAGCAGCCGAAAGAGGACAACAACTGGAGTTCCTCATGTTTGTTATTTGTGACTTATTTTTTTTATGAAAGTCCGCCTTAACAAAGAGGCGGGAGGGAGCTATGACGTCCAAAATACACGGAAAAAAAGTATTGCTGACTAATGGAGGGCCATGGTCGAGCGGTTTAGTGCATCGGATTTGTGTTCTGATGGCTGAGTCATCAGAATGTGGGTTCGAATCCCAACCGCGACCATGGTGCTTGTGTCCTTGAGGAAAACACTTTACCATAATTGCTTCTCTCCACCCAGGGTTAAATGGGTAACCTGTGAGGGCAGAGTTGGTTATTGTGTTTGATTAGCCCATATGCGCTGAAATGGCAGCAATTGAGCTGTATACTTCCCAGGGAGCTGAGATGGTTTCAGGAATGATTTATGAGCCTGATGAGCAGGGGTAATAATGTAATGCGCCTTGAGCACCAGTTTGGTGGATACGTGCGCCATATAAGTCGACATTATTATTATTATTATTATTATTATTGAAGAAGCAAACTCAAAACCCGAAAGCAAAGGAAAAGTTCACCTTGATGGTTTCGAGCGGGTTGACTAAAGCTGCTACCAATGTAATACTGGATTTGGATGTATTACTTGAGCTGGCCGTTGATTTGTAGAAGAGGCAAACACATTAACCCTCCTACTTCTGGTGCGTTTTTCATACAAGTTGATCCACCATTTGAAACCATTCGCTTTTGTGGTTTTGAACGGTGAAATAACTGTGTACAGTATTGATTCCCAAATGGTTTGGAATGGTAGGTCAGCTAATACAAAACCTTGTTTGGATACTTCTAAGTGGTGAATTAATGGACCCTCTATGCCAGTGACATGAGTAAATGGTTTTGAATGACAGGTCTGCTATACCCTAAAGACCCTAGTGCCATTTTTAAGTGATAGATCAATTACTTGTACACTGGCCACCATGTGTTAAAACTCCATAGGGTACTGAGATGATGGATAGTCCACTTTATCTACGTAATGCAGGTTTTGTTTTTCGGCTATGTGAAACCACACCAAGGTGTAATGTACCCACCATTTAAAACCATTTGAATGATAAGCCACTGTGAAGTACATTCACCATTTGAATCCATTCGGCTATGGAAACACACCAAGGTGTAGTGTAACAACCATTCAAAACCATTTGAATGGATATGAATGGTAGTTAAGCTTGCTTACCAACACTGTTCAAATGGTATCACCAGGTGTGTACAAAACCAATGTGCATTTTGGTTTCCGAAATTTTGAATGGTTTCAAATGGTCAAACAGTAGGAGGGTTAATTAAGGAGACAGGCTAAAACGATGTATCTTTGGGCTTATATCAGATTTTTTTTAAATTAAAGATCTGTGACTGTTACAAAGATATTCTTACAGTCAAAACTGACTGTAGGGTCACAAAGTTATTGGACTATCAGTACATGGAGAGGATGATAACTAAAGCGAGTGACAAGCAAATTGTACCCAATAAAAATATGTTTTGAAAGTAATTGAACAATTATAGTAATGGCCAATAATAAGCCCTTTAACGGTAATATGCGCCATGTTTTTGACGGGGCAAAATTGTTTATTTCGAACATTCCTTGCCGTCTGCGACCCAGCGCTCGAACTTCACGCATGCGTCTGGAATGTACGTGAGGTTCGAGCGCTGGGTCGCAGATGGCAACAAGTGTTCGAAATAAACAATTTTGCCCCGTCAAAAACATGGCGCATATTACCGTGAAACTGAAAGGGTTTATTGAAGATGAGTTGTATGTAAAGTTGAAAGTGGAGGGATTTTCTAGAAGGGAGAAACCATAGGTTTACGAGTTAGAGAATTTGCTCAACATGTTGTTTAGCGTGTGGGGTTGTGGAGCCATGTTCTGATGTTCACAGCAACAAATTACATCATTATTCAAAAAATAGGAGACTGTGAATGGAAGAAGCATTCGGACAATCTATAGTTAGACTGTGCAGTGCAAATTGCTCAAATCCCTTAACAGTTAACTTACTTTTTATTTTAACATTCGGATGGGGAGGGGCTGGAATGTACGTGAAGTTCGAGCGCTGGGTCGCAGACAGCAACGAGTGTTCGAAATAAACAATTTTGCCCCGTCAAAAACATGGCGCATATTACCGTGAAAGGGTTTTAGATCTATCCGCCTATCCCACCACCGTATTCATGTTTAGTGGAAATACAAAGTTTTCATACACTTTACGACTTATTTGTACTGGAGAAAGTGGGTTTTGGGGCGAGTTTACTCGCATGGGGAGTCGGTCCCCGAGTCCGAGCATTAACGTTTACAAACACTGTGCATGCAGTCTGTCATTAAGTCATGCGCCTTCCACATTCGTCATTCCGTTTAAGTTACTTTAAGTTTAACGTTAGTTTTCTGCAATTTGAATTTCATGACCAAAAGCACCTAAAATAAATACACTTCATTATGAAAAATATATTTGGCAATGCAATACCTACTGTATAGCAGGTTTAAAGAAAAATGTACAATATTTGAGTTAAACGTAACAAAAGTCCTCACCTTTGCTTTGTGCATGCGACTGTCTTTCTTTACAGAAACGGTTTTGATTTTGGAACCTTAATGCTCTTCCGGTTGACCTGTCCAATCAGACGCGAGAAAGATATCACGTGAGTCGACGACGCACGGACTTTCCGAAGTTTGCCGAGTGGAACGAAGCAGCCTCGGTTTCATTCTGTTCATCTATGGCCGCCATGCTGTCTGGAATAGCGAAATCCTGTTTCTCGGCAGTTCGAGCTACAAAACCGGCGTTTTCTGCCGGTCTTGTCAGCCAAACAGCTAGAATATGTGCGCCAGCAACGTATAGCTCAAGTAGGTGACAAGATTGAAGAGAAATTTGGGTTACTTTCAGTAGAAATTGGAGGTCGCCGGTAGTTATGTGGATACCGGCAAAAAAGGTTTCGTAACGTGTAACGTTATTAAATTTAGAATCAGCCGGCATTACATGGGCATGGTTTATGGTGGGCGAGATTGGTGCATCGGTCGTTTGTGTGGAGGGGATGATGTTTTAACACTGAGATTTAATGGAACACATAATTAGAAAACCCTGAAAAAGAGTAGATTTAATTAAGATTGGAATGCCAAAAGTTGAGTTTGTGGAAAAGTTAAAATCTGGACGGTAGAAGGAGAACAAATTAAAATTTAAATAAAAAATTAACCTAAAAAATCAACCTTTTTTAACGTTAATGTGACAGTCTTATAAAGAGTCTTTAACATTGAGTATTATTACGACTATCATTTAACACATTTTTTTAAGTGTTATGGCTCTGGTTTTTTTTAACATAGGCCTACCAAAAAGCTTTATGGCACTTTGAGAGTCTCAAATTTTGTAAAGATACAGAACTGGAAACCAGTTTTCATATTTTTTTGAAGCATGGACCTAGATTGATCTCCCATAGCTTAATGAAAATTCCACAAGTTTAGTTTATGTGTGTGAGCTATCGCTGAACAGCCAAATGTTAACGGAATTTTGTCAACCAAAAAAAGAGACCAGATTGTTTTGGCTGAAACACAAAAATGCCAGAAACAATATAATTCTTTCCTATTTACAATGAATGAGTATGAGTGGAACTTTAAGAAAGTGCACAGTAACCCCAAGTATTTGGACTATTTTGATGGAGCGGCTCAATTGAAAATAGTGTTTCGGACGTTACATTTTCCGTTAACAATCTTACCCTTATTTGACTCACTAGGACTACAATTTATTTATATGATATCAGTATTAAAATCCACTTTCTGGGTACCCCATTCCAATGCCTAAAAAGAAAGTAACATTATGTTATTGCAGTGACGTTGTTTAAAATTTGTTCATCAAATAAAAAAGTTACCTCATTTTCCGTAAACAATTTGGTAACGTCCGAAACAATATTAATTTTGAAGTATCAAAAATACAGGAATTGTAAAACCTATTTATTATTTCATTTTGAAAGAACCTCAAGGCAGCTTCCCATCACAGCATAAATTAATGCTGTATCTAATTGCATTATCATTATATCAGCAAAACAAATTTTCCGTTAACAGTTGTAACATCCGAAACGACTGTAACGTCCGAAACAAAAAATACCATTTCTCAGCTAAAACTCAAAGTTGATGGTACCCAAAGTGATTTAATCATCATAAAATAAAACACTGTTATTACTAAAACAAATCTAGACATGAATTAGATCATTCTTGTCCAACAAATTTCTCATGACACAAAATATTTGTTTCGGACGTTACACAATTTGGTTGTTAACACAAAATTGCAAATTTTTAATGCTGTTTTTATTCTATCAACATTTTATGACTCCAATTTCTTTTTACATGTCAAGAAAAATATTTCATTCATTTCATTCAGTTTTAACATTAAATACAACATGCATTTGATGCCAAAATAAAATTTACTATCAAATTTAAAGCTTTCTACAATACCAATTGGCAACAATTAAATTTTTAAAGACACTGTATGTGATGCATGACATTGCTAGATTGTTTTGAAATAACCTCACTTTTAATTAAACCAAATCAATTTCAACTAGAAGAGCTCATCAGAATTCTGGAGCAATATAAATAATACTTTCTGGGGTATTGTAAACATGTTTCGGACGTTACGGCATAGTGTTAACACATTTCTGCATGCATGCTGATCCCCCTATGAACGAAATAGATGACTTCAGTTCCACAGTAATTATTGTGGGATATAATACAGTACATTTGCATATAATTTCTATAAATTATATGCAAATAAGCAAGTCCTTGGCCATGACCTTGAGAAGCTTGCCTGCTACATGTAGCTGCAGTGTTTAACCCTAACCACCCTATATCCTCCAAAGGGCACTTTTTTGGAAAAAATTCAGCACTGTTGGAAACTGGTACTTTCACCTCTTCAAATGGAGTGTCGTGGCCGAGCGGTCTAGCTTACCGTACTCAAGTTCTGGTGTTAGCAGCAGAATGTGGGTTCGAATCCCGGCCGTGACACTTGTGTCCTTGAGCAAGACACTTAACCATGATTGCTTATCTCCACCCAGGGGTTAAATGGGTACCTGTGAGGGCAGAGTTGGTTGATTAGCCCTATATGCGCTGTAATGGCAGCAATTGAGCTGTATACTCCCCAGGGAGCTGAGATGGTTTCAGGAATGATTTATGAGCCTGATGAGCCTTATGCGCAGGGGTAATGATATAATGCGCCTTGAGCACCACTCAGTTGGTGGATACGTGCGCTATATAAGTCCATACATTATTATTATTATTATTATTATTATTATAAATGGGCAAAATTACTACCTGGCAAGAAGTACAGGCCATAAGTGCTGAATATGAAAGATCAACGAAAATGCATGGTGCATTTTGAAGATATAAGGGCATGTTTCCAAAAGTGCACTGATGGATTTTGGAGGATTCAGGAAGGTTCCTAGTCAGAATACCTAGGGGGTTAGGGTTAATAAACAGTGAAGTTGGGTCATTACATGTACAGCACAAGTGCATGTATAGCACAACTTTTCTGTAAACTATATGTATAGAAATAAGCAAACTTCTTAGGAGACACCTGCTGCAAGTAAAATCAATGTTTCCTTTAGCCAAACATTTTCTTTGGAGACTTTTTGATCAATAAAGTCCATTTAACAGGAGGTCCAAAACATGCAAAAGCAATTTTATGAAATTCATACCTGTATAAACTAACGACCTTATAGTTTTGAGCCAACGATACGTTTGTTGTATTCAAAGATCTTGAACCATATCATTTTAATGTTAATATTGTTGTATTTCTGCAAGTTTTATTCTTAAATTGTGTTAAATGCACTTTTTCAATTATAACATGATATACTACAACTTTACTCATCTGGATTTGTAAAAAATAATAAAGCAAACAGATTAACCAGTTCGCGTCGGAAGCCGTGTATACACGCAATTTTTTTTGGACAGCGGATCGGAGAGCGTCTAAACACGCCACAGGATTCTCGGGAATATTTGTATAGATTCCCGGTCGACGTGGCAATGAGCCATAAGCATACAGTGGAAGACGCGGTCTCCCGGTCACGCTCTGGTGAGCACCATTGGTCGTGTTTGTGCGGTAAAAATAAACCCGCCACGGGGTTCGGAAAAACTTTTTTATTCCCGGTGCGAACTGGTTAAACTTTAGCAAAGTTTGTTATCTGATTGAGATGTTAACATCATGTAACGTCCGAAACAAAAACAGGCCATTGTCTTTGGTACCATACAAAGCCTACATGTAGTATGCAGTTCAGTGTATTTCAGGTTTTCTAAATGATTACCACCTCAATCAAGTTCATATTTCATGCAATTTTACATTACATGAACAGCATTTGGAAGTATGTAGATCTAAATTAGATGGATTAACTTTACAAGAAGTATTGTAGTTGAGAGGATACACTGGTTAGCAATTTGTGTGGTCATTTGAATACAGAGTTTGCATTTAAATATTAATATGTTAGTATATTTCCTTCCTGCAAATAAGCTGACAGACCACTGAAACCAAAGCAAAGCCATAAAAATAAGAAAAGCTGAGATGTTAACATAGTGTAACGTCCGAAACATAGTTAGGGTTAAATCTTAAAAAAATTCAGCCAATGTACTTTTTCAATTTTTTTTTCATATAATTATTTTGCATCATCCATTGTTTACATGCAATAAGTTTGACCCCTAAAAAGCCAGTCCTACAATGCCAGACAAAAACTTTAAATAGTGAAACCCAGTATTTTCGGCTATTTTTGATTTTAAAGCAATGTAAAAATGCAATTGGTTGTGATAGAAACTCAAAAATTGGCATAAATAATCTCTGAACCATGCTCTTAACATTAACATTCATTGCTAAAGTTTGTAGTAAAACATAAGAGTGTTGTTAATGTTCAAGTATGTTTCACAAGTTTAGCGATAGATTTAAGCTCAGGCTTTTGAATTTCTCAGAAATATAAATTGTTTGGATGAGAAAAATACATGTTTGAAGTGTGTTGACTTATTTTCATTTTTGACCCTCTTGGTTGACACAAATGGTATATGTTAAAAAAACCAGAGCCTTATGTCATTCGTTTGGGATGGAGTAACAGTAGGGCCTAACTAAGTAGGCTAATTGTAATAACGAGGAAATTTGAGTATTTTATTGTCCCTAACTAGGGGGGCCTGCTCTAGGGTTACCTCATCCTCCTGGTTTTGCCTGATTTTTATTGATTCAGTAGGGCCTACTCCACATTTATAGTCACTTTATAGCCTCATGTTTTTGGTTGGAGGGGGGGGGGGGGGATTAGGGTGGAAATCTTAACTCTTTGCCTTATTTAATGTTAGGCTATATTTTAATTTGAGAGATTTTGCTTTTTTTTCCCCCAACAGGACGAAACTATGTAGCAGAAGCCAAAACACAGGCCCAGACGGGGTCAACTGGAAAAATCGTGGCCATCATCGGTGCCGTTGTAGATGTCCAGTTTGATGAAAAGCTTCCCCCAATTCTAAATGCTCTGGAGGTACAAGGCCGCACCTCTAGGCTAGTGCTTGAAGTGGCCCAGCATCTAGGTAAGAGGGTTGCTTCAGGCATTTTGCAGGGAAGCTGGACGTTAGGGGTAGAATGTCGTATCTGGCCGTCACTATTTTTCATTAAATATAACCAATAATGTAATCTTACCTACCTGGTAAGGTGGAGAACATATGGATGATGATGGACATATACTTCAAATTATTCCAGGATATTTATTTCATGAAAAATCATGCATTTTTGGTATACGATGACTTCCTCAGTCATGTCAGTCTGATCTTGTAAACTCCACAATTAGTGACCAACACAGTCATTGTACATGTACATGCGTAGTGGCAACTATAATAGGATCCTTCTATTTTCTGAAGGGGAGGATTTTTTTAGAAGGGAAATCAAGTCTGAAAACCATCATAAAAGTTGATTTTAAAGATAGTTTTCGCTTTCTGTACCACCAAAAATCGATAGAATGATTTTTTAACTGGTTAGTGGTTGCAAAAAAAAGCCCTTAAAAAGTGGCGGCCGGATACGACATTCTTTCCGACGTTAGTCCGACTTAAAACAGGTTTTAACCCTCCTGTAACTGCAAGAGGTCAAAATCAGTCAAAATGTTGATATATTTGCCAAGGTTTATCAAGTGCACTTAAAAGTTGAACACTCAAAATGTACATGTAGTAAGTACATTTACAGGTCAAAATGAGTTGACCGTTTTTTGACTGGCAAAAGCATTATCTGGTATTGTTTAGGGTGGTCAAAATGACAGTAAAAACCAGTCAAAAATGCCCCTGTGTGCACATTTGGGTCAACAGTCAAAACAGGCAGTTGACTGATTTTGACCACTATAGCTACTTGCAACTAAAGTGCAGCTATAGTAGGAGGGTTAAGAGGATTGGACAATACTTATTCTGTTATGCAGATTCCTCATGACTTGTGTACACGTCATTAAGAACAGTTGAGTGAATCTTTCGTTGCACTCTTTCTTCGTTTTTGAATGTAAAACTCGTGTAGAGTCTCAACTCCCAGGGAAGTACACAAAGATTAAATTTGACATTTTAAATTAGTGTTGGAATAGAATAGAACAGAATTGCTTGCAAGCCAAAATTATAATTTTGTGATGCTGTTCATTGTTATGTACAGTTTTTTTTTTCACCACGACCAAAAGTTGTCAAGCTGGTTCACCTTTCATTGGATTGTAAAGAATGTCGAACAATGTCTAAGCATGTGTTTTTCGCGGACGACAAGTGGCCAACATCTCGCTGGATGTGCATACATTCATTACACAACATCTCCCAAAATGTCTTTTTCCAATTCTCACTTTCCTCTCAAGCGTGTCCTCGGTCATCTTTTAACCAGTTTGCACCGGGAATAAAAGTTTTTCCGAACCCCCGTGGCGGGTTTATTTTTACCGCACAAACACGAACAGTGGTGCTCACCAGAGCGTGACCGGGGAGACCGCGTCTTCCACCGTATGCTTATAGCTCGTTGCCACGTCGACCGGGAATCTATACAAATATTCCCGAGAATCCTGTGGCGTGTTTAGATGCTCTCCGATCCGCTGTCCCAAAAAAAATGTGCGTGTATACACGGCCTCCGACGCGAACTGGTTAAGGGAAAATCTAATTTCTTTCCCTTTTATTCTCCGTCGTCCTTTGTTTTTTTAATTTCTAATATTGCCTGTTCCAAGAATGTTGAATACAACCGCAACTTTTTCTATCCAAATATGACAAATTTCACAGATTTTCCTTTAAAAGATGATAGAGGACACACTTAACCCTCCTACAATCAGTGCAATTTTTGAAACAACCCATTCAGGCCACTCCAAGCCATTAGCTGTTACCAGTGGCCTCCTATGGTTACCCTTCTGTGCACTGTCACACCACTGAAATTGCAGGGTAAAGTGGTCTCCCATTGATACATTGTAGGCCATACTAATATGTTCAAACATTTACAGTGGCCTTGGGTGGCACACAGTTGATTATGTAAGATTACTTGGAAAGGACAGCAGGCTTGTACATGTATGTACTGAAGGTAGCTCAAGAGCAGAATTTTGTGGATCGGAGTGGCCTCCATGTGTTGGAGGGAAGGAGAGGAAAGTGTAGTCAAGTGAGGATTGGAAACGATATTTTGGGAGATTTTGAGCAATGAATGTATGTACAACCAGTGAGATGTTGGCCATTTTGTCATCTGCTAAAAACACATGCAGTAGACATTGTGGACAAGTGGCGATTGCGTTCGACATTCTTTCCTTGTCGGCCTTTGTTCAAAGACACACCCACAGCCAACCCACTGTGGGCGTGTAATACCCAAAGGCATATTAATCCGGACTACCTCCACATGTGTGCTTCTAAATCCATGAAGCATACAAACTAAATCTAGTCCCACATTGCAAACGGGTAACTCTTTGTGATTCTCCGTTGAGTAGATGGTTGGAAAGAATGTAGAATACAACCGCCACTTTTCTATCCAAATTATGACAAATATCACAGATTTTCCTTTAAAAGATGGTAGAGGACACACTTAAGGAGAGGAAAGTGTAGTCAAGTGAGGATTGGAAATGATATTTCGGGAGATTTTGAGCAATGAATTGTATGCACATCCAGTGAGATGTTGGCCATTTTGTCGTCTGCTAAAAACACATAGCTTAGACATAGTGCACAAGTGGCAGTTGGGTTCGACATTCTTTCTAGATGACAAAACCTCTGAAATGTTAGTTTTGAACCCTAAACCCCTAAAGGCATTTCACAGGCACCCTATGCAGCCTGTTCAATGCAACAAGATCCACCAGCTAGAACAATGGTTTCTTTTGTTCTCTGCTGAGGGCAACAAAATGCAACAACTTGTTACTTTTATAAGTCTTGTTGCATTGAGCATGGTTAGGGTTAAGCTATTTTAGGGGGGGGGGGTGAACTGGCAAATGAAAAATATGTTCAACAAAAAACGGCAAAAAATCCAGCGAGTAAATTAAACAAAAAACAAAAAATTTAAAATAATATCTTGGTTGTTATACCTTCTTACTTATGCAATTTATTTTTCTGCTATTCAGGTGAGAACACAGTTCGAACCATTGCTATGGACGGTACAGAGGGTCTGGTACGAGGAAACCTGTGCCTTGACATCGGCTCTCCTATTAGGATCCCCGTTGGCCCAGAGACACTAGGTCGCATCATGAACGTCATCGGTGAACCCATTGACGAGAGAGGCCCAATCCCTACAGAGAGGTAAGAGGCTGTTACATAACGCTTTAACCCCAACCACCCCACACCCATCAAACTCCGACGGGAAAGAATGTCGTATCCGACCACCACTTTTTAAGGTTTTTTTTTGCAACCACTAACCAGTAAAAAAAAAATGATTCTATCAATTTTTGGGGGTACAGAAAGCAAAAACTATCTACAAAATCCACTTTTATGCTGGTTTTCGGACTTTATTTCCATTCTGAAAAAATCTTCCCCTTCAGAAAATAGAAGGATCCTATTATAGTTCCAACTGTGCTTGTACAATGACCGTGTTGGTCACTAAGATCAAACAGACATGACTGAGGAAGTTATCGTATACCAATTTATGTTTGATTTTTTTTTTTTCATGAAATAAATATCCTGGAATAATTTGAAGTATATGTCCATCATCCGTATGTTCTCCACCTTACTGGGTAGGTAAGATTACATTATTGGTTATATTGAAAGAGAAAAAGTGGCGGTCAGATACGACATTCTACCCCTCCAACGGCTGTTTGTGATGTATTTTGATGGACTCGGTACTGTATAGCCCTGACAGGGATACATTGTCCCAATTCCAGCTAAGTCCAACAGTTGGGTGGTAGTGTTACTGCATGGTGTTGGATTTTGGTGGACTCGGTACTGTATAGCCTAGACAGGGATATTTTACATGGCCGGGTGTCTTAATTCCAGCTAAGTCCCAACAGTTGGGTGGTAGTGTTACTGCATGGTGTTGGATTTTGGTGGATTCAGGAAGGTTCCTAGCCTTATTGTTCCTAGCCTTATTGTAAGACAATTATTTTTTTAGTCTAAAATGTAAAGCGCTATTGGGCATCACTTCACTAGGTAATTTAAAAAAAACAGCTTAAGACACACCTTTTTAGAAATGCTTTTAATTTGTAATTTCAAAGTGCAATTTCAAAATGTATTTCATTAGAGTATGAAAAGGTTAAAAGGTTAAAAGGTTGTGCCGGATATACACTTGGGAGATCAAATGCAGCATGGAGTAAATGTGTCAGCGGCCGGGTGTTTGGTATAAAACTGGTTGGAAAGAATGTAGAATACAACCGCCACTTTTTCTATCCAAATATGACAAATATCACAGATTTTTCTTTAAAAGGTGATAGAGGACACACTTGAGGAGAAGAAAGTGTAGTCAAGTGAGGATTGGAAATTATATTTTGGGATATTTTGAGCAATCAATGTGTGCACATCCAGTGAGTTGTTGGACATTTTGTCTGCTAAAAAGTATGCAGTAGACATTGTACACAGGTGGCGGTTGGATATGATATTTTTCCCAACTGGTCAACTTTGAATGATGGCAGTTTAGCCTGGGGCCAATTTCAAGAAGCCGCTTAGCAGAGGAACTTGCTAAGCAAAAATTTGGCGCTAAGCATTTGAGAACAGTCTATTAACCCTCCTATAAGTTTAACACTCAAAGACACTCAAAATTTGTATGTCTCTCTTAACCCATTGACTTTGTGCAGTGCACTCAAATACATGCAAGCACATGTGGCTGTGATAGGAGGTCAAACCCAAAGACACTCAAAATTTGTATGTAACTCCCTACCCATTGACTTTGTGCAGTGCACTCAAATAAATGCAAGGACATGTGGCTAGGATAGGTCAAACCAAAACCACTCGACGGTACATACACAGCTCTGTGTGACTCTGTGGTTTGACCTACCAATTGGCAATGCAACCAAAAATACTCAAGTGACTGTCTGTGGGTGCCATGCTGACTGGGCCAAATTTCAGCATGGGCATAGGAGGGTTAACCCTCTTAATTTTGGTACCTTTTTCATACAAGTTGATGCACCATTTAAAACCATTCGCTTTTGAATGGTTTTGAATGGTGAAATAACTGTACAGTTATTGATTTCCCCCAAATGGTTTTGAATGGTAGGTCAGCTAATACAAAACCTTGTTTGGACCTTTCCAAATGGTAGTACAGCTAATACAAAACCTTGTTTGGACCTTTCCAAATGGTAGTACAGCTAATACAAAACCTTGTTTGGACCTTTCCAAATGGTAGTACAGCTAATACAAAACCTTGTTTGGATACTTCTAAGTGGTGAATCAATGGACCCTCTATGCATTTGAATGGATTTGAATGGTAGTAAAGCTTGCTACCAACACTGTTCAAATGGTATCGTCATGTGTGTACAAAACCAATGGGCATTTTTGAAAGTGGAAATTTTGAATGGTTTCAAATGGTCTATCAGTAGGAGGGTTAAAGAAGACGTGCATTGCAGGAAAGTTGGCTGGTAACCAAACAAAACCTTTTTTAGCAAATTGTTCATTTTTGGTCAAGAAATAAATTTGTATGATTCGTCAACTTTTGTTTTCAACAGAAGAGCAGCCATTCACCAGGAAGCCCCAGAGTTTGTAGATATGAACGTCGACCAAGATATCCTTGTGACAGGAATCAAGGTCGTCGACCTCCTAGCCCCCTACGCCAAGGGAGGAAAGATCGGTAATTATGACAGAATCATCATGCAACTCAAAACTGGAAACGCAACCAATTGAAAAAACCACCACACCTTCACAGTCACAGAAGTTTATATTTTGAGAATTTGAGATTCAACAATTTTTTGGGAGAAAACCAATACACTATAGGTGATTTAAAATATCATGGAGTTTGAAATATTCAAACTTGGCTCTCATAAAGGTTTCTGTTCCTCATCCAAACTGTACACAATGTGAGAAATTACGTTACGTTCTTTGTATCAAGACATGCTTGTGTCTCTCCTGTGCATTTAGTGTGTAAGAAAACAAAGGTAGATTAATTTGGATCGGCTCCACATGTATGCTGCTGTTTCGTGTGGCACACAAACTAAATCTGATCCTACAACTGTTTCAGTTTTAGCATATTATACAGAGTACCCTCTCTTTTCTCCTGAAATGATATCTCCTCGATTACCTCGGACAGAAATATTTCGAGTGATGTTTGATACCTATAGATTGATGAAATTCTTGCGTCGGGGATAAACAATTGATTTGATTCTTGCCCTTGCACCGACATACGTATAGGATTCTAGCCGGCCGATCGTCATCAAGCAAGCTCAGTGGTCGAGAGGTTAAGACGTCTGCACTAGTATGCAGGATGTCATGGGTTCAAATCCCGCCTGAGCAGACATGATATTCTTCCTACTTTTGTATGAAATCCTACCTTTTGATTTTGAAAATCCTACCATGAAACCGGGTTCCGACTAACTTCAGACCGTGGAAACTTTCCTTGTGTACCATTTTATTGTAAATACCAAGATGAGAAACGGTTTCCTTGCTTATACATGGCTATAGAGGTAAACCGCTGTAGGCTAGTATATGCCTAATGATAATGGCAGACATTTCTCCTACCTTTTCATTTTCTCACAATATCATCCCTGCTGAGTTGCCTGTGGACGTTTTTTCACAGACACTCAGAAAGCACTGATTATACAGTGCTTCATCCATACGTTAGTGTAAGGGAAATATCAAATCAAAAGGTTTCATTCCCTTATCAACTTTACTAATAATAATAATGTGTGGACTTATATAGCGCACATATCCACCAACTAAGTGGTGCTCAAGGCGCATTATATCATTACCCCTGCTCATAAGGCTCATAAATCATTCCTGAAACCATCTCAGCTCCCTGGGGAGTATACAGCTCAATTGCTGCCATTACAGCGCATATAGGGCTAATCAACCAACTCTGCCCTCACAGGTACCCATTTAACCCCTGGGTGGAGAGAAGCAATTATGGTTAAGTGTCTTGCTCAAGGACACAAGTGTCACGGCCGGGATTCGAACCCACATTCTGCTGCTAACACCAGAACTTGAGTCCGGTAAGCTAGACCGCTCGGCCACGACACTCAATGTTATTTTGACCACCCTGAACAATACCAGAAAATGCTTTTACCAGTCAAAAATGGTCGACTCATTTTGACATGTAAATGTACTTACTGCACGTAAGGTTTGACAGTGTTCAACTTTTAAGTGCACTAGATATACCTTGGCAAGTATATCAACATTTTGACTGATTTTTGACCCTTGTAGTAGTAGGAGGATTAAGAAACTGAGCTGGGACTGGGAGCTTCTCTATCTTAATTTGTTATCCAAACAATTTCATCTTTCATAATCTCTTACAATCTCACGTCTTCATCTCTCCTCTAGCAATCTCTTTCTTATGACTTTTTTTTTTTTTATACATTCTTCCAGGTTACTCAAAGGTTTAGAATGGATTGCCAACCAGATCGGAAGGTGACCATAGCCATCATCCTTGTGTAAATCAGTGATTAATTATGTTTTTGTTTTTTTCGAGAAAACTAATGTATAAGGGTTTTAAAATAACGTAGAATTTGAAATGATTTCAAACCGTTGTTGTATGTTTTGAATCTAGGTCTGTTTGGTGGAGCTGGTGTAGGCAAGACTGTACTTATTATGGAGTTGATCAACAACGTCGCCAAAGCTCATGGTGGATACTCAGTGTTCGCCGGTGTCGGGGAGCGTACCCGCGAGGGTAACGATCTGTACCACGAGATGATTGAGAGCGGTGTGATCAGCTTGAAGGACGACACCTCCAAGGTACATGACGTGAAATGTCATCTGATCCGATCTCTTAATTTTGGCTGTTTCCAAGAGGGTTTATGTTCCTCATTTAAACTGTACTAAATGTGAGAAGTTACGTTACAACCTTTGTATCAAGACATGCTTGTGTCACACCCGTGCATTTAGTGTGTAAGAAAACAAAGGGAGATTAATCTGGATTGGCTCCACATGTATGCTGCTGTTTCATGTAGCACACAAACTAAATCTGATCCTACAACTGTTTCAGTCTGGTTGCAAAAGGAATAAATGTTCTTATAGTACTGAAGTTGTCCCATCAATAAAGACAAGTCAATGAAACTCGTAATTTAAGCAATTTAACAAATTTGTGTTTGAATGCTCTATATAAGGCATATTTCAAATGAGTACAATACCAATTGTCCATTTCGGTGCTGATAAATTTTTTTTATTTTTATAATTTAATTTAAAGTTGATTTTGACTAAAATCTGCATGAAGGTTGGACTAAAATCTGCATGAAGTTTGCTGAAGAACAGAATTTTGTGGATCGGAGTGGCCTCCATGTGTAGAAGGGTTAATTTAAAGTTGATTTTGACTAAAATCTGCATGAAATCTGTCAAAAATCTAACCCGACTTGATTGCTTCCAACTTTCCACGGTAGGTGGCACTCGTGTACGGTCAGATGAACGAGCCCCCAGGTGCCAGGGCTCGTGTCGCCTTGACCGGTCTAACCGTTGCTGAATACTTCCGTGACCAGGAGGGCCAAGACGTGCTGCTCTTCATCGACAACATCTTCAGGTTTACTCAAGCTGGGTCAGAGGTGAGTAAAAAAAAAAAAAAAAGTCTAAGAAGTATTCTTTATCCCTCCTACTGTAGCTGCACTTTAGTAGCAAGTAGCTATGGAGGTCAAAATCAGTCAACTGCCTGTTTTGACTGTTGACCCAGATGTGCACACAGGGACATATTTTTGACTGGTTTTTACTGTCATTTTGACCACCCTGAACAATACCAGACAATGCTTTTACCAGTCAAAAATGGTCGACTCATTTTGACCTGTAAATGTACTTACTACATGCAAGGTTTGACAGTGTTTGACTTTTAAGTGCACTACTAGATATACCTTGGCAAGAATATCAACATTTTGACTGATTTAAGTTATTGTAGTAGTAGGACGTGTATACGGCTCAATTCACTCCTAGATATAGTATATAATTAACCCATATCCGCCGATCTACGTGATAACCCGTAGAAATGTAAAACGCTACAAATGCCGACCTACGTGATTTTCCGTACCGTGTTTTTTTCCAATTCCAATTTACTACGTTTTTCCGATGACTGTATTTCATGATTATAGATATGAAATTAGACAAGTCTGACATCATAGTAAAGTGCATGTTCTCCTCTTTCCATCAGTATATAATGTGTCTGTGTCAGTGATTGTAATATTCTCTAAATAAGGAATCTTTCTGATTGTGTGCAAAAACAATGTATCTCTGTGCGGGGGCTTAGGCACATACAGTCTTTTGTGTGTTTACATGGTTAAATCTGGGAGTTAAATCTGGGAGTTAAATCTGGGAGTGACAGGTAGAGGCACAGTAAAAGATTTCCACAGCAAACAACCTTTGTTATAAGGCATGCTTGTGTTGATTAGTGCATAAGTGTGTAAGAAACAAGAGGGAGAGAATTCTGGATCGGATCCACCTGTATGTTGCCTGTTTAAGTGAAACACACAAACTACATCTGGTCCTACATATCCCCCCCCCCCCCCACCCACCCCCAATCGACTGCTCATCAATTCATATCGTTGATCCAATTTTAGGTGAGATGTTTCTTCAAATGTTCAGTATGTCGAGGTACAGACTCCTTGTCACGCTGCAAGTCATCTTTGTCCGATTTCCCCTGAACACTTCATGGAATATTGTACAAGGGGGGCCCCCCCCGACTGTTTTGCTCTTCCATCCGTGGGTGCATGGATTTGTGTAGAAGAAAAAGAACATGGCCGAACTGTGAAGACTGATTGGTTTTAATAATTATCAACACTTTCGTGTTTAATCCTTCCGCAATGACAGGTGTCTGCCCTGCTGGGTCGTATCCCATCTGCTGTAGGTTACCAACCAACTTTGGCCACGGACATGGGTACCATGCAGGAGAGAATCACCACCACCAAGAAGGGTTCCATCACCTCTGTACAGGTAAAGTCACATCCAAGTAACTGTGCTTATACATTACCCTAAGGACCACCCAAAAAAAGTCTCCGGTTTCTGGTCATAGGTTGGCTTCAAAATCGGTGCTGTGATTTTTTTTATTTTTATTTATTTATTTATTGATTTTTTATTTTATTTATTTAAAAAAAAAAAAAAAATTCTGCCAACCAGTGAAATACGCGATACATGTATACGCGGTTATTGGAACCAGACAAAATTTCCCATACACAAAGTATGGTGGCTAAGAGAGGCCTCACAATTTGGGCAAACGTTCATACCCCTATGTGAAAAAGTCGTTTAAAACACAGCACGGCAGAATTCCCATCGATTCAGCAATTTTGTGTGTACTTGGACATTGTTTCATAGCAACAAAAAAAAGAAAATTAAAAATGCTGACGTGCGGGTCTGAGACGATGTGTGTGGTAGACCAGAAACCAGAGGGTTTTTTAGTTGCCTAAGCAGCAATTTTTCTGCTTAGTGGATTTTGTACATCCTTTGTATCAAGACATGCTTGTGTCACACCCGTGCATTTAGTGTGTAAGAAAACAAAGGGAGATTAATCTGGATCGGCTCCACATGTATGCTGCTGTTTCATGTAGCACACAAACTAAATCTGATCCTACAACTGTTTCATGATGCATATGTTAGTACATTTGATCAAACCTGAACCAATCTAGTCTGGCGCTTTCAAGGTCTCCATCAATTTGTATTTATTTGTGAAATCTTTCTTTGCAGGCCATCTATGTGCCCGCTGACGATTTGACTGATCCCGCTCCTGCCACCACATTTGCTCACTTGGACGCCACCACGGTGCTGTCCCGTGGCATTGCCGAGCTGGGTATCTACCCTGCTGTGGACCCTCTGGATTCGACCTCCCGTATCATGGACCCCAACATAGTAGGAGAGGAACACTACGGCATTGCTCGAGGTGTTCAGAAGATCCTTCAGGTAAAGACATAACTTCCATTTCATCTATTTCAAACATGTTACTGATAAATGTCTGAATATCAATATCAATACCTGGAGTGTCGTGGCCGAGCGGTCTAGCGCACCGAACTCAAGTTCTGGTGTTGCCAGCAGCAGGGTGTGGGTTCGAGCCCCGGTCGTGACACTTGTATCCTTGAGCAAGGTACTTAACCATAATTGCTTCGTCCTTCGGATGGAACGTAAAGCCGTAGGTCCCGTGTGTTGTATAATGCACGTAAAGTGGATTGTCGTGGCCGAGCGGTCTAGCGCACTGAACTCAAGTTCTGGTGTTGCCAGCAGCAGAGTGTGGGTTCGATCTCCAGCCGTGACACCTGTGTCCTTGAGCAAGACACTTAACCATAATTGCTTCTCTCCACCCAGGGGTTAAATGGGTACCTGTGAAGGCAGAGATGGTTTGCTCTCTATGCGCTAGAAATGGCAGCAATTGAGCTGTATACTCCCCAGGGAGCTGAGATGGTTTCAGGAATGATTTATGAGCCTTATGAGCAGGGATAATAATATAATGCGCCTTGAGCGCCACTTAGTTGGTGGATACGTGCGCTATATAAATCTATACATTATTATTATTATTATTACCTTTGGGGGTCTTTTGGACGCCCTAGTTGCTAAATGGGCAACCTGTTTTTTTAAAGGAACAAAAAATTTGAACCCCCTCTTTCCAAATCCGTGTGTATACTCAGCTGAAAATCCCAAAAAACCAAATTTAAAAAAAAATATTTCTGAGAGGCAGATCATCAATTCTCTATCTTCTCTTTGCACTTGTCATTCTCAGCCCCGCATAGCAATTTTGATTCAAGGGGGAACAAGTCTTTTTTTCTATACAACTTTTTTTTCTTGACATATCCCTGCAAGCAGTGATAAAAAAAAATTGAAAAAGTACATATTTCTCTGTGATAAGTTCCAAGCCACAGTTGCCCTTTTCACTGTGTCATTTATTGTTGATAAAAAATTGTTTTATGAAAAACCTTAACCCATATCCGCCGATCTACGTGATAACCCGTAGATATGTAAAATGCTACAAACGCTGACCTACGTGATTTTCCGTACCGTGTTTTTTTCCAATTCCAATTTACTACGTTTTTCCGATGACTATTTCATGATTATAGATATGAAATTAGACAAGTCTGAAAGTGCATGTTCTCCTCTTTCCATCAGTATATAATGTGTCTGTGTCAGTGATTGTAATATTCTCTAAAATAAGGAATCTTTCTGATTGTGTGCAAAAACAATGTATCTCTGTGCGGGGGCTTAGGCACATAGTCTTTTGTGTGTTTACATGGTTAGGCGGATATGGGTTAATGTGGGAAACTAAAAAATAAAAAAAAATAAAAAAACGAGAATCAAAAGGTTTGACAGGTGCTGAGTTTTCTTTGTAATATTTGACACAATGAATTTATCTCCAGATTGTAGTTTCTGTAACGTAGTTGTTTTAAGCGTAGTACGATTTACATCCTTTGTATCAAGACATGCTTGTGTCTCTCCCGTGCATTTAGTGTGTAAGAAAACAAAGGGAGATTAATCTGGATCGGCTCCACATGTATGCTGCTGTTTCATGTAGCACACAAACTAAATCTGATCCTACAACTGTTAAATTCGCGTCTCATTTACAGCCCCTTCAAATATCTCAGCAGGGATAAAATAATGTTGAAAAAAATAACTTTTCTCTGCAATGAATGCCAAGCCACAATTCCCCTTTTCACCAAGTTATACTTTTTCCTTTTTTCAAAACATTTTTGCCCAAAATTTTTAGGAAATGTGGGATAAAGGCTTTGGGTGTGAAATTTAAATAAACCTGAAAATCGGGGCCCAATTTCATGGCGCTGCTTACCACAGAATTCTGCGCTTACGACGCCATAAAAAGCGTGTGATTCTGTGCGCCGTAAGTGCAGAATTCCGCAATAAGCAGTGCCATGAAATTGGGCCCAGAACAGTTTGAAAGATATTGGTATTCCTTGTAATACTTGGCACGAGAAAATTTGACTCTGGGTTGAAGATCTGTAAACAAATTATTTTGTTTCCTTTTCCATTCAGGATCACCGTTCCCTTCAAGATATCATCGCTATCCTGGGTATGGATGAACTGACGGAAGAAGACAAGCTGACTGTATCGCGCGCTCGCAAGATCAGTCGTTTCCTCTCGCAGCCCTTCCAGGTGGCTGAGGTCTTCACCGGTTCCCCCGGCAAGCTGGTGCCCATCGAGGACACCATCAAGGGATTTAACCAGATCCTCAAGGGTAAGAGAGCTTTGATTTTTTTTTTTTGATCAGCGCTTTTTTGTAAATGCTGTTTGGGTTGTTGGGCAAGGGTTTACTTTACTCATCCAAACTGTACTCGATGTGAAAAGTTACGTTACCAGGCATGATATTCTTCCTGCTTTTGTAGGAAATTCTACCTTTTGATTTTGAAAATCCTACCATGAAACGTGGTTCCGACTAACTTCAGACCATGGAAACTTTCCTTGTGTATCATTTTATTGTAAATACCAAGATAAAAAATACATTTCCTTGCTATATATGGCTATAGAGGTAAACCGCTATAGGCTAGTATATGCCTAATGGTAATGGCAAACATTTTTCCTACCTTCTCGCAATATCATCCCTGATTACATCCTTTGTATCAAGACATGCTTGTGTCTCTCCCGTGCATTTAGTGTGTAAGAAAACAAAGGGAGATTAATCTGGATCGGCTCCACATGTATGCTGCTGTTTCGTGTAGCACACAAACTAAATCTGATCCTACAACCGTTTCAATTCCTCACCAAATATTGGTGTACAAGGGAACACAAAACAGTCGCAGTATCTCAGAAACTGTTCTTCTGGAATGAGGCATAAAACTTGAACCAGCGTGGATAATCTTATCAGGGTTGTGATTTGTCCAGATTTTTCCAGATTTTTACAAATCACAATGATTTTAAGCAATAAAGGAAAGCGAAGCAAACGCTCAGAACTATAGATTTCACCCCAGTGCTGTTCACAACAGCCGCCCCAATACCCCTAGCAAAATTTATGTGGATTTTTCAAAACTGCCCAATCACACCCCTGCGTTATAGAGACGAATACATATAAAGGTAGATATTTCAACATGCAAGCTTATATTCACCGACAGCCAATTTCATAGCGCTGCTAAACAGGGAAAAAAATTGGCTTCGTGTATTTCTTTTGTTACCAGTCAAAACTTTTCATACAAAATGTATGCAGGTAGGATGTTTTACATTGCTTAAAGAGGAGGGCCAAAGTCATGGTACAGCCAAGCCTATGAGAAGCCCGGCCAGGCCTAGGCTACATGGCCTCTGTCTTTTGCGAGTCCTAATCCTGTAACAATACAGTACCTGCCAATCAACCTAACCTGGGCTTCTGGAGGGCCTAGCCCAGGCAAGCAGAGCTCATTATATAGACCAGTAGGCAGGGGAAAAGCCTGGGCCTGGCCGGGCTGTACCATGACTTTGTCCCTTAGCAAAACATGCTACTTAGCAGTTCTGTGAAATTGGCCCCCCTGATAGTGCTTGATGTAAACAGTCGTTTCTTCATTTTTTTGTTACAGGCGAGATGGACCATCTCCCTGAGATCGCTTTCTACATGGTGGGCGCCATCAACGAGGTTGTAGAGAAGGCCGAAAGACTGGCTGAGGAACAACAACAATAGAGGGCTCACTCCGGAGTGTCAACCCCTCACCCACTCTGTGTAGGAAACTGCTCAGTCTAGAGTTAATTATTACAAGTGAAGAATTATATATGAGGTTTATAGAATTTTGAAGTCCAAGACCGGGTTTTGTTAAGAATTGTTGGTGATTTGATGATATAAAAAAAAAAGTAATGTTTTTGGTTTTTATGCAACATTAAATTGAATGAGAATTTCGGGAAAGGACGTAGGCATATTGCAAAAGGTCTTAAAAGGTTTGGTTTGAAAATAGTTAGCCTAATATCTCTGTGTAATATGAGAGATGTGGAATGATGAATTGATGGCCATGAAAATAATGTTCCTGTTGGGGTATTTCTTTAAGCTCCCAAATGTACTGTATCGGGCTCAAGTCGACCGCTTTTTGCACTGTTCTGATGGTCAACATCAAAATAAGTTTTGGCAAATTTTGAGTTATTTATTGCCATGTTTCTGATGGGTATATTCAATACACCTATCTGGCCTGGACAGTATAGGGTCACATGTTTGTTTTTACACAGGTGGGCAAGGGACTAGAGCCAAAAAATTTTAAATAATTTTCCAGCATTCAAATTTCCTAGGATTAGAAGATGGCCAACCCGACGTTCCTCATAAGCATGTTAAGAACCATTTGCACAGGGAAATGTTGCTTTGTTGCACTAATAAAAAAAAATTGTATGATTCATTTTTGTTGTTGCGTGAATTGTAAAGTATTTAGGGACAAGGGCCAAAGTCATGGTACAGCCAAGCCTTTGAGAAGCCAGGCCCAAGCTTTTCCCCTGCCTACTGGGGCTAGGACCTCCAGGATATGTTGATTGGCAGGTACTGTGTTGTTACAGGATTAGGACAGGTAGCCTGGGCCCTCCTTTCTTAAATGTTGATATTTTCACTGACCAGAAATACACCACAAAAGACTTATGTTGTAATATTTTTTTTATTTTGGAAACAATCCTTTATATTCCAAGCACCATCTTATATCACAAAATGTACAAAATTTTTCATAAAAATATAACATTGTTTTAACATTTACACAAATAAATACTCTTCAAAAACTGTAAAAGAATTTTGGACGGAATGCTAGACCACATTATGTACACATCCTTTCTTGCAACTAAATCAGTGTATATAATGTCTATGCATAGGAATTCAAAGGTTTTTTTAGTCATTAACCCCTAACCTTACCAAATCATCCTTGCTAAAGTGGAGCATTGAGGTTACTAGGCATACTTGCCTTTCCATGGTACATGTACATCCATGATTATGTATCACAGATTAGAAATACATGTCATGTGGTTGCTTTACTACTGAAGGATTTTGGAGGATTCAGGTTATGCGTAAGTAAATGGGCCTAGGGAGTTGGAGTTAATCTCAATAATTTGTACAAGACGGTAGCAGGAAATTGGATTAGATGTTCCAAGTTCAGTATGCTCCCATAATTAACATTGTACTAAAACCGTTTATTTTTATAAAGAAAACTTATGAACTTCACTCACTATATACACGTGGTCAGAATGTGGGTTCAGATCCTGGCCTCGACCGTGGTGCTTCATGTGTTTCTGCAAGACACTTTATCATAATTTCTTCTCTCCACCCAGGAGTAAATGGGTACCTGTGAGAGCAGAGTTGGTTGTTGTGTTTGATTAGCCCTATATGTGCCGAAATGGCAGCAATTGAGCTGTATACTCCCCCAGGGAGCTGAGATGTTTCAGGAATGATTTATGAGCAGGTGTTATAAAGCGAATAGGGACCTCGCGTTGATACGCACTGTATAAGATTTATTATTAAGGTAATTGGGCATGGTTATAGCACCGTTTCTCAAAACATATTACAGGCCAACCGCTTTCTGGTCACAAACAAAGGAAAATTGTCATCAACGCTGACGTTAACTACCCTTACGCAGTAGGCAAAACTATGACCTGACCAGACGTAGAAGGTCGACTGTCTATCTTCCATCTGTACCAAAAACCAAGAAAAAAACAACTTGACTGTTAGCTGAATCTCAAATAATTTTGCCTGGAAAAAGGTCGTAAGGCTCTACGACCTTCTTCCGGGCACACAAAGTACAACTTTTTGTCCCAGGAGAAAGTCGTAAGCAATAAAATGTCTCCTTTGAAAAAAACAGAAGGGCATATAAACTGTTATATATTTGTTGCTAGAATTTACTCCCAAGACATGTTTTTCCATTCCCATGCGGAATTTAACTTTCCTACAGTGACTTATAAATGGCGGAAAAACGACCAAACTTTCACACTCGGTTTTCTTGAAACACAATTTTGCACATTAATTGCTTACGACCTTTTGCCGGTCACACTTTCGTTACGTCCTTCTTCCGGGCACACAATGTTTCGTAAGATTTTAAACTTGTAATTTGTAAAGAGCCGTTTGACTTCTGTAAAGAAGAAATTTATTTTATATATTATTATATGGATCATCGCCATTTGATTGGTGTAACACAAATCACGTGCCACCCAATAGTTTTACCCACTGCGCCTTCGCTCAAAAAGACTGTCCAATAGTGCACTATTGGACAACATACTCCAAAAGAGCTTCCCCTCGTGAAAATGGAACAGACCAGATGATACCTCGTTATAAAATAAATGCTCGTTGGTCTCTAAGGCAATCAATATTTGTATACTATGTTATTTATGTAATTGGACAAAAAATGTCAAATTCTGAACTTACTTTGGCGGCGGTGACGGAAGAGGAATGACGCCTTCCAAATATGAATCTTCACCATCGATATCCTCTCCATCATTATCAACGATTTGAGAAGCTATAATTACGGGGTGGAAAAATGGAGTAGAATTACACAAACGTCTCATATTAGGCTCAGTGGCTTGTGGTAGAAATTAGTGAATTTATATTGTGACTAAAATACATTTATACACTAGGATGCAGGAGTCAGTTTTTAACAAGCTTGGGTGATAAGACGATAATATTGAATATCGCGATATCTTTTTTATTCGATTTCGATATCGAGAACCTTTTGAAGTTTCATATTGAGATATTGGCAAATTGCGTTTAAAAAAATATATCGCCATTGTGAGTCAAGTCAGAAATTCCACGGAAAGAAAATCTGGACAGTCTTTTCAGCTTTCGGAAGTGAGAAACAAAAGCGAACGAATTTGTGATTTATTGTGATGCTTATAGAGGGGTACATAGTTCTTACCTTCTGCAGAGAAGAGCTCCACTCCTCTCCCCGAAGGCGGGGACACCGTATACGGAGAGATGAGGTCAAGTCTCGGGTCTCTCGCCTTTGACATTTGACCTATTCCAGGCTGAAAAAATAAAACAGTAATATTACAGTTAATTTACAGCGACTCAAATCTAAATACATGTCTGCTGTACAGCTTTTTAAACAAAATTACTCAAAAAAATGTTTTTCAGAGAATTTACGCATCGCAGGAGAATCACTTATATGCAAACATGGAACACGCGAAAAAAAATAATTACATTAACTAAATGCTGCACAAACTTCCATATTCTCAGAAGTCTATTACCTACATGAAGTGTGCCACTCGTGTACTAACCTAGTCCACGGCACAGTACCAGAAGTCTGTTACCTACATGAAGTGTGCCACTGATGTACTAACCTAGTCCACGGCACAGTACCAGAAGTCTATTACCTACATGAAGTGTGCCACTCGTGTACTGACCTAGTCCACGGCATAGTACCAGAAGTCTATTACCTACATGAAGGGTGCCACTCATGTACTAACCTAGTCCACGGCACAGCACCAGAAGTCTGTTACCTACATGAAGTGTGCCACTCGTGTACTAACCTAGTCCACGGCACAGTACCAGAAGTCTATTACCTACATGAAGTGTGCCACTTGCGTACTGACCTAGTCCACGGCATAGTATCAGAAGTCTATTACCTACATGAAGTGTGCCACTCGTGTACTAACCTAGTCCACGGCATAGTATCAGAAGTCTATTTACCTACATGAAGTGTGCCACTCGTGTACTAACCTAGTCCACAGCACAGCACCAGAAGTCTATAACCTACATGAAGTGTGCCACTCGTGTACTAACCTAGTCCACGGCATAGTACCAGAAGTCTGTTACCTACATGAAGTGTGCCACTCGTGTACTAACCTAGTCCACGGCACAGTACCAGAAGTCTATTACCTACATGAAGTGTGCCACTTGCGTACTGACCTAGTCCACGGCATAGTATCAGAAGTCTATTACCTACATGAAGTGTGCCACTCGTGTACTAACCTAGTCCACGGCATAGTATCAGAAGTCTATTTACCTACATGAAGTGTGCCACTCGTGTACTAACCTAGTCCACAGCATAGTACTCCAAGAACAATGGATTTGGCCCATTTGTGATGTTTTGTTCCACAAACTGACGCGCAAGGTCTCAAAAAGAAGCAGTGCAGTCTGGGAGACTTAGCCAGCGTGTGAGAGAACTATCTCTCATGCACCTTTACTGAACGCACCCATTATTTGCCACATACATGGTTCTCCTGCATCTAGTTTAAGATTGCGTCTAGTTCTCTAGGAACTAGCTTCGCGTGGAAACGCCTGCCCCATGATGTCCCACGGCAGGCCGAGCATGGGGATCAAAACCCATAACCAAGCTCATTGTGCGTGCGCGCATTTGGAGTACAATTGCCGCGGTATGGATAATTGCAGCAGGCTGGCACGCTTCATGTAGGTAATAGACTTCTGCTTATATGCAATCATGCAACAGGTGAAAAAATAACTTTACATCAATCAAATGCTGCACAAATTTCCATATTACGGATTGTCTTAGGGGCATGGCTAAGTCAGCAACAGTGATAGGTCACCACACAATGCAATTTAACCCTCCTATGCCCAGGCTGAAATTTGGCCCAGTAAGCACCGCACCCACAGACAGTCATGAGTATTTTTGGTTGCGTTGCCAATTGTTCACACATGTGTATTTTTCTCTAAGAGTGCTGGAGATAGTGGCAAAGTCAAACACACTTGTGTATGTCCTACATAAGTTATATGAAGAGTCACACAGAGCTGTGTATGTACTGCATAAGTTAGCAGCAGACTCATATACAGTTGAGTGGTTTTGGTTTGACCTCCTACCATAGCCACATGTCCTTGCATTTATTTGAGTGCACTGCACAAAGTCAATGGGTTGGGAGTTACATACAAATTTTGAGTGTCTTTGATTGTTAAACCTGTAGGAGGGTTAATCATAAATTAAATTGACTATAGTGTTTATGTATGTTTGTATTCCATCCCATTTTGCCTTTGAGAAAGAACCTTGCTAGGTTCAAAACGCAAGGCCAATAACTACTATTTTGCATTTATGCTACAGGTCCTTTAGGTTGGTAAGCAGTTTGCAACAGCTAATTCTCTATTTCTATCTTTTTCTTTTGTGATCATGTGTGTATTCCGTCCCATTTTGCCTTTGAGAAAGAACCTTGCTAGGTTCAAAACGCAAGGCCAATAACTACTATTTTGCATTTATGCTACAGGTCCTTTAAGTTGGTAAGCAGTTTGCAACAGCTAATTCTCTATTTCTATCTTTTTCTTTTGTGATCATGTGTGTATTCCGTCTCATTTTGCCTTTGAGAAAGAACCTGCTAGGTTCAAAACGCAAGGCCAATAAGTTTGCGTTTATACTACAGGTCCTTTAGGTTGGTAAGCAGTTTGCAACAGCTAATTCTCTATTTCTATCTTTTTCTTTTGTGATCATGTGTGTATTCCGTCTCATTTTGCCCTTGAGAAAGAACCTGCTAGGTTCAAAACGTAAGGCCAATAACTATGATTTTGCATTTATGCTACAGGTCCTTTAGGTTGGTAAGCAGTTTGCAACAGCTAATTCTCTATTTCTATCTTTTTCTTTTGTGATCATGTGTGTATTCCGTCTCATTTTGCCCTTGAGAAAGAACCTGCTAGGTTCAAAACGTAAGGCCAATAACTATGATTTTGCATTTATGCTACAGGTCCTTTAGGTTGGTAAGCAGTTTGCAACAGCTAATTCTCTATTTCTATCTTTTTCTTTTGTGATCATGTGTGTATTCCGTCTCATTTTGCCCTTGAGAAAGAACCTGCTAGGTTCAAAACATAAGGCCAATAACTATGATTTTGCATTTATGCTACAGGTCCTTTAGGTTGGTAAGCAGTTTGCAACAGCTAATTCTCTATTTC
The DNA here is from genome assembly GCA_029582265.1 of Zoroaster sp. YZ-2022. Classification (NCBI taxonomy): domain Eukaryota; kingdom Metazoa; phylum Echinodermata; class Asteroidea; order Forcipulatida; family Zoroasteridae; genus Zoroaster; species Zoroaster sp. YZ-2022. The sequence continues at coordinate 12,957,074 of CM055830.1, forward strand.
TATCTTTTTCTTTTGTGATCATGTGTGTATTCCGTCTCATTTTGCCCTTGAGAAAGAACCTGCTAGGTTCAAAACATAAGGCCAATAACTATGATTTTGCATTTATGCTACAGGTCCTTTAGGTTGGTAAGCAGTTTGCAACAGCTAATTCTCTATTTCTATCTTTTTCTTTTGTGATCATGTGTGTATTCCGTCTCATTTTGCCTTTGAGAAAGAACCTGCTAGGTTCAAAACGCAAGGCCGATAACTATCATTTTGCATTTATGCTACAGGTCGTTTAGGTTGGTAAGCAGTTTGCAACAGCTAATTCTCTATTTTAATCATGAATTGGAGTAACTTCCTTCAACGGAAACTATTTGTGGACAGATATCTGCTCCTTGCTTACCAGAGGAGGAGGGTGTTGCTTCCTGGCCATATTTGTGGGCTGGTTGCTTGGCATCACACCGAGAGGGGCATTAGCCTAAAAACAGAAAATGAAAAAAAAAAAGAAAAAAAAACAAAAAACAGCAGGCGTGTGATTTGACAAAAGTAACAAATCCTGAAAAAATGGGTAGCAGGCCTGGGTCTCCCTTTGGTCTAGAGGACAAAGCCCCCTGAACCTCCTGGATGTTTAATTTTAGAGGATTTACAGACTCTCCGTGGTTGAACAAATTTATAGTCAGGACTTGAAGAGCCAGAAATAAATCAATGGAGTTCATGGATGAGGTGATCTCCGTTGAAAGGAGAATCAACGGTAAAAGTGCATTTTTAACAGAGGAGATTCCCATAGTGTCTCCACGTCACCACAAACAAGAAATTTAGAGGGTTGGACACAATACAGGCTACTTCTTTCTTTCCTTGGTGGCCTACTTCTCTTCTTTCAAGAAAATGTTGAGGCAAATGAAGATTTGTAAAAAAAAACAAATCATGAAATCATGAAAATGCTGAAAAATGACAGGTGTGACAATCTTAATTCAAAGAGACTAGTCATACACGAACCCGTAGAAGCAGTTCTTGCCAACATTACCGAGGATGCATCCTTCCCCTGTTTAACCCCTTGTGTACGGTATTATTTTTACCGAGAGTGAAGGTGGTTGTGGCCAACCACGGAACGTCTGTGGGGCCGTGGAGCGCCGGGTCAAACCCGGCCGTGGACATGTGCACAACTCCGCTGTTCAGCCAAGCGTATAAACCAAACAATAAGCAGGCAAGCTAAACCGGGCATATCCTATTCATCGTATGTGAAGTCCCCACATAGCGTAATTGAAAGGCCGGTGTTCAGAAAGCTCATGAAAAGGCTGTATTCAGAATGCTCTCGAAAGCCCAATCTATTATATAACACTCCATTTCAAGAACAATATGGTCCACCAAACTATCAGCCTTCTTGAAGATTTCTATTCAAGGCGAATTCTCAGCAAATGCAGCTGGAAAATCAATTAATTCACCGGCCGTGGCTATAGCCGTCAACCGTACGCAAGGGGTTAAGAGACCCATTATCACATTGGTTTACATACCGCATACGACACTGACGCATGGTGGAGCATCGCTGCTTGCTTCTGCAAGGTTTGTCTCACAAAACTCTCGTCCTTCAGGGCATATAAGCTGTGTATTTTTGCCAAAAAAAAAAAAAGGAAACAAATGTTGAAAAATTTTATTCACAAATGTTTACTTTCAGTGTGGAAACTTGGAAGGGGTTGGGGAACAGAGACTATCTGGGGGTATCACTTTAATTTTTAATTTTTTTTTTTCAGACAACAAAAATTCAGTCAGTAGTTTGCACCTCATGGGGGGGCATGGCTTTTCAGTGGATTCAAGGGGGTACCTGTCAGGGAGCATAGTCCTTTTGGGAACAAAATGTTTTCCCCAAATGGAACACTATCCTGTTCCCAGTGAGAACAGCGTGCGTTCCCGATGGAGTCTTCTTGGTTGTACACCAAGTGTCTTGTATGACTGACATTTATTCTCAAGGACCCTACTGGTTTGATCTTGGGGATATTAAGTAAACAAACCTTTGTTGCAGAATGGCAAATTTCTTCTCCCACATTTTGGTAGTTCTAGCAAGTTCCTTCTTCAACCTGTAAATAAGTTAACGATCGTAATTATTCATTTCACAAAAATGATACATGCAGGGGCGCGTTTTCGCGACCCTAACCAGAAACGTGTTTCTGACGTCATATTCTTGACCAGAAACAAGATGGCATAGCTACGCGAAAACGCGAACGTAACCAGAAAATTGTTTTCGGTTTGCGACGTGTTCAATCATCAATGTTTCTCAAAATATACGGTGTAATTCAAATTTTTGCAAAATAGAACTTACTCGTGAGTGCTAGTAATAAATTTGAAAGATATACTGGTATATATACGGACAATCATTCCATCATGTTTAGCAAATAATTCACAAAACTTTCGTTAGTTTTTACAATCCGTCATCTTGAAACCAAGCGTAACCGATCGCAAACTTCGGTTCACGTTTGGTCAAAACAATGACGTCATCGCAGCACAACCGAACTCGCGAAAATGCTTAACCAATGACCGAAGCCCAAACATGTTTCTGGTTACGGTCGCGAAAACGCGCCCCTGACAGCGGTAAAAAAAACAAAAACAGAATGAAACATTTCATCAGAAAACATTTTAATAAGAAAACATTTGACAGTTTCCAAATAACCGACCAAAACTCAAAACTGTTAACAGAGCCAAGAGATCCGAGGCAAAAATTCGTTTTGGAATAACATTTAATTCTGAAAATAGATGAAAGACATTTATAAAAAATGTCCATGAAAAACCACAGATAATTTTTAAGAAGAAGCTAAAAATGCAGTTGTAGTTGTTTGTTCAAGAATGTCTGTATCGAGGACATGGTTTTCTTTTTTCACTTGCTGATTTAAGATATACTGAACAGCAAAAGAAACGCAAGTCCGAGGTCTTGTCAAGTTTTCAAACAGAAGACAAACCATTTTGATTCTAATCACTCATTTAATGAAAAATGCTTTCAATTTGTGAGCTGAAAGTGACTTTTGTATGTGAAAATTTTGCAAAGCAATTTCAACATTCACTTTCAGCTCACAAATTGAAAGCATTTTTCATTAAATGAGTGATTAGAATCAAAATGGTTTGTCTTCTGTTTGAAAACTTGACAAGACCTCGGACTTGCGTTTCTTTTGCTGTCCTCGGACTTGCGTTTCTTTTGCTGTTCAGTATATAAACCTCTTGGCAGAGCCACATGAATTGTGCAGTAGCGAGGGTAGTGTTTCCAAGACCCAGCCAGCAGTTGGTCGGTGAAACCCTCGTCTTTCATGTCTTACCTTTCTACCTCCAACTTCAGAAAGATTTCAATCTTCTTTAGTTTTGAGATATCCGTGTCGCTCTTTGAGGCCACTAACGCATTCTCCTTCTCCTGTTAGCATCAATGGGGGAAACAAAAACATGAAGTTTAAAGAATCGTCACGATCAGGGGCAGATTTTCAACAGGTTAATTCTTTCTTTCCTTGGTGGCTACTTCTCTTCTTTCAAGAAAATATTTGAAGCAAAGGGAGATTTGTAAAAAAAATTCTTAAATCAGAAAAAATCCTGAGAAATCACAGGCCTGGTATATATAGGCAAGGGATTCTTAGGGAGGAGGGCCAAAGTCATGGTACAGCCAAGCCTTTGAGAAGCCCGGCCAGGCCCAGGCTTTGCCCAGACCTAGGGGCCTATATAATCCCCTAGCTGAGCACAAAAGACCCTTTGCTAATGAACAGATCTCAAATAGCTCTTATTGTTAACGCAGACTTGACTGACACCTCAGCTGTCTTTTGTTCACAACTGCAGCCAGTATAATGAGCTGGACTAGGCCCTCCAGAAGCCCAGGTTACGTTGATTGGCAGGTTCTGTATTGTTACAGGATTAGGACTCACAAAAGACAGATTAGAAGGCCAGGTAGTCAGGGGCCTGGCCAGGCTTCTCAAAGGCTTGGCTGTACCATGACTTTGGCCCTCCTCCCTTAGAGAGTTGCAGGCAAAGGCTGGGCCTGGCCTGGCTTCTCAAAGGCTTGGCTGTACCATGACTTTGGCCCTCCTCCCTTAGAGAGTTGCAGGCAAAGGCTGGGCCTGGCCAGGCTTCTCAAAGGCTTGGCTGTACCATGACTTTGGCCCTCCTCCCTTAGAGAGTTGCAGGCAAAGGCTGGGCCTGGCCAGGCTTCTCAAAGGCTTGGCTGTACCATGACTTTGGCCCTCCTCCCTTAGAGAGTTGCAGGCAAAGCCTGGGCCTGGCCAGGCTTCTCAAAGGCTTGGCTGTACCATGACTTTGGCCCTCCTCCCTTAGAGAGTTGCAGGCAAAGGCTGGGCCTGGCCGGGCTTCTCAAAGGCTTGGCTGTACCATGACTTTGGCCCTCCTCCCTTACCTTGTTTTGGAGGGTGAGCGCCGTCTTACGCTGCTCCTCGAACAGTCGCAGCCTCTCCTCTTCTTGCTGTTGTTGTTCCTTGGCGTGTTTACGAGCGATACCGACCATCTGTTGATGAAGAAGTAACCAATAAAAATAGACTTGATAAAAATTGATGTTTTTAAACATTTTCTACTGGTGTGAATTAGAGACCTGCTCTCACGCAACCAGGACAAAGTTGTCAGAAATACTCAATGGTTTTTGAGTGTTTGAATGTTTTTTATCACCTAGTCCCATCCCTAGTGTGTGGTACAGTTGGGTATCACTCACTGGGGATGGGACTAGGTGATCAAAACTCTTAGAACACCCTGAAAATGTATAAAAACCATCAAGTATTTCTGGTGACTGTGTCCTGGCTTTGTGTGAACAGGTCTCATTTATAAAGTTGACACAAACAAATAAACAGGGGTGTGATTTGACAAAAGTAAAAAAAAAAATCTTGAAAAATGGGTAGCGGGCCTGGGTCTCCCTTTAGTCTAGAGGACAAAGCCCCCTGAACCTCCTGGATGTTTTTTTTATTTTGGAGGAAACTAGACGTTTGGACACAATACGGGCTACTTCTTTATTTCCTTGGTGGCTACTTCTCTTCTCAAGAAAATGTCGAGGCAAAGGGAGATTTGTAAAAAAAATCCTGACTGAGAAATCACAGGCCCTGAAATAATAGTTTACAACATTTTTGACTCGACACATGGAATATTTTATGTTCAGTCATTGAAGAGTGATAAATGACAATTATGAATTTAGGAGAGTTATGAGAGTTCAGTGATATATGTGATGTATAAATTTCCCTGTCTATGAAATGAAACAGGGTAGTGCGCCCTCAACGGTTATCTGAGTTTAGCCTATTCACCTTATTCATGAGTCTGCCATCTTATGTCTTATTCCCTGAATACAAGAGGTTGTGTACCTGTACATGTTCATTATAGTAACCTGCCTTATTTTGTCTGTTTGCAGGGGCAACCTCACTTTCAAATGTCATTGAATTTTAACTCTTTCTCTCCGGAATTGTTTTCATTATTATAATTTGATACTGTAAACAATCAAGGTCAAGTGTGGAAATTATTAATAATTTGTTTATCTTTGGACTATTGAAGAGAGTAAGGTATCAAAATAAAGGTTGTGATTCGTGTTGGTCAATTGTGCAATCTGTTGTCAAAACAAGACCCGTTGTCAGGTGATGACGTTCAAGCCTTTTAAAACGCTCGTTGTCAAAATGTGAGCCTTTTAAAACGCTCGCCATCCAGAAAGAGTTTAGTAAATTAATGGAAATAGCTACATCCGTTTATTTATTCCTTATGTCAGGAATTAACTTTTCTTTAGAACCATCAGATTATTGGGCCTTCTCGCTGGTGCACGCAGCATGTAAGCTACAGAGTGTGGTTGTGAGAATTACAGACTAGCTTTCGTATTTATCGAGAATAAGGAAAATTGACATTTAAAATATTGCCATATGTCATTGACTATAACAAGGTGAGACATAATGTATACATGTGTACAGAAAAATGATATATGCATTTCAAATAAAAATGATGGGTGAGAAAAAAACCAATGAGCGTACAATTTTAACAAAATAATATGAACAGGTTGTGAGATAATTACAAATTCAAATTAAGTATTGTGCAAAACAATTTTTTTTTAGAAGTTTACTGAATTTTGCAGATGTCGTAATTGTTTTGAGACTTTCATGAATACAGTCGCCTTTTCTTGATGTTTGGAATCTGTTGGGTAAAAGGACAATATCATCACAATCAGAGCAGACTTTCAACAGGGCATGGAATCGGTGTCCTAGTTTAAGATGAACACAGTGACTGAAAAGTACTGGCTCATTTATGCAGCAGCAACGGTAATATGACCTTATCATGTGGGGTATTATTTTCAGTCACTGAGTCAATCTAAAACTAGCACTCTGATTCCATGCCCTGTTGATTGTGATGATACTGTTCCTTTAAATTTGAAAAATAAACCATTTTTGACACTTTTAACCCTCCTACAATCAGTGAAATTTTTGAAACAACCCATTGAGGCCACTCCACGCCATTGCTATGGTAGGCAGTGGCTCCTCATAGCTATACTGCATAGTAACATAATGCCTCATATGTCTGTTGGTTTTAGTGGTTTGTGATTGACATATTGCAGGGCATATTACTTTGTTCCAGACTCAGTGGCTGGTGGTAGGTTACTATGGAGAGTCTGTGTTTACAAAATAACTGCTGAAAATCCTAATGTATGATGGAGGCTTGGTATGGTTTATTGGTCTCAGTGGCTGATGGTGATTTATTATTGGGAGTTTGTTTACAGTATAACCTGCTGAAAATAAGGTCAATTGTGGTATACATGTGTCTTTATATGCATGTATGTACATTGGAGATTACTTCAAAGGGTCAGTGTGGCTTATATGCACAAACAATGTGTGTACAACACATTGGACATTTAGTGGTTTACAGTGGCCTCTATGTGTAGGAGGGTTAATGAAAGAGAATGTCTGTAGGTATTATGCATGGTGGGTAAAATGTGTACAAAAACCCATTGCTTGAAAGCTGGTATGACAATTTTTTGTTTATCATGGCTGTCCATACACTTGCAGCTGTTGAATATGCATGAGAAGCATGAATATTAACATAAATGAATATCTGCAACATAAATGCATGAATATATTAATACAGACATACAATGCGGACACTGATATAATTCATGAAAAGTTTTTTTTTAATTGAAACAAACTTTTAGACGCTCCTGTTCCTTCGTTGAATTGATCTGAAAATTATAAAATATTATGGAAATATAATGAAACTGCAAAGATCACACGACATACTTTGTCAAATTGTTTTGGGAGAAAGAGGGAGAAAATCTTATAAGGTCAAACCCTGATTTTTTTTTCGTTAAAAAAAGTAGACATATCTTATTCATACAAATTAATAATAATAGTGTGGACTTATATAGCGCACGTATCCACCAAACTGGTGCTCATGGCACATTATATTATTACCCCTGCTCATCAGGCTCATAAATCATTCCTGAAACCATCTCAGCTCCCTGGGGAGTATACAGCTCAATTACTGCCATTTCGGCACATATGGGTCTAATCAAACACAACAACCAACTCTGCCCTCACAGGTACCCATTTACCCCTGGGTGGAGAGAAGCAATGATGGTTAAGTGTCTTGCTCAAGGACACAAGCTGGGATTCGAACCCACATTCTGACGACTCAGCCATCAGAACACAATTGTATTAAACTGCTCGACCATGGCACTCCATAAGCAACACTGGAATAAATGATAGTATTTTTGTATTGCCCTCTGATAATAACATCAGTATTAAACATGTGACAATTTTTTTTATTGTTTCATTGTTCTTAAAAAAGAAAAAAAAATCAGACATATTTGGCCAACAAATCAAAATGGAGTTGGTTATTGATAATGAAATTTGCCAAAATCGAACACCGTGCAGTAACACTACCACCCAACTGTTTGGACTTAGCTGGAATTGGGACACCCGGCCCCATGTAAAGTATCCCTGTCTGGACTATACAGTACTGAGTCCATCAAAATACAACACCATGCAGTAACACTACCACCCAACTGTTGGACTTAGCTGGAATTGGGACACCCGGCCCCATGTAAAGTATCCCTGTCTGGGCTATACAGTACTGAGTCCATCAAAATACAACACCATGCAGTAACACTACCACCCAACTGTTGGGACTTAGCTGGAATTGGGACACCCAGCCCCATGTAAAGTATCCCTGTCTGGGCTATACAGTACTGAGTCCATCAAAATCCAACACCATGCAGTAACACTACCACCCAACTGTTGGGACTTCGCTGGAATTGGGACACCCGGCCCCATGTAAAGCATCCCTGTCTGGGCTACACAGTACAAAGTCCATCAAAATCCAACAAACCCTGCTGTTGGAGTTTGATGGTGATTTGGGGGTGGTTAGGGTTCAGGGTTTTATATGTATACATTAAATTTTGGGGCTATTTCTCATTTCTGAGATCTGCCCAATTCCGACAGAACACATCATAATTCACGGTAAAACCATAATAACCGCATTATTCCCGGCCCCAATTTTTGAGTTGGGAACTTGTCTTAAGAATTCCTTCCTCATGGATAACATCAACATCATTTCCTTACCTCGTCTCTCGCTTTGGACATCTTGTCTTGCATTTCCCTCTCCAACTGAAGTCTTTGTTTGTCCGCCTACACCAGATAAACAAGTAAACAAAAATAAATAAACATATCAGTCAATCTCGTTTAGGCAAAAATAAGTCTCTGGTTTCTGGTCAAAGGTCGGCTTCAAAATCGGTGCGGTGACGCGTTTTATTTTATTTTATTTTTTGTAATTTTTTTTTTTTGGCCAACCAGTGAAATACGTGATACATGTATACGCAGTTATTGGAACCAGACCAAATTTCCCATACACAAAGTACGGTGGCTAAGAGAGAGGCCTCACAATTTGGGCAAACGTTCATACCCCTATGTGAAAAAGTCATTTAAAACACAGCACGGCAGAATTCCAATCGATCCAGCAATTTTGGTTGCAATTGGACATCGTTTCATAGCAACAAAAAAAATAAATATATTAAGGGAAGAGGGCCAAAGTCGTGGTACAGCCAAGCATTTGAGAAGTATGGCATGGCCAAGGCTTTGAGGCCTATATAATCCCCTAGCTGAGCACAAAAGACCCTTTACTAATGAATAGACCTCAAATAGCTCTTTACTTGACTGACACCTCAGCTGTCTTTTGTTCACAACTATATTAAGTGCTATATAGGATTCTAGCCAGCCAATCGCCATCGGGCAACCTCGGTGGTCGAGAGGTTAAGACGTCTGCACTAGTAAGCAGGAGGTCGTGGGTTTGAATCCCGCCTGAGTCCCGCCTGTGTAGTTTTTCACAGAGACTCGGAAAGCACTGAGTATACAGTGCTCTACACACGTCGGTGTTAGGGCAAAATTAAATCAATTGTATATTAAGCGTGCCAGTGGTTTAATAGCGTAGTCCACAGCAAAGTTCTCCATTTGGGTCGATATACAATACAATACAATGAAGGCATTTATATAGCGCTCTTACACAAACGGTATCACAGCGCTTTACAGTGAGATGCAAGTACAATTTAAAAATACACAGTGCCTAAAATAAATGAGTCTTGAGAGATGTTTTAAATTGACTCAATGAAGAAGCATGATGGATACCAGATGGTAGTTCATTCCAAATGCTGGGTGCAGCAGTATAGAAACCCTTGTTAGCCGCAGTTAAATGTGTAGTTGGCTTTTTGAAGATCCGGGAATCAGAATTTGAACGGAGTCCACTGTGGTTAGGTTGGTATGGTGTAATAAGCTCACAGAGATAGGATGGCGCAGAGTCAGTAACACATTTATAGGCAATAGTCAATGTTTTGAAATCAATCCGGTCTTGAACGGGAAGCCAGTGAAGCTGTCGTAGGAGAGGGGACACATGGTCATACTTTTTAGCCTTGAAAATTAATTTTGCAGCACGATTTTGAAGCCATTGATGACGTTTGATCTCTTTGCTAGAGGATCCTTGGAGAAGTGAATTTGCATAGTCCAAACGTGTTGTGACCAGAGCACGGACTGCATGATGACAAGTGATTTCATCAATAAAGATACGAACTTGCGACAGATTTCTTAAATGAAAGTTAATGGTTTTAATGATATAAATAGATGAAACAAAAAAAGCCACTTACGTTGCGTCTGATCGAAGCCATTTCTTGATGGGCTGTCGCTTTGGCTTCCTCTAACTCATGCAGAAGCTATGACACAAACATACAACAACAACAAAAACTAATAAAAATACAACTATCGCAACGTCAAACCAAATCAACTTAAACCTCCTTTCTTTTGTCAAACTACAGGGGTCGAAATTAACACTAGTCCGCTCGTCCTAGGTTTTGGCAGCGGGACTACTAGCTGCTGGGGTTTGGGTAGTCCGACGGGCTAGTAAAAAAAATGAAATAAAAATTCGCAAAGAATATTCAGTATGATCTCAGCAAGAACATGTTGCTCACCAGTTCACAATTCATTTCTTTTTCTTGTATTTATATTCATCTTTTTTTCAGGACTACTATAAAAATGAGATGGACTAGTGAAATTTTGACGTCACTAGTCCTGTGGGCTGCCATCAAATTCAAGTTAATTTCGACCCCTGTACTACCAAAGTCTTTGATTAATCACCACTTTTTATTTTCTAGTTTTGGATGTGATGTTCATTTTGTCTGAATAAACTAGGGCTGTGCCGAATAACCGAATATTTGAATATTTGATTGATGGTTCAAACATCCGGTTGGTTTTTCCGGTTTGAATATTCGAAGAAAAGTTTTTGTTGAATTTTTAAAAATTTTTTTAATTTTATTTTATTATTTATTTTTATGCAAATCGCCCCACACAAGGCCAATGGCCAATCCAAGGTGGGGGCTACTAAGTCATTGAGTTGTTACGACGACTCCACACTGAAGAAACCAGCCCCTCGCACCAAAACAAGACAGCCTCTTCACGGTGCGGATAGGACTGGGAGGGGTAACTCGTCCAGAACAAGGCAGTTGTTAAACTGCCTCTGCCCCTATAAGCAATTATGGTTAAGTGTCTTGCTCAAGGCGCTTCCATCATTATTGCCCCCCCCCCCCCCCCCCAATCATACTCTCGTCTACATTTGGTCGCCACCTAGCAAGTCCATCCTAGTCCGGGCGACATTATGTTTAGTACATTTTTGTGCCCCACCATATCATGCGTGCTCGTTTTATCACATGCCGCAATTGACAATCACTGGCCTTCGAATATCGAATATTCAATCTAAATCAAAATCCGAATATCCGGTTACCAAATTATTCGACACAGCCCTAGAATAAACTTCCTCAACCACAACATTGAAAAGATCAATATTCATACAGAATAAATATTTATTGGAAGTAAATTTGGAATAAATCTATGACTTTACCTGTTTGACTTGTATTCTTTCCTTTTCTAGATCTTTCGTCATTTTGCTTACATCCTTGTCTGTTGGTGAGAAACATGATTCCATTATATCTTGCAACAAATTTATGTTTTCGTACTGTCATATTACTATTATAATCATTAAATTAATTCTTGTTTCTCTCTAATGAATTCTCCGTCATAGGTCGGCTTCAAAATTGATGTAGTGTCGCAACTTTTTATTAATTTTTTTTGAATCTTTTTTTGCCTACCAGTGAAATATAGTACTCAAAACAATTTAGGGAACAAAACAATTTAGGGAACACCGGAATCATCTCAGTTAAAGCAAGATCATTTATTTCAGATAAACACAATGTTTCACAGAATTGATGAGAAAACAACTGCACAATGAAACAGATGATAAAGGATGCATGTAGTGATTACACATGACATGACTACTGAAAGAGAGAGGGTTGCAAATGATATAAGTCCCGGTTCATGGATTATTATTATTATTATTAATGAATTCTCTGACCACCTTGCAGTAATCCGGTGTTCCAACTATTAATTGTTTTGAATCTTTTTTTTTGCCTACCAGTGAAATACATGAAACATGTATACGTGGTTATTTGAGATTTGAAAAAACACAGCACGGCAGAATTCCAATCAATCCAGCAATTGGCTGCAATTGGACATCGTTTCATAGCAAAGAAAAAGAAAACTAAAAAATGTTGACACGTGGGTATGAGGCGGTGTGTGCGGAGACCAGAAACCGGAGGCTTTTTTGAGGAACCTAAAACACCCATCGATTATTTTTTAAAAAGCCAGTCACGGAAACCTACTTAATTCCTCTATTTGATCATCCTTGTCATCCATTGCTTCCTCCATCGAGTCAATTCGCTGTTGAAGACTCCCCATCTCGTCCCGTAGATGTTCAACCTCATACACAGCACTGGGCGTCGATGCCTCGCTCCGTGGCTCCTGTGAGATACAAGAGTGATCAATATCTTGAATCAACTCAAGAAATTATTGATTAATCGATCAATGAAGAAAAATACGCCATTACTAGAATTGATATCTGTTTTGTTTTTGAGTTCTTTCGGGTACACCATGTAATGATCTCTTTTTGGAAAAAGTGATGGCTCTGAGAAGAGCCGGTTAGAATTCGTCGTGTCAGTGCAAAAACGTATGTTCACAATGCAATAAGGTCGTATGTACAGCGCGTCGTCAATCTGCATAAATTTACATACATTAAAAAATGTTTTTGCAACAACGTCGTATCTCAGCCATTGTTTTTGTGCATTCATCCGGGAACTTGTTACATATGACCTTTTTGCACTGACACAAACTGGTTTTGCGCAAAAACGTCGTAACTCGGAGATACGACGTTTTTGCACTGACACGACGAATTGATATCATTAACACCCCTACTCAGCAAGCCTCACTTGTTGGTTTCTTTGGAACAGAAAGTAATCACAAAGTGATCAATATTTAAAAACAGCTAATGACATTATTGATTTATTGATCAATTAACATAAGAAGGACGTAACGAAAGTGTGACCGGCAAAAGGTCATAAGCAATTAATGTGCAAAATTGTGTTTCAAGAAAACTGTGTGTGAAAGTTTGGTCGTTTTTCTGCCCTACTTTTATTCAAAGGAGCCATTTTATTGCTTACGATATTCTGCTGGGACAAAAAGTTGTACTTTGTGTGCCCGGTGAAGGTCGTAGAGCCTTACGACCTTCTTCCGGGCACACAACGATAAATACTCCCGAATGTCTAAAATAACCAATATGAACACAAGTTTCTCTTGTTTCATTAGAGTCATAATAAATGTGGACTTACTGTAAAAATTTTCCCGCCTCTATATTAAAAACAACTCGTATAGCATCCCCATTCCCCACACAAAAAGTGGAGTGTCGTGGCCGAGCGGTCTAGCTTACCGGACTCAAGTTCTGGTGTTAGCAGCAGAATGTGGGTTCGAATCCCGGCCGTGACACTTGTATCCTTGAGCAAGACACTTAACCATATTTGCTTCTCTCCACCCAGGTGTTAAATGGGTACCTGTGAGGGCAGAGTTGGTTGATTAGCCCTATATGCACTGTAATGGCAGCAATTGAGCTGTATGCTCCCCAGGGAGCTGAGATGGTTTCAGGAATGATTTATGAGCCTTATGAGCAGGGGTAATAATATAATGCGCCTTGAGCACCACTCAGTTGGTGGATACGTGCGCTATATAAGTCCACACATTATTATTATTATTATTATTATTATTATTATTAACAAAAAATCAGAGACTTCCATTTGTGTGGCTTTAATGTTCACTCAAAATTGTCAAAAAGTCGTTTACGGGTAATTTGAACTGAAAAATGGAACCGTGTAATGACAGTTTTGGTCGAGTATCCGGGTACCTGGGTACCAGTATACCTGGCACAGCCTTTAATACCTAGATCACCAGTGTTTTTATAATGCCTTTAGATTTCTGCGAGCCGAAAAGTTTACCTGGGCTATTTGTGAGACCTGCATCTGAAGCATGTCAATAATTCCTTCTTGCTGTGCCACTTGCTGCTGCAGTTTTTGATAGTCCACGCCTATCTGGTCGTTTTTGTTGGCGAGGTGCTTCTGTTCAACTTGCATCTTTAATGCAGCGTGTTTCTGGGAAAAATTAAAATTACACCAAAAAAAAAATACTAGAAAATTTAAATACCGCCGTGTGCACTGTTGGTGAAATTTCAATAATTCCATCCATACCAATGGTGTGATTTGACAAAAATAAAAAATCCTGAAAAATTGGTTGCGGGCTTGGGTCTCCCTTTGGTCTAGAGGACAAAGTCCCCTGAACCTCCTGGATGTTTAATTTTTGGAGGATTTACAGACTCTCCACATCCCCACAAACAAGAAACTAGAGGTTTGGACACAATACAGGCTACTTCTTTCTTTCCTTGGTGGCTACTTCTCTTCTTTTCAAGAAAATGTTGAGGCAAAGGGAGATTTGTAAAAAAATCCTGAAATCAGGAAAAATCCGGAGAAATCACAGGCCTGCCATACTTAAGAATGAAGAGAAACGTATCCAAACCAACGTGTGAATGTTTCAGCTTATTTCTTTGTGTCGTTAACCCTAACTTCCCCGAGTCCATCAAAATCCACCCCCTGGTTTTGCTTGATTTTGGAGTATAGCCCAGTGAATAGAGCATGTAACCATGTGTACCAAATCCATCAAACTCCACCGGCTGCTTTTGTTGGATTCAGTACCCCTACAGTATAGCCCAGTGAATAGAGCATGTAGCCATGTGTACCAAATCCATCAAACTCCACCGGCTGCTTTTGATGGATTCAGTACTCCACAGTATAGCCCAGTGAATAGAGCATGTAGCCATGTGTACCAAATCCATCAAACTCCACCGGCTGCTTTTGATGGATTCAGTACTCCACGGTATAGCCCAGTGAATAGAGCATGTAGCCATGTATACCAAATCCATCAAACTCCACCGGCTGCTTTTGATGGATTCAGTACTCCACAGTATAGCCCAGTGAATAGAGCATGTAACCATGTGTACCAAATCCATCAAACTCCACCGGCTGCTTTTGTTGGATTCAGTACCCCTACAGTATAGCCCAGTGAATAGAGCATGTAGCCATGTGTACCAAATCCATCAAACTCCACCGGCTGCTTTTGATGGATTCAGTACTCCACAGTATAGCCCAGTGAATAGAGCATGTAGCCATGTGTACCAAATCCATCAAACTCCACCGGCTGCTTTTGATGGATTCAGTACTCCACGGTATAGCCCAGTGAATAGAGCATGTAGCCATGTATACCAAATCCATCAAACTCCACCGGCTGCTTTTGATGGATTCAGTACTCCACAGTATAGCCCAGTGAATAGAGCATGTAACCATGTGTACCAAATCCATCAAACTCCACCGGCTGCTTTTGATGGATTCAGTACTCCACGGTATAGCCATGTGTACCAAATCCATCAAACTCCACCGGCTGCTTTTGATGGATTCAGTACTCCACGGTATAGCCCAGTGAATAGAGCATGTAACCATGTGTACCAAATCCATCAAACTCCACCGGCTGCTTTTGTTGGATTCAGTACTCCACAGTATAGCCCAGAGAATAGAGCATGTAGCCATGCGTACCAAATCCATCAAACTCCACCGGCTGCTTTTGTTGGATTCAGGACTGTGTATACCCAAGCCATGGATGCTTTGCATTTGCCACTGTACCAATTCCATCAAAGTCCAACAATTGGGGGTACCTGTTTACTGCATGTTGATGGATTTTGGAGGATTTGGGATGGTTCCTAGCAAAAAATGTACCGGTATGCATTCTACAATGGAAAAAGGGTTCACGGCTGTGATCCATTTCACTTCATGTTCTCTTCAAAATTACGGCATGTCAGACAGCATAAAGACTTTCTCAGCATGTGTGCTACCATCAAAAGCAATTTCACATCAAGAAAGTATTTAGATTATAAATTTGTTATTTTGTAATCGAGTAACAACCAAATGTGTTCATTCCCTTAAGTCAAACAGAAATATATTTTCAGGCCTGGATTTTCACAGAGGCCATGCCTCCATTGTAAGCTTGGGCGATAACACGATAATATCGAATATCGCGATACCTTTTTTTTATTCGATTACGATATTGAAAACCTTTAAGTTATCGAGATATCGGCAAATCGCGATTAAAAAATATATCGCGATTTAAAACAAAATTGCCATTGTGAGTCAAGCCAGAAATTCCATGGAAAAAAAATTAGAACAGTCTTTTCAGCTTTTGGAAGTGAGAAACAAAAGCGAACTACTTCAGAAGTACATACACGCTATGCAAACGAATTTGTGATTTATTGCGACGCTTGTAGAGGGGTACATACTTGTGGTTGTCGGCTCTAAAGCAATCATGTGTGATTGAAAAAAATAATCGCGATACTATCGAAAATCGCGATATATGTTTGCCGATATATCGTGGATGAAAAAAATCGATATCGCCCAAGCTTACTCCATTGCCCTGGTCTTGGCCTTGGTGCCCCTTACAAATGTTCCCATAGACATTCTGATATTCTAATGGAAGTGACCTTTACTCAGGACAAGTGGCCTTGCCCCTACAAGAATGAAATTCCAGACCTGGCCTCCATTGCCCTGGTCTTGGCCTTGGTGCACCTTACAAATGTTCCCATAGACATTCTGATATTCTAATGGAAGTGCCCTTGACTCAGGACAAGTGGCCTTGCCCGTAGAATGATGAAATACCAGGCCTGATTTATTTCCGGGTTTACAAAAAGTGATCTCATCTCGAGACCGAGACTGAGATCGAGACCTACGACCTGCAACACTGATAGTTTACGACAATACACCTATCCGGCCTGTCAATCAAACAGCTGGGATCAACCAATAGGGTCACGCCTTTCCATGACAACTGTTACTAACAAGTCGGTCAAACGCTTCGCTTCGATACAGGTACAGGACAGAGTTTTTCAGCATTGCTAAGGGTGGCAGGGACTATGGTCATAACTGGATGTATGTATTCCTAAAATATGCCCTTTGAACTGCAATTATATGGGGGTGCCATGGCCGAGCGGTTAAGGGCATCAGACTTGTGTTCTGATGGCTGAGTCGTCAGAATGTGGGTTCGAATCCTGCCCGCGACCATGGCACTTGTGTCCCCGAGCAAGGCACTTTACTGTATTTGCTTCTCTCCACCCAGGTGTATAAATGGGTACCTGTGAGGGTAGAGGTGGTAACTGTGTTTGATTAGCCCTGTAGCGCCAGAAATGGTTGCACATAATGGGCTGTGTACTTCCCCAGGGAGCTGAGAAAGATTACAGGAATGATATTGGCCCAGTGCCCAGGGGAAATAATGTAAAGCGCATTGGGACATTGTGTGAAATGCGCTATATAAGAATGGAATATTTTTATTATTATTATTAATATTATTATTAACCTCTCACAAAGATTTCACTGATAATCAACTGTAATCAATACCTTCCAATCATTGCTGAGCTTGACGATAGCATCGGCCATTTGTTGCCGGAAACTTCTCCGCACCACTTCCACCCTCTGCAAAAAAAAGAAGAGAACCAACAAAATAACAGAAAATGAAATTGCATCCGCAATGACTTATGGAGCCAAGACATGGGCCCAAATTCAAAGATCTGCTAAGCAGATAAAACAAATTGCTTACTAGAAAAATTTGCTAAGCAAGTTATGTTGGTTACCAGCCAAAGTTCCATACAGTATGTGCGTACTTTGGCTGGTAGTTTGCATTATATTATTGCTCAGCAAAAATATTTGCTTAGCGTGCAGCTCTTTGAGTTGGCCACTGATGAGATTTACGTGAACTGTTTTGAGATTACTAATATAGCAGAAGTCTACAGGTCTTCGGCTAAACAGTGTATAGAGCCTAAAAGCTATTGATTAAGTTGGCCACTGATGAGATTGATGTGAACTGTTTTGAGATTACTAATATAGCAGAAGTCTATAGGTCTTCGGCTAAACAGTGTATAGAGCCTAAAAGCTATTGATTAAGTTGGCCACTGATGAGATTTACGTGAACTGTTTTGAGATTACTAATATAGCAGAAGTCTATAGGTCTTTAGCTAAACAGTGTATAGAGCCTAAAAGCTATTGATTAAGTTGGCCACTGATGAGATTTACGTGAACTGTTTTGAGATTACTAATATAGCAGAAGTCTACAGGTCTTTAGCTAAACAGTGTATAGAGCCTAAAAGCTATTGATTAAGTTGGCCACTGATGAGATTTATGTGAACTGTTTTGAGATTACTAATATAGCAGAAGTCTATAGGTCTTTAGCTAAACAGTGTATAGAGCCTAAACGCTATTGATTAAGTTGGCCACTGATGAGATTTATGTGAACTGTTTTGAGATTACTAATATAGCAGAAGTCTATAGGTCTTTAGCTAAACAGTGTATAGAGCCTAAACGCTATTGATTAAGTTGGCCACTGATGAGATTTATGTGAACTGTTTTGAGATTACTACTATAGCAGAAGTCTATAGGTCTTTAGCTAAACAGTGTATAGAGCCTAAACGCTATTGATTAAGTTGGCCACTGATGAGATTTATGTGAACTGTTTTGAGATTACTAATATAGCAGAAGTCTATAGGTCTTTAGCTAAACAGTGTATAGAGCCTAAACGCTATTGATTAAGTTGGCCACTGATGAGATTTATGTGAACTGTTTTGAGATTACTACTATAGCAGAAGTCTATAGGTCTTTAGCTAAACAGTGTATAGAGCCTAAAAGCTATTGATTAAGTTGGCCACTGATGAGATTTACGTGAACTGTTTTGAGATTACTAATATAGCAGAAGTCTACAGGTCTTTAGCTAAACAGTGTATAGAGCCTAAAAGCTATTGATTAAGTTGGCCACTGATGAGATTTATGTGAACTGTTTTGAGATTACTAATATAGCAGAAGTCTATAGGTCTTTAGCTAAACAGTGTATAGAGCCTAAAAGCTATTGATTAAGTTGGCCACTGATGAGATTTATGTGAACTGTTTTGAGATTACTAATATAGCAGAAGTCTATAGGTCTTTAGCTAAACAGTGTATAGAGCCTAAAAGCTATTGATTAAGTTGGCCACTGATGAGATTTATGTGAACTGTTTTGAGATTACTAATATAATAATAATAATAATAATAATGTGTGGACTTATATAGCGCACGTATCCACCAACTGAGTGGTGCTCAAGGCGCATATTATTACCCCTGCTCATAAGGCTCATAAATCATTCCTGAAACCATCTCAGCTCCCTGGGGAGTATACAGCTCAATTGCTGCCATTACAGCGCATATAGGGCTAATCAACCAACTCTGCCCTCACAGGTACCCATTTAACCCCAGGGTGGAGAGAAGCAATTATGGTTAAGTGTCTTGCTCAAGGACACAACTGTCACGGCCGGGATTCGAACCCACATTCTGCTGCTAACACCAGAACTTGAGTCCGGTAAGCTAGACCGCTCGGCCACGACACTCCATATAGCAGAAGTCTAACAGGTCTTCGGCTAAACAGTGTATAGAGCCTAAAAGCTATTGATTAAGTTGGCCACTGATGAGATTTATGTGAACTGTTTTGAGATTACTAATATAGCAGAAGTCTATAGGTCTTCGGCTAAACAGTGTATAGAGCCTAAAAGCTAGTGATTAAGTTGGCCACTGATGAGATTTACGTGAACTGTTTTGAGATTACTAATATAGCAGAAGTCTATAGGTCTTCGGCTAAACAGTGTATAGAGCCTAAAAGCTAGTGATTAAGTTGGCCACTGATGAGATTTATGTGAACTGTTTTGAGATTACTAATATAGCAGAAGTCTATAGGTCTTTAGCTAAACAGTGTATAGAGCCTAAAAGCTATTGATTAAGTTGGCCACTGATGAGATTTATGTGAACTGTTTTGAGATTACTAATATAGCAGAAGTCTATAGGTCTTTAGCTAAACAGTGTATAGAGCCTAAAAGCTATTGATTAAGTTGGCCACTGATGATTTATGTGAACTGTTTTGAGATTACTAATATAGCAGAAGTCTATAGGTCTTTAGCTAAACAGTGTATAGAGCCTAAAAGCTATTGATTAAGTTGGCCACTGATGAGATTTATGTGAACTGTTTTGAGATTACTACTATAGCAGAAGTCTATAGGTCTTTAGCTAAACAGTGTATAGAGCCTAAACGCTATTGATTAAGTTGGCCACTGATGAGATTTATGTGAACTGTTTTGAGATTACTAATATAGCAGAAGTCTATAGGTCTTTAGCTAAACAGTGTATAGAGCCTAAAAGCTATTGATTAAGTTGGCCACTGATGAGATTTATGTGAACTGTTTTGAGATTACTAATATAGCAGAAGTCTATAGGTCTTTAGCTAAACAGTGTATAGAGCCTAAAAGCTATTGATTAAGTTGGCCACTGATGAGATTTATGTGAACTGTTTTGAGATTACTAATATAGCAGAAGTCTATAGGTCTTTAGCTAAACAGTGTATAGAGCCTAAAAGCTATTGATTAAGTTGGCCACTGATGAGATTTACGTGAACTGTTTTGAGATTACTAATATAGCAGAAGTCTACAGGTCTTTAGCTAAACAGTGTATAGAGCCTAAAAGCTATTGATTAAGTTGGCCACTGATGAGATTTACGTGAACTGTTTTGAGATTACTAATATAGCAGAAGTCTATAGGTCTTTAGCTAAACAGTGTATAGAGCCTAAACGCTATTGATTAAGTTGGCCACTGATGAGATTTATGTGAACTGTTTTGAGATTACTAATATAGCAGAAGTCTACAGGTCTTTAGCTAAACAGTGTATAGAGCCTAAACGCTATTGATTAAGTTGGCCACTGATGAGATTTATGTGAACTGTTTTGAGATTACTAATATAGCAGAAGTCTACAGGTCTTTAGCTAAACAGTGTATAGAGCCTAAACGCTATTGATTAAGTTGGCCACTGATGAGATTTATGTGAACTGTTTTGAGATTACTAATATAGCAGAAGTCTACAGGTCTTTGGCTAAACAGTGTATAGAGCCTAAACGCTATTGATTAAGTTGGCCACTGATGAGATTTATGTGAACTGTTTTGAGATTACTAATATAGCAGAAGTCTACAGGTCTTTAGCTAAACAGTGTATAGAGCCTAAAAGCTATTGATTAAGTTGGCCACTGATGAGATTTATGTGAACTGTTTTGAGATTACTAATATAGCAGAAGTCTACAGGTCTTTAGCTAAACAGTGTATAGAGCCTAAAAGCTATTGATTAAGTTGGCCACTGATGAGATTTATGTGAACTGTTTTGAGATTACTAATATAGCAGAAGTCTACAGGTCTTTAGCTAAACAGTGTATAGAGCCTAAAAGCTATTGATTAAGTTGGCCACTGATGAGATTTATGTGAACTGTTTTGAGATTACTAATATAGCAGAAGTCTATAGGTCTTTAGCTAAACAGTGTATAGAGCCTAAACGCTATTGATTAAGTTGGCCACTGATGAGATTTATGTGAACTGTTTTGAGATTACTAATATAGCAGAAGTCTATAGGTCTTTAGCTAAACAGTGTATAGAGCCTAAAAGCTATTAAGTTCTTTTTCCTGTCTTCATCACAACAGCAAATCTTGTTTGATATACCAGCCAAACTTTCATACAAAATGTATGCATTTTGGCTAGTTTATAGTCTGAATTATATTGCTTAAAAAATGTTTGTTTAGCAAAATTCTCTGCTTAGCAGCTCTGTGAAATTGGCCGCTGGTCAACAACAAAATATCTGGAACATAAACGCATGACAGCTCCAACGTACCATAAAGAGAGAGGAGTGGTCCAAAGTCAAAAAGTGTGTAAGAAGTAAAACCAACGTCAAGAATATCATTAAAAAAAAAGATAAGAGAAGCCAAATGGAGATGGGCAGAAGAGAAGACAACGGATGGACGAAATGAATAACTCAATGGCAAACCACGATCAGGAAAATGGAGGAGAAGAAGGCTAAAACGAAGATGGCGAGATGACATGACAACATATACAGGAAGAGTGTGGGCACGAGAAGCTAGAGACAGTTAAAAAAACTGGATGCTGCCGCAGGAGGAGGGATACATCCGACAGTGGATGACAGATCCTAGGTGAGATGTCATTGTGTCAGGGAGGAGGGCCAAAGTCATGGTACAGCCAAGCCTTTGAGAAGCCCAGCCAGGCCCAGGCTTTGCCGAGGCCTAGGCGCCTATATAATCCCCTAGCTGAGCACAAAAGACCCTTTACTAATGAATAGATCTCAAATAGCTCTTATTGTTAACACAGACTTGACCGATGCCTCAGCTGTTTTTTTGTTCACAACTGTGGCCATTATAATGAAATCTCCTTGGCTGGGCTGGGCCCTCCAGAAGCCCAGGTTATGTTGATTAGCAGGTACTGTATTGTTGCAGGATTAGGACTCACAAAAGACAGATTAGGAGGCCAGGTAGCCCAGGCCTGGCCGGGCTTCTCAAAGGCTTGACTGTACCATGACTTTGGCCCTGCTCCTTCAAATCATCTATAACACCTACCTCAGTATGCATTTTCTGTAGTTCTTCGACGCGCTCGTTGATGCGGATGTACATATCCAGTGTCTTCTCCTGCAGCCTGTTCTCATAGTCTGCGTGCATCACTTGTTTTGTAACGGCCAGTTCTCTTTTAAGTCTTTCGGATTCCTGAAATAAAATTAAAAAGTTGGAAGAATGAGATCGGATTTCAGCCCTCTTGTTAAGGCCAAAGAAATAAATTCTAGAGCTGCTTTCTGGTTCCCTGCACACTTGGCCTCAGACCTGTGTGTCTACATTTTTTTATTTGCACTTCCAATCGGCTTCTGATGATCGTTGGAGCATGGAGGAAGAAAACAGAAGGAGTCACAACGAAGGCATATCAAAGGTTCAATGTCTTTTGCCGCAGTCGTAAAATTTCTAAGGCAGCGCTAATCGTTTAATCCGATTATCGAGGAGAACTACAGCCAGGCTTTCTTTGCACATGCGCATTATGCGATTGCCGACGCGTTGTCCTATTGCACTACACGGAAGGCTGGCTTCTCGATCCAACTCGACCTACGAATCCAACACTGCAATATCTTCAGTGTACAGCATCGCATATATATGAGGATTGAAATGATAAAAGCTAAACAACACGCCTTTTGAATTTGACAATTGGTTGGCTTCCGGAGATCACCGAAATATCCTTAAAATAAGTTACAAAAGACACTTTATTGTAACATCTGAATGTTATATTTACCAGAAGTCAGCTTCAGCTTCGCCAAATTCGACGATCAAAACACCAAAATACTCGGTGGAAAATCGCTATTGAAGACAATGAACTGCGCAATGTAAAAGCCCGCGAAAAGTATTGCGCCAGACGCTTTGTGTTTATTCGTTGCTACAGATTTCTACCCTCCAATTATGTATGCTGGTCGCGAGCAGGCCGAGCGGCAAAGACATTGTACACAAGGGGATTATCGCGGTCGAAACTGGTAAGCGTAGCGGCGGTCAGAACGTATTTTCAATGGGCCACTCAGAAGTGCTAATTGGTTATGAGATAAGAGGCTGTAGTTCTCCTCGATAATCGGATTAAACAATTAGCGCTGGCTTGGAAGTTTTACGACCGCGGCAAAAGACATTGAACCTTTGATATGCCTTCGTTGTGACTACTCCTGTTTTCTTCCTCCATGGTTGGAGCCAGCACATGCGAAATGGGCATGGTTTATGTTGGAATTACACCACCCTCAGGGAGCGTCTCAAAAGTCCGAACGGTAGGAACGTTCTAATTGGATAGGTTGAGTGTTCCAGCGCACGTACATGGAACGGTCCGTTGGACCGCCGGGACATTCCATTGGAACATTCAAAATGCTAACGCGCGTATTCACTTGTGTAGGAATGTTTCCGTAGTTCGGCACACTGTCGCGGTCCAGCAGAACGTTCTGGCGTTCCAATGGCGAGCGTGTGCCCACGGGAACATTCTTTTGCGCCTAGAACGTGCCCGACTTTTGAGACGCTCCCTTACCAAGAGGATTCTCTGCGAACACTTTAACAGAATGATTTGCTTGGGGGAAAAAAAATCTAAAACAAAAAAAATGACAGGAATTATAACTTTCTTTCAAATTTGATGCTTTCTCCCATTTGAGGAACATGTAATTACTTCCCCTGGACTAACCTTGAGAAGCCTTTGAATGTCCTCTGTCATCTCTTTGAGGTTAATGATGTCAGATCGCTCTGTCTGTGTGGCTCTGTCCTGACTGAAGAATCCAACTTTCTGCTGGTCGGCAATGGAAGGCCTACCAAATATTTTAAAAGCAAATTTGATTAAAAAGAATTGATAAGGATTTTCAGATATATCGTTGTGTGCCCGGAAGAAGGTCTTAAGGCTCTACGACCTTCTTCCGGGCACACAAAGTTTAACTTTTTTGTCCCAGCAGAAGGTCATAAGCAATAAAATGGCTCCTTTGAAAAAAAGTTGGGCATAACTGTTATATATTTGTTGCTAGAATTACTCCCAAGACATGTTTTTCCATTCCCATGGGGAATTTAACTTTCCTACAATGACTTATAAATGGCAGAAAAATGACCAAACTTTCACACTCAGTTTTCTTGAAACACAATTTTACACATTAATTGCTTACGACCTTTTGCCGGTCACACTTTCGTTACATCCTTCTTCCGGGCACACGACGTTATCATTATCATATATTCGTAGATACACTTGACTTACCATGCTAGAGGACGCTGTTCATTAGTCAGACAATCATTCCTTATGTAAAACTGACTGAAATTACGCATTTGGAGGCTGTTTCTTATTGACCAGAGTGAGCCAGAACTCCTCAATTTTTCAAATCTTGATCACTTTCTGGGAAAGAATGTAGAATACAACCACCACTTTTCTATCCAAATATGACAAAATATCACAGATTTTCCTTTAAAAGATGATAGAGGACACACTTTAAGGAGAGGAAAATGTAGTCAAGTGAAGATTGGAAATGATATTGTGGGAGATTTTGAGTAATGAATGTATGCACCTCTGGTGAGATGTTGGCCATTTTGTCGTCTGCTAAAAACACATGCTTAGACAATGTGCACAAGTGGCAGTTGGGTTTGACATTCTTCCCGCTTTCTGTGCTTTCTTATAAAAATAACACCATGAATAAAGATCAAGAATGGAAAAATAAGTTCTGAGCAATTTAGTCACTAGAAACACAGTGGTGCAGTGTGCATTATAATCACATATACTTCAAATTATTCCAGGATATTTATTTCATGAAAAATCAGGCATTTTTGGTATATGATGACTTCCTCAGTCATGTCAGTCTGATCTTGTCAACTCCCCTGTTAATGACCAACACGGTAATTGTACATGTGCAGTGGCAACTATAATAGACCTTATGCACATGACGTCATTTGAGTAGGGCGCCCTCGGCTAGAGGTCAAAAGAAGGTTGCTCATTGGCCCAATCTGTGCGCCGCACGTGTATAGATGTGCGTTTTCAATTGTTTCATCATCGTTTTACCTCTAAGATGGCGGCGTGATGACGTCAACGCATAAGGTCTATAGGATTATTCTATTTGCTGAAGGGGAGGATTTTTTTTAGAAAGGAAATAAAGTCCGAAAATCATCATAAAAGTGGATTTTAGTTTTCACTTTCTGTACCCCCAAAAAATCGATAGAATCATTTTTTAACTAGTTAGTGGTTGCAAAAAATTCCCCCAAAACCTTAAAAAGTGGCGGTTGAATATGACATTCTTTCTACATTTACTTTACTCTCTTCCCCTTGCCCATCTCAGTTACCAACGTTACACAATTTTGACACGGCATTCACTGACACTGCTAAAATTGGGTCACACAAAAATGTAGCTAGGATGATCCTATCGTTATGTTTTCACATAAGCGCTAGGATAAAGAGTACGTACAAAAAAACGTAGAACTACCGTAGCTTGCATGTTTTACAAAGAAATAAACACATTGCACTGTAATAGCTTAAATCTATGAATCTACTATGAATCTATACTGTATTGTTATTATGTGTATGCCTTTGATCATAAAAAATATTGTAACTTACACTGTGTTTTGGACCAATTCTTGCCTTGTTTTGATCTTCTCTGCGGTTCGATTCTGTCCGCACGATGTGTCACATGTCATACACCTACTGTTCCATCCGTTTTCACGGTCACAGGTGCATTTACTGGAGCCGAGCAGAGCCATAGTTTGGACCGGCTCTGATAATTGTACATGACAATGCAAAGAAACATATGTGGAAAGACAAATGACAGTGGTTCCAATGGAAATCTTAATTCCATCAATTGAATAGTGCATTTCTTCCATTGAACATATTGAATAAAACTGAAACAGCCGTGGGTTTGTATTGCCCAAGTTTTCTACACGAATTAACACATTGAGTCGGGTGGGGGCGCTGTTTGCCGCACCGCTCCAGAGCCTGTCCAAAATACGGCTCTGCTCGGCTCCAGTAAATGCACCTGTGACCGCGAAAACGGATGGAACAGTAGGTGTATGACATGTGAAATCGAACCGCAGAGAAGATCAAAACTAGGCAAGAATTAGTCAAAAACACAGTGTAAGTTACAATATTTTTTATGATCAAAGGCATACACATAATAACAATACAGTATAGATTCATAGTAGATTCATAGATTTAAGCTATTACAGTGCAATGTGTTTATTTCTTCGTAAAACATGCAAGCTACGGTAGTTCTACGTTTTTTTGTACACTCTTTATCCTAGCGCTTATGTGAAAACATAACGATAGGATGATCCTAGCTAACAAAAATGCAGTCCTAACTCCTAGGGTAGAATGTCGTATCCGACCGCCACTTTTTCTCATTCATTATAACCAATAATGTAATCTTACCTACCTTGTAAGGTGGAGAACATATGGATGATGATAGACATATACTTCAAATTATTCCAGGATATTTATTTCATGAAAAATCAGGCATTTGGTATACGATGACTTCCTCAATCATGTCAGTCTGATCTTGTCGACTCACCCAAGGCATTAGTAACCAACACGATCATTGTACATGTGCAGTGGCAACTTAGTATAATACTAATAGGATCCTTCTATTTTCTGAAGGGGAGGATTTTTTAGACGGAAAACCACCATAAAAGTGGATTTTAAAGATAGTTTTCGCTTTCTGCACCCCCAAAAATCGATAGAATAATTTTTTAACTGGTTAGTCAGTGGTTGAAAAAGCATCCCCCAAAACCCTTAAATAAAAAAGTGGCGGTCGGATACGACATTCTTCCAACTCCTATCTATGAACATGGTAAATTCACATGTACATGCATGGTGATTGATAAAGGGGGACACTTGCTATCTTTGCCAGTCGTCCCCCTGGTCCGCCAATGGCCCACTCCATCCAGATCGAGAATATAAACACCCCAGACATGCAAGATCCAGCCACACCTTCCAAACAGCGTCCGGAAATTGGACAACCAAACTCTCGGCTTAAAAATAACCATCTAGGCCTTACTTTAATTATCAAATTACCGAATATCATCGTCGTCATCCACCGAGGAGTCATCGCCGCTTGAGTGGTCCGCAAGCATCTCATCCTCAAGCGCAAGTTTGGCTAGTTCTTGTGATGTCATTGCCGCAACTGACACTCTCTTCTCGCCGTTCTTCTCGTCCGCCATTTTGATTTTGTTGTTGCTAGTGGGTACGGTTTACCATAAACTTGTATCAAGTCTTTCATTGCATTATTAAGTACTCGTAATGGTTTGTTAAACTCGTCCCCAGACCCTGGTGGGGAAAAGTCCAACATTATTTCAAATTGGGGAGCATTAAATTAGACATTAAATTAGAAAAAAAAAATCACGTTTTAAACAAAATATAATACACGTATGAGAATTATTACTCTAAATGAAACAAATGTAAATAGTTTTTTCTTTAAAACAATATATAAACTGGTTTTGCTTATTAATTTATTCTCCTGGGGGAGAGGTGGTGTGCTTATTTTTTTAAATTATTTTAAATAATTTTTTATGTGTGTATTTTTTTGTCATTATTTTTATCCTTTGCTGGCATTTATACATTATTTGTTTTATGTGTTTTTTTAGGGAGCGCCTTCTTAGATTTGGTTCGCTTTAGGGCAATCCCGGGCTCTGCTTTTAATTGTTTGTTTTGTTTTCAAATTATGACTGTGATTGTTTTTATTACATTTCCTGAAATAATAAATAAATAAACCAGTCAGCGACTCAGCGTTGTGGAAACCATCCCTCCCCCCCCCCCCGGGGTCTAGTATAGTGAGTACGAGGTAGACCCTGGGGGCGGGGTTTCAGGTGATATTCATGATATATAAAGACTGTTTCTTGTTTAGGTTTCATACGCAAATAACGTTAGAGGGCGCTAATCCGGTGCCCGCTTCGACGCGAAATTTAAAAGGCTGCAGCTAGCTACATGTAGCTTGCTAGCTGGGGGAAAAACGGATTACGTCACCTTGTCACGGTACACACACGGGATCAGATCAGATGTTAGGGACGGCCGGATCGATTCAAAAGCGTTGTCGATAGCCTTCTTTACGTTATTCATTTATTGATAAATGTCGTTAACAGATAATAACATTATCGCAAGCCGATAACCAAGGTAAGCCTTTAATAATGCTCATTTATCATGCTGATATTTATGATTCTGTTATTAATAATGTGTTAAAATGCTTAATTCATATATTAATTCTATATTTATTTAGGAAAGAATGTCAAACCCTAGCCACACTGTACTCGTGGGGCAAGTCAAACCCAACCGCTACTTAGTACTTGTGCACAATGATGTCTATATAAGCATGTGTTTTTAGCAGACGACAAAATGGCCAACATCTCACTGGATGCGCATACATTCATTGCTCAATATCATTTCCAGTCCTCACTTGACTACACATTCCTCTCCTTAAGCGTGTCCTCTATCATCTTTTAAAGGAAAATCTGTGATATTTTGTCATAATTAGGCAGAAAAGTGGCAGTTGTATTCTACATTCTTTCCTTTAACATGTTATTTATTGTACATCATGTTTCATTGGAACACTATTAATAAATATTTTGGTTATAGGCCTAACTTGTTAGGAATTGAAAAATTCCTCCTCACTCTTGCATTTCCTCCCTCCATGGTCTCGCCATCTCCACATTTATTAATTTTAATGATTTTTAGTTTTTGATGTATTTTCTGTGTGTTTTTAGAAATAAAATAATAACTTGAGCTCAAGTGTTTGTTGGAACAAACACACGGTGTTCGTGTGAACTTCCGGTTCAATCAAATTATCATCGATGATGTCAATATCATATTTTGCAAAGGTGTATCATCTTTTATTATAACAATATCAATTTCATATTTAAAAGACAATTTTGCATTAGAATGTGTTGAATTTGAATTTCCTGTTTCGACCGGAAGTAAAGGTCAGATCAGGTGATATGAAGGTTATAGTATATTATATGAGACAATGAAACTTGAAAAAATAATGTCAGTACCTGCTTTGGTTCAATTTCTGAGATTGGAAAATAATCCCTTTTTAAAAACTCCCGCTAGAGGGTGCTCTGAACTTTGATGATGTCATCAAACATTTTTTTGAAAAGATAAGATGTCACTAGTCACTTTATTCACAGAAGTCATATTCAAATTTCCTATGGTTTTTGAGATAGAAAATTATTATTTTTTCTAAATCTGCCGCCACAGGGTGCTGTGACAGGTGATGAAGTTATCAGTCACATTTTTATAAAGGTCACATGTCAATAGCAATTTTGTCCACGGAAGGCACGCCCCAAATACCATATCATGTTGGCTGCAGACTCTATAAAAGTGCTTCAAAATTTTTGTTCACTTGAACTTATGGTTTCGACCAGAAGGAGAGGTCAAATTGGGGTCATGTCTGTGTACGAAATGTCGCATAATTCAAGATCTATACACAGTGTGCATAAATATGTGTACGTATGTGCAATGTTTAAATGGGACAGTTATCGTCATGATCAGAGCAGACTTTCAACAGGGCATGGAATCAGTGGCCTAGTTTAAGATGAACACAGTGACTGAAAATTACTGGCTCATTTATGCAGCAGCGATGGTGATATGACCTTATCATGCGGGGTATTATTTTCAGTCACTTAGTTAATCTAAAACTAGCACTACGATTCCATGCCCTGTTAATTGTGATGATTGTTGTATTAATTGCTTTTGTATTACTGTGT
Source organism: Zoroaster sp. YZ-2022 (assembly GCA_029582265.1). NCBI lineage: Eukaryota > Metazoa > Echinodermata > Asteroidea > Forcipulatida > Zoroasteridae > Zoroaster > Zoroaster sp. YZ-2022. The sequence continues at coordinate 12,987,104 of CM055830.1, forward strand.
TTAAAAAATACACACCTAGGGAAAAAATGTTTCTAAAAATCCAGACTCTACCTTTCTATTATTATTGTGTCAGTCAGGTTACTGGAAACACAACATTGGTTTGGCCTACGTGAAATTTGTGTGTAAAAGGTTAAGGCCAAAAAAAAAAGTCTCTGATTTTTGGTCATCGGTCGGCTTCAAAATCAGTGCGGTGACGCATTTTTTTTTGGGGGGGGGTCATTTTTTTTGTTTTGTCAACAGGTGATACATTGTATACGCGGGGACCAAATTTCCCATATACAAAGTATGGTGGCTAAGAGAGGCCTCACAAATCGGGCAAATGTTCATACCCCTATGTGAAAAAGTCGTTTATAACACAGCACGGCAGAATTCCAATCGATCCAGCAATTTTGGCTGCAATTGGACATCGTTTCATAGCAAAAAAAAAGAAAATTAAAAATGCTGACGCACGGGTCTGAGGCGTTGCACACAGAGACCAGAAACCGGAGACTCATTATACTGGCTAAGAAATACATATTTGACAAGAAATACCAAGAAGACCATCATGCAAGCATTGCTGCCTTCAAAAATTATGCTCATGGTTATTATATCACCGAAAAACAAGTTACAATTCCTATTGGCTCTGAAGAATCAGTAAATTCTAAATGGAAAAGTTTATTTGAATAACTTCGGTTAGGGTATATGCTGTTTGTAGGGGTATCCATTTACCTGTATTTCAGTTAAATATCTTTAACTGTCTTTTGTCTTTTTGACGTCTGTGCTATGTTTACAATGTATTGTTGTTGTTTTCTTTGTAGGTTTTGTTCTTTGTACAAAATAGTCTTATGATGTAAATAAAAAAAAAAAATAAATATAAAAAAATAAAAAAACGTAGACTATTTTTTTTTCACAGATGTAGGTACCATAGTAGACAGTCATGATGTCGTCATGATGTCGTCATGATGTCGTCATGATGTCGTCATGATGTCGTCATGATGTCGTCATGATGTCGTCATGATGTCGTCATGATGTCGTCATGATGTCGTCATGATGTCGTCATGATGTCATCATGATGTCATCATGGTCTGTTGATATTCTTGCTATAGTGTAAGAATAAATAATGAGTCAGATTTATCTGAGAATCTTGACAAGTCAGTGAGTACTAACAAAGCTTTGGTTACTTTAGCTGACAATGTTTCTGATTTTAGAAAATGCAAACTATCTACATGATTTCAACGTTATTGTCCGACAGCACTCTTGCTGTAAATAAACTAAATGAGTCAGAATTGAGAATCTTGACAAGTCAGTGAGTACCAACAAAGCTAACTTCCAAGGCTAACATTTCTGATTAAAAAAATGTAAACTGTCCACATGATGTCATCATCTAATTGTACCTACTGTGTGCACTATAGATAAAAAATAATGAGTCAGAATTGTATCCGAGAATCTTGACAAGTCAGTGAGTACCAATGAAGCTTCGGTTACCGGTTACTCTAACTGGTAACATTTCTGATGAAAAAATGCAAACCGTCTTCATGATGTCATCATTAATTGTCCGACAGCACTCCTGCTATAAATAAACTAATGAGTCAGAATTTTCTGAGAATCTTAACAAGTCAGTGAGTACCAATGAAGCTTCGGTTACCGGTTACTTTAACTGGTAACGTTTCTGATGAAAAAATGCAAACTGTCTTCATGATGTCATCATTAATTGTCCAACAGCACTCCTGCTATAAATAAACTAATGAGTCAGAATTTTCTGAGAATCTTAACAAGTCAGTGAGTACCAATGAAGCTTCGGTTACCGGTTACTTTAACTGGTAACGTTTCTGATGAAAAAATGCAAACTGTCTTCATGATGTCATCATTAATTGTCCAACAGCACTCCTGCTATAAATAAACTAATGAGTCAGAATTGTCTGAGAATCTTGACAAGTCAGTGAGTGCTATTGAAACAAAGCTTCAGTTACTGCCGAGGCTAACATTTCTGATTAAAAAAAAAACTATAAAAAAAACATCTACATTATGTCAGTGTTGTCTGATAGTAAGTATCTTGATAATCAGTTGAGTGCTGAAAGAATATTAGTTACTTAGTTGTTAAACCAGTAAGGTTCTGATTTTAAAAAAACATGAGTCAATAACCCTCCTACACATGGAGGCCACTCCGATCCACAAAATTCTGCTCTTGAGCAACCTTCAGTCCTGCTGTCCTTTCTAAATAATCTTACAAAATCAACTGTGTGCTACCCAAGGCCACTGCAAATGTTTGAACATATTAGTATGGCCTGCAATGTATTGATGGGAGACCACCTTAATTACCCTGCAATCTCAGTGGTGTGACAGTGCACAGAAGGGTAACCATGGGAGGCCACGTACTGGCAACAGCTAATGGCTTGGAGTGTCCTGAATGGGTTGTTTCAAAAATTGCACTGATTGTAGGAGGGTTTTAAATGGAGTGTAGATTGATTGTAATTTGTGAGGCCTCTTCAGATTATGATAATTCCCCTTGTTGATAACATTATAATCGCTAAACAGCTCAAGAATCCCGTTGAAGTATTGTTAGATATGACATATCACTTCCATTCTATCAATCTGTAAATATATACATTTTATGTGTGTCAATATAAGCATGGAGGAAGATAGTATACAAATATAACATGGTTTGAGGGTGGACAGTTGATATTAATGTAGCTCCCCTCGGTATTGGAAGTTGACAAACTAGTTCCTCATACATATTCTCTAGTTCGGCATCATTGAGCTCGGGAAAACGCGAATTGACATTTACGTGTGCCGCCATCTTTTCATGTGTATGTAGCCAGGGCGATCGATGTTCGCGCATGCGTACTACACCCGTGTGACTGTTCCCTGATTGCTTCGTAAAGCGCATGCGTAGTAGACTGACGCATATGTGACAGTCTACTACGCATGCGTATTTACCCTGTGCGTGAATACTCGCGGGCGCTTGGTACAGCCAAAATAGCATCTGGTGCGTGATGGTGAATGGACCAGTGAGAATTCGGCTCTCGATCATGAATATGTATGAGGTATAGTAATACAATTTATGACTGTCCAAAGTCTTTCCCTAAAGGGGGAGGGGTTGAGGGGGGGGTTGAGGGGACAGGGTGTGAAGAGATTGAGTTTAAAGTTTTAAAATGCATCTTGTCCAAGTAAACCTTTGGTAAAAATATAATCAGGGGTGTGATTTTTCCAGATTTTCGGATTTTTACAAATCGAAATGTTGTGATCCTCCAGATTTTACAGATTTAAGCAATATAGGAAAGCAAATCAAACGCTCAAAACTATAGATTTCACCCCAGTGCTATTCACAACAGCAGCCACAATACCCCTAGCAAAATTTACATGGATTTTTCGCTGATATAATTTAGGTATTCCCAGGAGAACAGATCACTGATGGGGGGAGGGGGGGGGGGGGGGCTGAAAATAATTGGAGGAAAACAAAATAATAATTCATTCAAATGTTTCATATGTAGAATCAAGAAATACAGAAATGTCTTTTCCTGAAGACATTCAGAGCATACTGATCGAACGTCGAGTTGTAACCACCAGTTGAGAACTAATCAATTTAAGAATTTCACATGGTGTCTTTGATAGTTTCAGCTGGTTTCCCAAATCTTTGAGAAAATGTTGAAAAAAAATCATGTTCAACTTCTTATGCTGGTCAGTAGAGGGCAGTGTTCTTTCCTAAAGGCGGCAGGACGGCAACTGTTGGAATCTGACTATGTTTGCTCATTTCTTCAAAAACTGTCATAAAACAAATTAAAAAATTAATTTGGAAAACAAAATATTACCTGTACGTGTTCATTTTTGTTGATCACTGCTATGTCTTTATTTATGTAAATTTAATAATTGAAATAAACACATATATAATATTACTTTGTCTTGGTTTGAACTTTTTGGACATAGGCCTATACATGTACATATATACTGCAGGCCTTTGATTTCTCAGGATTTTTTCCAGATTTCAGGATTTTTTAATACAAATCTCCCTTTGCTTCAAAAATCTTTTGAAAAGAAGAGAAGTAGCCACCAAGGAAAGAAAGAAGTAGCCTGTAGTGTGTCCAAACCTCTAGTTTCTTATTTGTGGGGATGTGGAGAGTCTGTAAATCCTCCAAAAATTAAACATCCAGAAGGGGGCTTTGTCCTGTAGACCAAAGGGAGACCCAGGCCCGCTACCCATTTTTCAGGATTGTTGACTTTTGTCAAATAACACCATGATACTGAGATTTCCTTTTTAGTTTTAGACATTTATAAGCGATTATTCAAATCCCCACACGTGGACATTCATAGAGGTCTGTAATCCACAACTATGAAAAAAAAATACCTTCATTGTACAGTTTGTATTCTATTGTGTACACTTTCAGTATGTGTGTGCTGTTGAGTAGTAAACAATTGGTGTATTTCTGGACAGTGATCTCACCATATGTGATCTCATCTGCTCCAACTCAGATACGCTGTATTTGTCCCATTACGTCATGCAAATGTCATGCGTGGCTCATTGGCATTGATTGCCTAAAAGCCTCTGTGAAGGGGTTTGTACAGGAATTACAGGTACTAAGATCCAGCCACCATTATCTCTTCTCCTTGGTTATCCATCACCAGGGGCACGTTTTTGCGACCATAACCAGAAACAGTTTGGGCTTCGGTCATTGGTTTAGCGTTTTTTGCGAGTTCGGTTGTGCTGCGATGATGTCATTGTTCGTGAACCGAAGTTTGTGATCGGTTACGCATTTCAAGATGGCGGATTGTAAAAAATAAAGAAAGTTTTGTTAATTATTTGTTAAAACATGATGGAATGATTGTTTGTATACCAGTATATTTTTCAAGTTTGTTACTGGCACTCATGAGCAAGTTCTATTTTGCAAAAACTTTGAATTACACCGTATATTTTGAGAAGCGTTGATGATTGAACACGTCGCAAACTGAAAACAATTTTCTGGTTACGTTCGTGTTTTCGCGTAGCTATGCCATCTTGTTTCTGGTCAAGAATATGACGTCAGAAACAAGTTTCTGGTTAGGGTCGTGAAAACGCGTCCCAGTGTTTGTGCAGTATTCCTTGATCCCAGGAGTGGAATTCTTTTGGTTTACCAAAACTCTTGGGTAATTAGATGCTTAACTCTAACCTTCCCAAATCCTCCAAAATCCTCTTTGCTAATTGTTTTTGGATTATCTCTGGAAAGCAATAGTGTAATGAGATTCGTGGAAATGGTTGACAGATAAGGATCCTGTGAGGAATTCTTAGTACAGTCAGCTCTGCGATTTCTCATGATTTTTTTTTTACAAATCTCCCTTTGCCTCCAAATTTTTCTTGAAAGAAGAGAAGTACAAGGAAAGAAAGAAGTAGCCTGTATTGTGTCCAAACGTCTAGTTTCTTATTTGTGGGGATGTAGAGAGTCTGTAAATCCTCTAAAATTAAACATCCAGGAGGTTCAGGGGGGCTTTGTCCTCTAGACCAAAGGGAGACCCAGGCCTGCTACCCACATGAGGTTCAGGGGGCTTTGTCCTCTAGACCAAAGGGAGACCCAGGCCTGCTACCCATTTTCCAGGATTTTTTTGACTTTTGTCAAATCACACCCCTGTGTAGTAATCTTGAAAGCTTCTACCATTGTCAATTACTTTGAAAATAATTCAGACTGTTCATGTTCATTCCAACATGAAGTCTATTTAATACCATCATGAACATTACACCAAGTAAGTGTATGTAAATCGGTGATCATTATGCATGTATGCGTTTCCAGACAACCAATCGTGTATTGGGGCTTCAATTTCACCATATATACCCATGCTCTGTGGTTTCTCAACTTCACCATATCATGGAGGAAGGAAATCCTCCATGACCATATAATAGCCTTTCTGCAAACCAATGGTTATTGGTTTTGTTTTGAACCTAGCAGGTTCTTTCTCAAAGGCAAAATGAGACAGAATACATGTACAAATGAATATACATACATGTACATTACATGAACACAAGAGTGAGCGGAAGTTAGTCAGGTGTGAAAAGAACAATAAAAGAAAAAGATAGAAATGGAGAAGTAGCTGTTGTAAACTGATGTTGTAAATCAGCCATTCCGTGGTATTTGACACCCACTATTTGATATTGTTTCTATTTTTCAATTTTTTTATATATCTAGAATACCTAGTGCTTCCACTGCTACAAAGAATTTATAAAAATAATTTCCATGGTTCTTGCGGCAGCCTTGGGAAAAAGGGCAATTAACCCTAACTCCCTAGGCCCATTTGCTTACACATAACCTGAATCCTTCCTAACTCCCTAGGCCCATTTGCTTATACACATAACCTGAATCCTTCCTAACTCCCTAGGCCCATTTGCTTACACATAACCTGAATCCTTCCTAACTCCCTAGCCCACTTGCATACACATAGCCTGAATCCTTCCTAACTCCCTAGGCCCATTTGCTTACACATAACCTGAATCCTTCCTAACTCCCTAGGCCCATTTGCTTACACATAACCTGAATCCTCCAAAATCCTTCAGTAGTAAAGCAAGCACATGACATGTATGCACACATGTGTTTCTAATCTGTGATACATGTACATGGCCAGGGACCCTCCCTGCATGCATGGAGCAATAAACTTTGCTCTATGATTATTCAACTTCACCATTTATAGCCTTGCTCTATGATTTCACAGAGTGGTTCATATACAAATATACAGGATGACTCAATATAAACAAAGACTTCAATCCAAATCTGACAGGCGATAGCAGTTGTTTGTTCTGAAAAAAGGCGGGAAAGTTTTTGCAAAAATAAAAAATAAAGAAACATTGTGTTTCCGGTCTCATTCTGAATCCCATAAAGGAAACTAATTGGGTAAACTTTTCTTCAAATATTTGTTAGACTTTCGTGCAGTAGGATTTTTGAAGCACCAACTGATATGAGATTGATAACATTCAGGCATCGGGTGATAAATTGATTTGATTTTTTGTTCTTAAAGCACTGCATATAATACTCGGTGCTTTACCAAGTGTCTGTGATTCAAACCCTGCTTACTGGTGAAGATGTCTTATAACCTCTTGACCACCGAGCTTGCCCGCTGACGATTGGCCAGCTAGAATCCTATATATCAGCAGGTCCCGCGATTTACATGTATGTAGATTTATGAAATTCTTGCATCGGGTGTTAGTTTCAAATGTGGACATGTCTTGGGGTGTCATGGCTGAGCGGTTTAGCACATCAGACTTGTGTTCTGATGGGTTCGAATCCTGGCCGCGACCGTGATACTTGTGTCCTTGAGCAAGACACTTCACTGTACAGTGCTCCTCTTCACCCAGGAGTATACAATGTAAATGGCTACCTGTGAGGGTAGAGGTTGATATTGTGATTGAAAAAGCTTCTGATGCGCTATGGTAGCTCAGGGCTGTATACTCCCCAGGGAGCTGAGAAAGTTTAAGGATTGATATTGACCCAATGACCAGGGATAATAATGTAAAAGCGCCTTGTATCCTTTGGCAATTTGGTGCTCTATAAATCCAATTATTATTATTATTATTACATGCCATCACAAAATAAATAAATGACTGGAAAAAGGTTAAAGAATTTAAAACAAAAATGCTTGCATGTTCACCCAGTATTGTAATAGTCAGAAAACTAAACTTCCAGTATACCTAATCCTTTTGTTTGCTATTTGAATAATCATCTCCCACCAATGGCCGTCTTATCGATCTGTACTCTGTACTCTGTAGTCTGATAGTCCATCTTTTTGTTTGATTAGGCCTATTTTATGATTAGGCCACGATTCTGTTTTCATCATGCATGCTCACACAATACATTTTTACATTATTGTTCGTTATGTGATTAGCTCATGGAGTGCCATGGTCGAGCGGTTTAGTGCATCGGATTTGTGTTCTCATGTCTGAGTCATCAGAATGTGGGTTCGAATTCCAACCGCGACCATGGTGCTTGTGTCCTTCAGCAAGACACTTTACCATAATTGCTTCTGTCCACCCAGGGGTAAATTGGTACCTGTGAGGGCAGAGTTGGTTGTTGGGTTTGATGATTAGCCCAATATGTGCCGAAATGGCAGCGATTGAGTTGTATACTCCCCAGGGAGCTGAGATGGTTTTAGGAATGATTTATGAGCCTGATGAGCAGGGGTAATAATGTAATGCGCCTTGAGCACCAGTTTGGTGGATACGTGCGCTATATAAGTCCACATTATTATTATTAAATTAAACCTACTTCACATGGAGGCCGCCATTCTGGTCCACTAAATTTCCAATATGTTTTCCCCCAACCTTTACAGCTTATTACAAGCCACTGCTGTCCTTTCCAAGTAATCTTACAAAATCAACCCAGTGCCACCCAAGGCCACTGTAAATAAGACCATCTCTGATTACATACTCAACACACACTGAAGGCCATTACAAACCACAGTCTTTTAGTGGTTTTGTATAGGTGTGTTTACAGTCAAAATACATGGTCAGGTTTACAACTGGTTGTAGCTGGTTGTTTGAACATATTAGTATGGCCTGCAATGTATCAATGGGAGACCACTTTACTCTGTAATCTCAATGGTGTGACAGTGCACAGAAGGGTAACCATAGGAGGCCACTGCAACAGCTTGGAGTGGCCTGAATGGGTTAGTTTCAAAAATTGCACTGATTGTAGGAGGTTTTTAATTAACCCTTTAACCCTCCTACTTTTGGTACCTTTTTCATACAAGTTGATGCACCATTTGAAACCATTCGCTTTTGTGGTTTTGAATGGTGAAATAACTGTGTACAGTATTGATTTCCCCAAATGGTTTTGAATGGTAGGTGATCAGCTAGTACAAAACCTTGTTTGGATCTTTCCAAATGGTAGTACAGCTAATACAAAACCTTGTTTGGATACTTCTAAGTGGTGAATCAATGGACTCTATGCATTTGAATGGATTTGAATGGTAGTAAAGCTTGCTACCAACACGGTACCAACACGGTATGCAAGTTTGTGAGACAACTTTGACAAGAGAAATGAAGTTTACAAAGAGAAACAAGCATCTGCATATCTGTAAAGATCATGTCCACTGTGTGATTATTTAAATTGGTAGTTGGTGTAGCTGCAACTGAGATAGAGGACTTTAATTTGTTTTGTATACATAAAATGTACATTTCTAGTCAAATCATTGAGCTTCTTAACCCTAACTCCCTTGGCCCATTTGCTTACACACAACCTGAATCCTTCCCAACTCCCTAGGCCCATTTGCTTACACATAACCTGAATCTTTCCTCACTCCCTAGGCCCATTTAAACACATAACCTCAATCCTCCAAAATCCTTCAGTAGTAAAGCAAGCACATGACATGTATGCACACGTCAGTGTGTTTCTAATCTGTGATACACGTACTTGGCCAGGGACCCTCCCTGCATGCATGGAGCAATAAACAGTGTCCACTGACCCAAGCACTGACCATGCAATCACTACAACAAACATGGATGTACATGTACCATGGAAAGGCAAGTATGCCTAATAACCTCAATCCTCCAAAATTCTTCACTTTAGCAAAGAGCATGTAGCATGTAACCTCAATCCTTCAAAATCTTTCACTTCAGCAAAGAGGATTTTGGAGGATTTGGGATTAATGTACAGGTCTAAACGAACAAAGGTGACCACAGTCTGGTTGCTATGTGCCCAGTAAGTTCAAAGTTAGTTTAATCACAATGGGAGACCTGTAACTTTTTGTGAGACCATGATCGGACTCTCAATGCCACGATGCCCATAGTTACCACATGGTGATGTTACATAACAGTCTGGTTTCCAGGTATTCCTTGAATGCTGAATAGGGTTCTCAGCAGTGTCCAGTGCATGGACAAGTGTGGTACAAATAGAACCAGACTACACACAGACCTCACCAAGGTGTTACAGACACTGATCTGTCAGTATAACAGAGATCAGTGGTTACAAACTTCCCCACACTGTGCTGTGAGCAGAGTTATTGATTAGCTAATGAACGGATGCTGCCTTGTGCATGTCATCATGACTGGGCTTAATAAATGAGATCTTGTGTGTACTTTGACCGGCCAGCAGATTTATCTGCAACAATTACACATAGAAACTGTCAAAACATTTCACAAGGGACCCAATAGAAAATGATCATTTATTAACCAGGGTGGCCATTGTGCGGCCATATAAATGCAATTACCGTTTTCACGTTTTCAGGGTTTTTAAACCCGTTGGAAGGGTTAAGCAAAATTGAGATTGAGATAATCCAGAAGTTATAATCTACAAACTGTACTCACCTTCGTAAACTTTGGTTAAAATATGGATTGTTATCCTGTGAATTGTGAAAAATACTAAGACATAAATTGGTTGTACATGTACTTCAAGGGTTGTCTCACATAGGAAGTGCAGCATTCATCTAGAGCACAATGTCAGTTCGCACAATAGATGTGAAAGGTGAGCTTAAAACTGTTGCAATTGTACGTAATTAAGGTAAGGCTGTGCCGGGTGTCCGGATACTACCCGACCGAAACTGTCATTACAAATCTCACTTTGCCTCAGATTTTTCTTGAAAGAAAAGAAGTAGCCACCAAGAAAAGAAAGAAGTAGCCTAGAGTGTGTCCCAGTTTCTTGTTTGTGGGGGATGATGTAGAGAGTCTGTAAATCCTCCAAAATTAAACATCCAGGAGATTCAGGGGGGCTTTGTCCTCATTTTTCAGGATTTGTTTTGGTCAAATCATACCCCTCATGGGTGCAATGATAAGGCAAGGGAAAAAAAACACCAAGGGTCATATTCAGTAATAACAAATAAATCATAATCCAAGTTTTATTCTTTTTTATTGCACAGAACTTTGTTCCAGTTTTTTCTCTTCATATTGACAAAGAGATTTTAAACTTGAATGCTTTCGGAATGCTATAATACTTTCGTTAAATATACCACTGACGGTATTGAAAGACTCCCCAAGCCATAAGTTCAAAAGATCTTCTATTGCCTTGGCTCAAGTTGGCCATTCAACAAAAGAATACTTCCAGAGCATGCTTTTTTTTTGCATAATAGAGATCTTTTCATGCAGTGAATTTTTGTTCACTGCTGTACCACGGATTTGTATCTGTACAGGGTGAGACTTCCCACTCAACATTTTGATCAGTATCTTTAACCCTAACTCCCTCGGCCCATTTGCAAGCACATGACATGTATGCACACACGTGTTTCTAATCTGTGATACATGTACATGGCCAGGGTCCCTCCCTGCATGCATGGAGCAATAAACAGTGTCCACTGACCCAAGCACTGACCTTGCAATCACTACAACAAACACGGATATACATGTACCATGGAAAGGCAATGCCTAATAACCTCAATCCTCCAAAATCCTTCACTTTAGCAAAGAGCATGTAGCATGTAACCTCAATCTTTCAAAATCCTTCACTTTAGCAAAGAGCATTTAGCATGTAACCTCAATCCTTCAAAATCCTTCACTTTAGCAGAGGATTTTGGAGGATTTGGGAAGGTTTAATCGACATTGTGCCAAAGTAGGATAAATCCTTCTTGAAAGTGAAATCTGGCCACTGCGTCTAGGTACAAGATGAAGATGTTTATTTTCTCAGTAAGCTTAGGCGGTAATACAATAATATCAAATATCGCGATACCTTTTTTTGTTCGATTACGATATCGAGAACCTTCTCATCAAGTTATCGAGATATCGCCAAATCTTGATTTAAAAAATATATCGCGATTAAACAAAAAAAATCGCGATTGTGATTCAATTCAGAAATTCCATGGAAACAAAATTAGGCAAGTCTATTCAAACTTTCAGAAGTGAGAAGAAAAAGCGAACTACTTCAGTGGTTAGCTGACTGTCGGATCACAAAGGAGCCGCCATACCAGGGTCCAGACCCAGAACTCTGTCATTTCTTTTAATCCACCGTCACTCAAAGAAATCTATTCAGATAGATTAAGTGTTGGGAATTGAATACATAACCTGTGGTTGTTGGCTCTGAAGCAATCATGTAGGGCTGTGCCGGGTATCCGGGTATCCGGATACCCGACCGAAACGGTCATTACCCGGTTCCATTTTTCGATTCCAATTACCCGCAAACGACTTCTTAAAATTCAGACTTAACATTTGAGCGGTGCGAACAGAAATCTGTGACTCTTGAACAATGTAATGTTTACACTTTTACAGACAATTATCTTTAAATTCAAGAGCTTGCACTCCAATAAAGAAAAGATCGATTTAAGTATGGTATCCTCTGTATTATAAAAGTCAATTTGTTACCATTTACAGTACATGTATTTGTACACCACCGGAGGCATGTTTTCAACAAAAATGAAAATGGGTATCCGGGTATCCGAAGTTTCCTGATTTCGGGTATCCGGTTCCAAAAATATCCGAAAACGCACAGCCCTACAATCATGCCTGAATGAACAAAATAATCTCGATACTATAGAAAATGGCGATATATATGTTTGACGATATATATGTTTGAGCTCCATATGAAGCTACAACCCTTCTCGATTAAAAGGGTGATTTAGGTTATGACAGCCTCCTACTATAGCTGCAATTTAGGTCAAAATCAGTCAACTGAATGTTTTGACTGTTGACCCAAATGTGCACACGGGCATTTTTGACTGGTTTTTACTGTCATTTTGACCACCCTCAACAATACCAGACAATGCTTTTACCAGTCAAAAACGGTCGACTCATTTTGACTTGTAAATGTACTTACTACACGCAAGGTTTGACAGTGTTCTACTTTTTAAGTGCACTAGACACACCTTGGCAAGTATATCAACATTTTGACTGATTTTGACCCTTGCAGTCATAGAAGGGTTAACATAATTTATTTATTTTAAATTGTGACTGATGTTGTGACATTTAAAAAAATGTGAGTGATGACGTCATCACTTGTCACATCGCCCTCTGGCAGCAGGTTTAGAAATATAATAATTTTCTATCTCAAAAACCATAGGAAATTTGAATATGACTTCTTTGAATAAAGTGACTAGTGACATCTTATCTTTTCAAAAAATATGTTTGATGACATCATCAAAGTTCAGAGCTCCCGCCCCAAGCAGCAGTATTAAAAAGGGATTATTTTTCAATCTCAGAAATTGAACCAAAGCAGGTACTAACGTTATTTTTTCATGATCAAGAGGAAGTTTTATTGTGTCGTATATGACCTTCAAATCACCTGATCTGACCTTTACTTTTGGTCCAAACAGGAAGTTCAAAATTCAACACATTCGAATGCAAAATTGTCTTTTGAATATGAAATTGATATTGTTATAATAAAAGATTGTCACAGCGTTCCTAATTAATTGTTTGTCGTCCCGGTTTTGTTGTATCGTCCCGTTCGTACGTGTAGCTATTGTCCGCACTTACCTTTCCGCGAGTTCGCTTTTTTGCACTTACCTGTTAAGATAATCGTCTAGTCCAAAAGTTTTAGTCCAATCAGTGATGTTTACAGTTCCCGCGCGCGGACTTCCCGTTTTAGCCACTTAGCGTTAGTGCGTCTTTTACAACAACGATGATCAATGTTATAACAATGTTTGCTTTATTCTGTTAGCCATGGTTATTGTTCGATTAACGTTTTACTCTGTCATGTGAGGCCTAATACGTCTTGGTAACAAAGCAATATATTGTGTGTGTGTGTGTGTGTGTGTGTGTGTGTAAAGTGAGAGGGTGGGTAGAACACAAAATGATCTAAGAGAGAGAACATCGAAAACAAGAGTAAGCTTATCTTTTAGGACCGGTATAACTGTATATCAGCAAATTCAGTGATCTAAGTATCTGTAGATCAAGCTAATATTTAAACAGTAAGATTTGGCAAACAGGCCAAACTTATCACCATAACATTGGTAGGCAAAAACATCGCCTTGCCGGTCCACATCATACATAGAAGCACTCTTCCTCGCCGTTAAAGATCAGCAACAATACAATAACCGTAAGTTTTAATGATTATGTGTAACATTAACTTTATTATAAAGAAATCTCTATGTATAAGAATAGTGTAAAACAAACCAGTCATTTGGAAATGAAATAATGAAGTAGTCGTTGAAGAGAAACAAAAACTATTATATAAACGTTGAAACTAAAACATGAGTTGTTTTGAAATGAATGGTATTTAAATTTATGGAAATGTTGTTTCTGTATACATAATTTGGAAAATAGATTTATTAGTAAAATTGTATTCGGTATTATACATCTATGTTATCCTAGATGGCCGATATGTTTGGATAGAAGCCCGCAGAGGCAAGTATAGAGAATCGAGAGTCGAGAGTCATCGGAAGAAGAACTTACGAGAGAAGGTGGACTCAAGAGATCCAACCAAGAGATATATCCGAGAGATAACTTCTGAACACTTTAAAATAATTATATGAGGACAGGTTATAGGCATAACCTACTATATTTAATTAACCTCAAAGAAGACTATAAAGACTAGGTCATAAAAGTAAACATATTAATTTAAAGTTTTTCGGTTTGTTTGTGTGAGTGTTGATATACTTGGAGTGTCGTGGCCGAGCGGTCTAGCGCACCGAACTCAAGTTCTGGTGTTGCCAGCAGCAGGGTGTGGGTTCGAGCCCCGGTCGTGACACTTGTGTCCTTGAGCAAGGTACTTAACCATAATTGCTTCGTCCTTCGGATGGGACATAAAGCCGTAGGTCCCGTGTGTTGTGTAATGCACGTAAAAGAATGCGCCTTGAGCACCACTTAGTTGGTGGATACGTGCACTATATAAGTCCACACATTATTATTATTATTATTATTACTTAGTCGTGTGAAGTGAATTTCGTTATCCGTTTAAGCACCTGGTTTTCCTAGGAAATTTCAAAGTAAAATTTATCTTAATAATTCAACACTATATTATACTCGGCAACGTAATAATGTCCAGCTTGGTTTAGCAAAATAATTATTTCATAATATTGTACATAATGTAAATAATGAGAGTAATTTAATATAATTTCGTTTTCAAGAAATATGTATATCTGGTGTTCGTCTTTCTTTTATTTGTTGTTATCACTCGTATCCCAACACATTTAATATAAAATTCAGAGTGGTGACAATTTGGGGGCTTGTCCGAGAAATTTTTCAACGGAATTGATGTTGAAAATAAAAACGAGAAGTTGGGAAATGAACTACAATACTAATATATTGAAAAGAAACTGAGCACCAACATCAAAAGATGTGCATATAATTTATATTTAAACATATTGTATCATGATACGACTAATCTTGTTGTGTATAGTCATATTGATCCTCTCAATACAGGTACAGGTAGAGTGCTGCTGCCCCTTTGTCCCTAATCCTGTGGCTAAACTAAGTTTTCAAAAGACTGAATTTGGTGGTAAGTTGATACTGGTCAGTGTAACAATGGATGTGGATGTTCAGAAATTACGTACCGTCGCCGAGGCTTGCGATTTAAGCGGAAAAGATTTGATTGATTTCTGCCGCGAAGAGCGCAAAGAAAAGGACCGAAATGATCGCGAAGCTAGAGCTTATCAGTTAGAGGTACGCCGGCAAGATCGCGAAATGCTAGAATTGCAATTGCGATTAGAAACACTCAAACATGAACCAATCCATCCTGCCGAGTCAGCCGCAAATACTTCATTATCAAGTAGACCTACCAGTCGTTACCGAGCAAAAGCTCCTAAGTTACCCCCGTTTGACGAATCGCGAGATGATTTAGATGCGTATATTCAACGTTTCGAACGCTATGCTGTAACACAAGAATGGGATCGTGAAGAATGGGCTATTAGCTTGAGCGCACTTCTAAAAGGGAAAGCATTAGATGTATATTCTCGGTTAGCGGTTGACCAAGCTAACGATTATGAGATACTTAAAGAAGCACTCCTAAAACGTTTCCATTTGACAGCTGTTGGGTTTCGACAGAAATTTAGAGAAACCAAACCAGAAACCGGGGAAACAGCCCCACAATTCATTGCACGTCTAGATAACATATTCACCCGTTGGATTGAAATGGACAAAACGGAAAAGACATACGACGGCATTAAAGACCTTGTCCTACGCGAGCAGTTCTTAAACAAATGCACCACCGAACTAAGGCTCTTCTTAGAAGAAAGAAAACCACGTAATGTGAAGGATATGTCCCGCCTTGCGGAGCAATATTCCGATGCCCATGGTTCGTTTGGAGTACGTGAAAATACTAGGAAAACTAGTTATAATACTATAACGAGAAAACCTGAACCTCAGACTCAACAGTTTAGATCACCACCTCAGGCTAGGCCACAAAACACATACAAATCAAACTCGGAAAATAAATACGAGAGCCGAACGTGTTACATATGCCATAAGAAAGGCCACATCGCCCACGACTGCAGAAATAGACCGAAAGATTTCACTAAAGTTGCAAATATCATTGCTTCTGTACTAAGTAGCGTAATGAGTCCAGACTCATCAGAAAATCTATCTGGAGAAAAACAACCAGAACAGTCAGAAACTATTGCATGCATGCTAGCATCTCCAACTTTGAGTAAATGTTGTATCCAAGATGGACATCTTCAGCTAAAATGTGGACATAAATTGCCACTCATGAGTGCCGCTTGTCGTGATAAAATCCCACCTCTATGCCCGTCGTTGAATGCGTCATGAACGGTAGGAACGTAAGCATCTTACGCGACACCGATTGTAGCACTGTGGTTATTAGACAAGACTTAGTCTCCCCTGAGCAAATGACAGGCCAAGAAAGAACGTGCATTCTACTAGTCGACGGTACCATCCGAAAAGCACCGATAGCTATAGTACAAATAGATACACCCTATTTTATCGGCTCATGTGAAGCATTATGTATGCCCAATCCAGTGTATGATATAATCATAGGAAACATCTCTAATGCAAGACACCCACAAGAACCAGATCCAAATTGGTCAAAACCAGAAATACTGAACGAAAATATATCAGGTGAATTCATAAGTGCTGTAGAAACTCGTTCACAAAAACTAAGACAAGAAAAACCTATGAAGAAACTTAAAGTCGTCGAACAACTTCCAGAAATTGATCGAAGTCAAATAAAACAAGCGCAAGAAAATGATCCTTCATTAAACCGAATCAGAGAACTTGCCGAAAGCAAAGACGAAAAATTAACTAGAAACGGTTCGAGAACTACATTCATGTGGAAAGACGGATTGTTATATCGAGAGTATCGATCCCCAAGTTACGAATTTGATCAACCGTGTAATCAATTAATCGTCCCCACAGAATTCCGTAGCCACGTAATGAAAATCGCTCACGAAACTATCCTGGGTGGACACCAAGGAGCGAAGAAAACAGGCGATCGAGTCCTTAGCAATTTCTTTTGGCCAGGCGTTCAAGCCGATGTGACTCGATATTGCAGATCATGTGATATTTGTCAAAGAACAGTACAGAAAGGTAGAGTCGTGAAAGTCCCCTTGGGTAAAATGCCCGTGATCGATACACCTTTTCAACGCGTAGCTATAGACATCGTTGGCCCCATATGTCCGATATCAGAGCGTGGAAATCGATATATACTCACATTAGTTGACTATGCTACGCGATACCCCGAGGCCATTCCATTGCGTAATATCGAAACGATAACGGTAGCTGAAGCTATGGTCGAAGTATTCACGCGAGTAGGCATCCCAAGTGAAATACTCACAGACCAAGGTAGCCAATTCACATCAGGATTAATGCATGAAATAAGTCGCTTACTATCAATTCGTCAGTTAACAACAACCCCTTATCATCCGTCGTGCAATGGACTTGTTGAACGTTTCAACGGTGTGATGAAACAGATGCTAAAACGCCTATGCGCAGAGAAACCCCGTGATTGGGATAGATATCTAGCCCCCCTACTCTTCGCATATCGTGACACCCCACAGGAAAGTACAGGCTTTTCTCCCTTCGAATTACTGTATGGACGTACAGTAAGAGGGCCAATGTCGATATTAAAAGAGCTATGGACAGGTAATGGTAGTACCGAAAACGAAGAGATTCGAACCACCTACCAATATGTCGTGGACTTACGTGAACGTCTCGATGACACGTGTAGAATGGCACAAGAAGCATTACGAAAGTCGACCGAAAGAAGCAAGCGATACTATGACCGTAAAACAAAGCCGCGCAGCTTCAAACCAAATGACTTTGTTCTATTACTACTTCCAACCAATCGCAACAAACTGCTCTTACAATGGAAAGGGCCATTCCGAGTAATCGATAAAATAAGCACGGTAGATTACCGCATCGACCTCGCTGGAAAATCTAAAGTATTCCACGCAAACTTGCTGAAGAAATATATTTCTCGCAGTGAAGTTTCCTCTTCTGTCATAATTGCCAAAAAGCCAGACAACCTGTTCGAACATGTATGTGTCTCAGTCATAGAATGCGAATCAGACCTCCACGAAGGTGAATCACTCGAAGATTGTAGAATCGACAATGATGACGTGCTCGAATTACCAAATATGCAAGCGAAAGAAACTATCGATGACATAGAAATTAACGAAGATCTATCATCAGAACAAATCAAGGAAATAAAACGTATACTGAACAACTTTCGTGAAGTTTTTACTGATCTTCCAGGCAAAACTAATCTCGGGTATCATGACATAAAAGTTGAATCAAATGACCCTATCCGCAGTAAACCATATCCGATTCCACACGCCTTATTTGATACTGTAAATACCGAAATTGACAGTATGCTCAAATTGGGAATAATCGAATTATCGGATTCACCATATGCATCGCCAATAGTTATTGTAAAGAAACCAGATGGCACGAATCGATTCTGTATAGATTTTCGCAAGTTGAATAAAGTAACACAATTTGATGCAGAGCCTATTCCAAACCAAGACCAAATATTTTCTAAATTAGCAAGATGTCACTATTTCACCAAAATCGATTTAACCAAAGGTTACTGGCAGGTTCCAATGAAATCCAATCAAAAGCACAAAACAGCATTCCTCGCTCCAAATGGCTTATACCAATTTACCGTAATGCCTTTTGGTCTCATAAACGCACCAGCAACGTTTAGTAGAATTATGCGCGCTTTACTCAAAGACATGAACAACATCAGCAACTATATAGATGATATACTCATACATACCCAGTCTTGGGAAATTCATATCCAAACACTCAACGAATTACTAAACAGACTTAAGAAGTCGGGTCTAACTGCTCGACCTAGTAAGTGTTCGATAGCCATGAATACTGTTCCATATCTCGGACACAATGTTGGTCAGAACAAGTTAACTCCACAACTTAATAAGATTGAAAAAATTCAAAACGCATCACCACCAGTCACGAAGAAACAGCTCAGATCATTTTTAGGTTTATCAGGCTATTACCGAAAATGTATTCCTAACTACGCAGCCATAGCCTCACCCTTAACCGATAAGACAAAAGCTAAAGAGCCAAACAGAATTACATGGGGTGAAAGTCAACAGCTAGCCTTCACTAAACTCAAACAATGTTTATCAAAAGCTCCGATTCTCATGCTCCCCGATTTTGAGAAACAGTTTATCATACGGACTGATGCATCTGACCTCGGTATTGGCGCAATCCTTTTACAAGAACATGATGGAATTCCATTCCCAGTAGCTTTCGCGAGTAGGAAATTACTGAGTCGCGAACGTGCTTACTCGTCGATCGAAAAAGCGTGTCTAGCTCTCGTTTGGTGTATTCAAAAATTCCAGAGTTATCTGTATGGCAAGCACTTCATACTTGAAACAGACCATCAACCCCTCGCGTACATCCAGAAAGCCAAAGTCGCAAATTTCCGAATTATGCGTTGGGTCCTTGCCCTTCAGCCGTACCGGATGACCATAGTCGCCATTAAGGGTATAGACAATGTCGGAGCAGACTATTTAAGTCGTAGCGTGTAAGCTAAGTTGGAAAGGTATTCCACTTCCCGTCGAAGTAATAATACCATAATTAAGTATGAAAATTTAAAGTACCCTCGAAGAAAATGTGGACATTTTCTCATTAAATGGGGGGTGAATTGTCACAGCGTTCCTAATTAATTGTTTGTCGTCCCGGTTTTGTTGTATCGTCCCGTTCGTACGTGTAGCTATTGTCCACACTTACCTTTCCGCGAGTTCGCTTTTTTGCACTTACCTGTTAAGATAATCGTCTAGTCCAAAAGTTTTAGTCCAATCAGTGATGTTTACAGTTCCCGCGGACTTCCCGTTTTAGCCACTTAGCGTTAGTGGGTCTTTTACAGCAACGATGATCAATGTTATAACAATGTTTGCTTTATTCTGTTAGCCATGGTTATTGTTCGATTAACGTTTTACTCTGTCATGTGAGGCCTAATAGGTCTTGGTAACAAAGCAATATATTGTGTGTGTGTGTGTGTGTGTGCATGGGCGTCAACAGCTTATGAAAAGTGGGGGGGGACATGAGCCCCAATTAGTGATCTGTGTCCTGGGGAGTTATCTAAGGGGAGGCGGTGTCCCCTTGCCCTTAGAGATTGTTTGCATAATTAAGGGTGCTTAGGTGCTAAATGGTGCTATATTTTGTTAAATAATTGTATATTTCTTGAAGAAAAAATATTGAAATTTATACTATTTGTTCAAACTAATCATGCTACAAAAACTGACCCCCTGGATCCGCTGATCATCCGCTCCTGAATTAAAGGTCCTAGTTCTATTATAATTCCACCGAATAATTCAGATTATATCTACTTTTGCCTGTCCCAACATTTGTGTTAGTATTTCACATTCTCATCTTATTCATCTAAATGTTAAACTGTTGAATTTTTTATTTAACTTTAACTTAAGCTATAAATGAAGTTACCAGCTTTTTTTTTTCAGTCTTTTACGATGGAAATGGCAGCAGTAAGTTAGCGATGAAGATATACCTCATTACCTGAGTTAGAATTTGCCAAAAATCTGTGTACGACTGTCTACTGATCTGACAAACTCTTCTGCAATATTCTGTGGGCTTAGTGCTGCCAGCCTATCGCGATGTACATGGCAGATCATGAGGTGGTTAAGACGCTGCTGTGTCATAGTGGAACGTAGCCAGGTTTTCATGGCTGTTTTCACTAATATCGAGTTTGATTCTATTTGAGTCAGCAATTGATACAAAAAATCGAACATATGCCTGCCATTTTTTTAAATTATTGTTCTGAAAAGTGGGGGGGACAAACGATATGATATCCCCCCCCACTTTCAAAAGTGGGGGGGACATGTCCCCCCCGTCCCCCACCTGTTGACGCCCATGTGTGTGTGTGTGTAAAGTGAGAGGGTGGGTAGAACACAAAATGATCTAAGAGAGAGAACATCGAAAACAAGAGTAAGCTTATCTTTTAGGACCGGTATAACTGTATATCAGCAAATTCAGTGATCTAAGTATCTGTAGATCAAGCAAATATTTAAACAGTAAGATTTGGCAAACAGGCCAAACTTATCACCATAACATTGGTAGGCAAAAACATCGCCTTGCCGGTCCACATCATACATAGAAGCACTCTTCCTCGCCGTTAAAGATCAGCAACAATACAATAACCGTAAGTTTTAATGATTATGTGTAACATTAACTTTATTATAAAAGAAATCTCTATGTATAAGAATAGTGTAAAACAAACCAGTCATTTGGAAATGAAATAATGAAGTAGTCGTTGAAGAGAAACAAAAACTATTATATAAACGTTGAAACTAAAACATGAGTTGTTTTGAAATGAATGGTATTTAAATTTATGGAAATGTTGTTTCTGTATACATAATTTGGAAAATAGATTTATTAGTAAAATTGTATTCGGTATTATACATCTATGTTATCCTAGATGGCCGATATGTTTGGATAGAAGCCCGCAGAGGCAAGTATAGAGAATCGAGAGTCGAGAGTCATCGGAAGAAGAACTTACGAGAGAAGGTGGGCTCAAGAGATCCAACCAAGAGATATATCCGAGAGATAACTTCTGAACACTTTAAAATAATTATATGAGGACAGGTTATAGGCATAACCTACTATATTTAATTAACCTCAAAGAAGACTATAAAGACTAGGTCATAAAAGTAAACATATTAATTTAAAGTTTTTCGGTTTGTTTGTGTGAGTGTTGATATACTTGGAGTGTCGTGGCCGAGCGGTCTAGCGCACCGAACTCAAGTTCTGGTGTTGCCAGCAGCAGGGTGTGGGTTCGAGCCCCGGTCGTGACACTTGTGTCCTTGAGCAAGGTACTTAACCATAATTGCTTCGTCCTTCGGATGGGACATAAAGCCGTAGGTCCCGTGTGTTGTGTAATGCACGTAAAAGAATGCGCCTTGAGCACCACTTAGTTGGTGGATACGTGCACTATATAAGTCCACACATTATTATTATTATTATTACTTAGTCATGTGAAGTGAATTTCGTTATCCGTTTAAGCACCTGGTTTTCCTAGGAAATTTCAAAGTAAAATTTATCTTAATAATTCAACACTATATTATACTCGGCAACGTAATAATGTCCAGCTTGGTTTAGCAAAATAATTATTTCATAATATTGTACATAATGTAAATAATGAGAGTAATTTAATATAATTTCGTTTTCAAGAAATATGTATATGTGGTGTTCGTCTTTCTTTTATTTGTTGTTATCACTCGTATCCCAACACATTTAATATAAAGTTCAGAGTGGTGACAAAGATGATACGCCTTTGCAAAATATTGACATCATCGATGATAATTTGATTGAACTGAAAGTTCACACGAACACGTGTGTTTGTTCCAACAAACACTTGAGCTCAAGTTTGTTTATTTAATTTTGTTTGTTTGTTTGTTTGCTTGCTTGCTTGCTTGTTTGCTTGCTTGTTTGCTTGTTTGCTTGCTTGTTTGCTTGCTTGTTTGCTTGTTTGCTTGTTTGCTTGCTTGCTTGCTTGTTTGCTTGTTTGCTTGTTTGCTTGTTTGCTTGCTTGCTTGTTTGCTTGTTTGCTTGTTTGCTTGCTTGTTTGCTTGTTTGCTTGTTGGGGTGTTTGCTTGCTTGTTTGCTTGTTTGCTTGTTTGCTTGTTTGCTTGTGTGTTTGCTTGTTTGTTTGTTTATTTATTTATTTTGGAGGGGGAAAGATCCTTCTTAACTTGTTAATGATCATTTGGTGTTTTTTTTTTGGGGGGGGTACACATATTGTATGGTTGTTTTGTGCTTTATGAGATCATGCATTGATCTGCCACAAGGGAGGAGTTCTTTTATTACTTATCCTTTTTCCCTGTGGATTTATTGAGGGCACACTGCAGATGGCCACAGGCTGTTTGTTAACAATAAGCTCTACATGTGTTACGACTATACGTGACTCTGATCCCTACGTACATGCACACTATACGTCCATTTCCATAACATATAGATACATGTACATGTACCTGATAAGCATTTAATGTGTACGTACATGGAAGTACTTGACCTAGTTTTTGTTTCTCCTCTGAAGGGGATAGTGGAGGTTAGTGGATGACTTAAAGGGGCAGTATCGTCACAATCAAAGCCGACTTTCAACAGGGCATGGAATCGGTGTCCTAGTTTAAGATGAACACAGCGACTGAACATTACTGGCTCATTTATGCAAAAGCAATGTAGGGCTGTGCCAGGTATCCGGGTATCCGAGTATCTGACCAAAACGGTCATTACCCGGTTCTATGTTTCGGTTCCAATTACCCGTAAACGACTTTTTAAAATTCGGACTTAACATTTGAGCAGTGCGAACAGAAATCTGTGTCTTGAGCGGTGCAAACAGAAATCTGTGACTCTTGAACAATGTAATGTTTACACTTTTACAGACAAGTATCTTTAAATTCAAGAGATTGCACTCCAATAAAGAAAAGATCGATTTAAGTATGGATTGTATATATTGTAAAAGTCAATTTGTTACCATTTACACATGTATTTGTGCATGTTTTCAACAAAAATTAAAACAGGTATCCGGGTATCCGAAGTTTCCTGATTTCAGGTATGCGGTTCCAAAAATATCCGAAAACGCACAGCCCTACAGCAATGGTTAAAATGACCTTATCACATGGGGTATTATTATCAGTAACTGAGTTAATCTAAAACTAGCACTCCGATTCCATGCCCTGTAACGTTGATCATAACGATATTGTCTTTTTAATTCTTCTTTTTTCCTGTGGATTTATTGAGGGCACACTGCAAGTGGCCACAGGCCGTTTGTTTAACCCTTTAAAGAGGGCCTCTAAGGTCAATTCAGTTTTGTTCTGCACTCCTTTTGCAATAGATAGAGTTCTTATGAAAGTGGACAAAATATCACAAAGTCTCTAACCTCGCGTTAAAATGGTGTAAAATGTCACTTTATTTAATAACTCTTTCAGTGCGAAATTTGAAACGTGACATCATTGGATGTCAACAATAAATGGGTCTGTACATTCCATACAGGAATTTTGTCGTTCGTCAATAAATCAAATTCAACGCCGATTTGATTGAATATCATGGAGATTCAGGAATGAACTAAAAAATTCCCCGTACAAAAATGTACAGACCATTTGAAATGTGATGTTGTTGGATGTTTTTGGATGTTAACAAATTTCGCACTGGATCAGAAGGGCATCAAATACAATGGCATTTTACACCGATTTAATGTGAGGTAAGAGACTTGTGATATTTTGTCCACTTTCATAAGGAGTCTATCTATTGGAAAATGAATGCATCACAAAATGGAATTTGACCTTAGACTATGACCCTCTTTAAAAACATAATACGTTCTACATGTATACAACTATACCTGACTGTGATCCCCACACACTCACACCATAGAGAAAGGACCACGTCCTTTCTCTATGCTCACACACACACACACTACCTCCTGCAACATTGACCTTAATTGTACTTGCCCTAGTTTTGGTTTGTCCAATGATGCGGACAGTGGATGACTTCACAGTTTCAGTGAAATATAGAGTCCTTTGATATTACATCACTGTGCAGGGCATGCGGGCCAAGGCATCTCATTAAATTAAGTCGTTAAGCATATATGCCATATATGGAATTCAGAGAGATTCAAGATCCAGTATGGAAAATAGTAATTGTTGTATTCAGGGGAAGTATATACACTGTAAAGCTGTACAAAGGTGAAGTGTTCACTGTACGTAATTATACACATTGTGAAATTTACCAGTGATGGTGCAATCACCGTTTGCATTTCACCAACGATGTTGATACATGCACATGACTGTCCTATTGCATTATAACAGAGATCTGTGCTATGTACAAATATACATTGTCCTGCATATGTGAGAGTATTTTGTATTAAGCAGTTGCTCAGTCAAGAACTGTAATTAGCAGCATACAAGCGTGAGCACATATTCTTTACTGGTACCTGTCGGATTTTTCTGTCAACATTGAAATATATACAGAGAGATTAATTGTGAATGTTATACACAACAGAACGGTGAGTATAAACTGTTCAAATATAAAATGTATATGACATAAAACACAATAAAGGGGCCACTTTCCTACTGTCACATTAGCAGTTTTTCTAATGGTTGTAATTTTTTTTTAAATATCTGAAATCACCCAAAAAGAATTTCAACATTTGAATAGACATGCATGCTTATCCTAAAGATAATTTGAGTTGATTATTACTATTATTTTTTTAATTACACTAAAATTTCCATCAACAAATGGACGGAAAAGTGAGGTAACTTTTTCCGTCCAATTTTTATGGAAATTTGAGGGTAAAAAAATAAATAAAAAAATAAAATAAATCAACTCAAATTAGTTCTAGATAAGCCTGCATGTCCATTCACATGTTGAAACACTTTTTGGTCGATTTCAGGTACTTAAAAATAAATAACAACCATTGGGAAAAACTGCTAACGTAACGGATGCAAAGTGGCCCCCTTTATTGTGTTTTATGTCATATATTATAAAACATTTAACCCTAACCTTCCCAAATCCTCCCAAATCCTCAGACATTGGTTGTGAGTGTTTGTAGGCCCCTATACACTACAGAACAGTGGGTAAAAATGTTCAAATATCAAATGTATAACAAATTGAGTGAACTGTTTAATAATTTGCTAATTGTAATTTTTTTCAGCTGATCTCATTATCACGCCTGTGATTTCTCAGGATTTTTCCTGATTTCAGGATTTGTTTACAAATCTCCCTTTGCCTCAAATTTTTTCTTGAATGAAAAAGAGAAGTAGCCACCAAAGGAAAGAAAGAAGTAGCCCGTATTGTGTCCAAACCTCTAGATTCTTGCTTGTGGGGATGTGGAGAGTCTGTAAATCCTCCAAAACTAAACATCCAGGAGGTTCAGGGGGGCCACGCGTCCTGTTGACCAAAGAGAGACACAAGCCCACTACCCATTTTAGTGGGTTTAATAATGCCTGCAATTGATACCAATACCGGGGCAAATTTCACATAGGTTGCTAACCACACAATGTTGCACACAATGTTGCTTAGCACAAAAATCAGTTACCGGCTATATTGTCACGCTTCTGGCAGGTTTTCAGCCCAAAAAAAATTGCTTAGCGGAAAAATTCACTGAGCAGAAACATTTGCTCAGCCTCGATGGTTCAGTCCTGGTATTTCATTCTTGTAGGGGCAAGGCCACTGTTCCTGAGTAAAGGGCGCTTCTATTTATATCAGAATGTCTATGGGAACATTTGTAAGGGGCACCAAGGCCAAGACCAGGGCAATGGAGGCCAGGTCTGACATTTCATTCTTGTAGGGGCAAGACCACTTGTCGTGAGTAAAGGGCACTTCCATTAGAATATCAGAATGTCTATGGGAACATTTGTAAGGGGCACCAAGGCCAAGACCAGGGCAATGGAGGCCAGGTCTGGAATTTCATTGTTGTAGGGGCAAGGCCACTTGTCCTGAGTAAAGGGCGCTTCTATTAGAATATCAGAATGTCTATGGGAACATTTGTAAGGGGCACCAAGGCCAAGACCAGGGCAACGGAGGCCAGGCCTGGAATTTCATTCTTGTAGGGGCAAGGCCACTTGTCCTGAGTAAAGAGCACTTCCATTAGAATATCAGATGGTCTATGGGAAATTTTTTAAGGGCCAAAAAAAAAAGGCCAAGACCAGGGATTACTGCTTACTGTACGTTTTATCATTTCATAGCTCTGCTAAGCATTCCCTTAGCCAACTTTAGTGCCGTTTTGGTGCCAAGTTGGTGCAGTTTTAGTGTAGGCATTTGAAAAAAATTGGTGTACCCCAAAACTACACCAGAGCTGTGTTATTGGTGCACTTTTGGTGTACCCTCGAAACACCCAACCTAAAATTTGTACTGGTTGGTGCAGTTTTGGTGTAGTCCCAATTATTTAAATTAGTACTAAAGAGCACCAGTGGTGCATTTTGGTGCTGAAAAATTTGGTGTAGTATTGGTGCATATGGTTTTGGTGTAGTTTTGGTGTACATGTAGTCCCAACAGTGCACGAGTGGTGATATTGGTGTAGCATTGGTGCATATGGTTTTGGTGTAGTCCAAATTATTTAAACTAGTACATGCACCAAAGCATTGATCTAGCTGTTTTATTTTATACTTCACATTGGAAAACTACCAAAATGAGTGCAGACTTCGTGTATATACATGTAAAAATAACTGCAGTATACCCTTACAGAAATATCATGGTGCTTGATTGCTGGCTTCCAAAAATGCAAATTAGTTCAAGCTTGCAGCAAGCTTGCGGACAAGATTGCAGCAAGTTTGCGGACAAGCTTCACGGCAAGCTTGCAGACAACATTGCAGCAAGCCTGTGAGCTTGTAGGGGTTCCAAAAATGAAAATTAGGGCAAGCTTGCTGCAGACAAGATTTTAAGCTTTCTGCAATCTTGCAAGCTTGCATGAATATGCAAACTAAAACTACAGACACCTTGCAGCTTAATGGAGTTTGCAGATATTTCTATTTGCCAAGATCTAAATATTAAGCTTGCACATAATATGCAAGCTGACATACATGTATGTCGATCTACAAGATTTCTGATGAAAACATCAGCTTTGCAAAGGCTAACTTGTAGGTTAGTAAAATAAAACCAGTAGCTATACATATCTGACATCTTTGGTGGATAATAATTTAGCTTGTATGTAGGCTAAGGGATACATTTTGATTGTGACCATGCAGGGAATCATTTTATTGTAAATCAAATATGAATTCATCGTTTGTTTTTTGGCTAAATATTATCTTTACATATGTGCAATAACATTTTTGAAATAATAACAATAACAGTATAGCCAAAAGATAATAATACAACCATTTAAGAATGAACAATCAAAATTTAAATGTTCATGTTATGTCAGTATATTTGTGCAACAGCATATAATCTCTTTTTGGAAAATGTTGAAATGCTGTAGCTTCATCAGGGAGATAGAGGCTGGTTGTCATCCAATCTTTGATCACAGTAGCAGCATCAGTCATATGTAGTTTATCGTAGAACAACTTAGTCTGTGTATTCAAAGAAAGGAGACAAATATTAGAAAAGCCAGATATTTCTCCTTCCACCAATTTAAATTTGAAATGTGGCTACATGCAGGTACATGCATGCTCTTTCGGGACCGTACTCAAGTTCCCTCAGCCTTATGTTCCCTCAGCCCTAT
Source organism: Zoroaster sp. YZ-2022 (assembly GCA_029582265.1). Lineage (NCBI taxonomy): Eukaryota > Metazoa > Echinodermata > Asteroidea > Forcipulatida > Zoroasteridae > Zoroaster > Zoroaster sp. YZ-2022. The sequence goes on from CM055830.1 coordinate 13,015,537, forward strand.
GTTCCCTCAGCCCTATGTTCCCTCATCCCAAAATAGACCCTATGTTCCCTCAGCCCTATGTTCCCTCATCCCAACATAGGGTCTATTTTGGGATGAGGAACATAGGGGTGAGGGAACATATAAGGGATAGGGCCTAATTTGGATTTTAAAAAAATGTTAGGCATTGAGGGAACATAGGGCTGAGGGAACATAGGGCTGAGGGAACATAGGCATGACCCCGCTCTTTCCATGATGTAAATCACCCCCAAATTATTAGATTTTCGAAAAGGAACCTCCTGATGAGTTCTTAAATATAATGATAATGGATATGTACATGTAACTTCTTGTATATATCCATCATGTGGATGTAACTGCAATATTTTCTAGAGGCAATATATAGAGCCATGCAGTATTTACACATGCTTTTCAATCATCATTCAGTTAATTATTCCTGAATTACCATATGATTACACCATGTAGTTGTTAATGAAATCATTACAATACAACATGAATAGCAAAACTAATGAACACCATTTCAAAACTAAAAAATGTTTGCACTCATTTGCAAAATTCAATAGGTTTACAGATCAATTCAAGACTGCATTCAGCATTTCTGTATTTGCAGCACTCAATAGCCCATAGTGTACAATGAACATTCACATGAAGTAAAATCATTCATACAGTTCATAAGACTGAAATAGTACAATCATCTTACCATCATTAATCCCATCCTGCATCACAAAACTTGCTTGAAATTTCACTGCTTCCATTGAAAAACTGCTGTATACTGTAGATCTGTTTCTTCCAGTTTGAATTTAGAGCACACACTGCAGAGGCATATACATAGCTTGACCATGAATTAAGGTCCAATGATTGGCCAGACAGCTATGGCCACACAGTGTCAAGTTACACACACTACCCCATACAGTGATAGTATTACATAATCAATGCAAATTATGTGCACTGCACTATAGGTATCAATTATATTATATGAGGGCCCCAAATGATCAGCTGTGCTGGATGGGTTACCCTCGTTAAAGATGGTTTTAAATAAAATAAAAAAATTAAAAAATAAAAATTACAGCTTGCTTGCCTGTAGTCTGTAATTCCAATAAGTGGGTTACACACAAATAAACAACTTACTTAATGTTGGGTATGAGGAAAGTCATCATGTAGTTGTACATGTATAGTATGTATTAATGTACACCTGTACATTTGATAAATATATGCTGCCTCCACAAATATACTCATCAGATCACAGCTAGGTTAGTAAAATGATTGACCATCAGGTTGTTTATTTATTCTCCATGTATAGGCTAGAGAATGATGAAATGATGAAAAAACACTTAGTTGGTTCAAAATCACTTTGGTAGCAATTACAAATATGGTTCATTTCAAACTTGTGTATACTTTAGGCATGAACAATATATGATTCTGCTATACATTAAGGGAGGCAGAATAGAAGGTATATAGAACTTTATATAGTCTTTTTATTACTAGATTTCATGATTATTTTGCCAAACAATATTGAGGGATTTAATATCATACATAAATTGAATATTATGTGTTATTTCAAAATTGTACATACATAATTCTACATTTACATATATGTATGTACTTTCTGAAAATAAATTACTTTTTGGACTATGAGTAATTCACTGATTTGAATAAAAAAATTAATTGCATATATATACATGTATAATATATATATATATATATATATATATATATATATATATATATATATATATAGGCTGAGGATTATACATGTATTTCCTTGAAAAAGCATATGCATTGTAAAATGCAAGATGAAGTTTAATTACAGAATTATACATGAAGAATAAAATATAGTACAATTATTAACAACCAGCAAGCTTGCAAGAAGGCAAGCTTGCTGATAACCAGGCAAGCTTGCTGCTTGCAAGCTTGCAAAGAGCTATGCAGCTTGCAGATAAGCTTGTGGCAAGCTTGCAGCAAGCTTGCAAGCTTGCAGTGAGTTAGTTTTAACCTTGCAGAAAAGAGCGCAAGCATAATATATATAAACTTGCGGCAAGCTCGTTAAGATTTCCGCAAGCTAATTTTTCTATAAGGGATAGACCTAGCTGGTCAACCATGTCCACACTGTAGAGTCTTTTAAAGTGGAATCAAGTTTTAAAGTACATTTGGTGCCTTATTGGTGTAGGGGGATTCAGGCTAATATAAGTGTATCTGCAGTTTGATTCAGACTAAGTATATCTGGTGCATGTTTGGTGTGGTTACTTTATTTGTAAGTAATTTTGGTGCCTTATTGGTGTAGGAGAAATTCAGAATAGGCCCAAGTGTATTTGGTGCACTATTGGTGCACGCTGCAAATTGACAAAGACAATTTGGTGCTCTATTGGTGCTCTATTGGTGTCCATTGGTGTACAGTTTGTATTGGTATACTTCTGGTGCAGACAACAGGTACACTAAAAGTACACCAGAAATGTACTAAAAACGTTGGTGTACACCAGAGTTGGCTAATTAAACATAGAGAAAGGCACGCTAACTTACCGGCCGGTGTGGCTAGGAAATGAGTGACGCAATAAGACAAATCCATGGTGAATGCGCACGCACTGCTCTGAATTTTCTTGCTGTGAAATACGCTTATGCTTCAGCAAATTCTGCTGCAATAGTTATAGCACGAAAAATTTGCTTAGTGGTAAGCGGCACTTTGAAATTGGACCCAGGACAATGGCGGCCAATACGTGGATTTTTAAATGCATGAAAAATGTGTGTATCGAACATTGAAATATGAACTATTTATACAGGGAAGTTGCGGAGGTAATAAACAGTTCTGAAAATTATTAAAAAAATCATTTGAATCGCTCCAAAACGAGCTGACTTCATATATTTTTGCCGCTCAGTATGACAAACATTTCATCAAAGGAGCTTACCGTGACGTCCATAAACAAGCTTTATAAATGCCTTCTTTTATTAAGAAATATGTTAAAATTTACTTGCTTTTGATTGAACCTCTCATAATGTACAATGTACCACATGTTTCCCCATTTCAAAATGATGTCATTTTCATAATGGTACGGTCCTGGGAACCTGAGCGCTGCATCACGATTTTGAACTGTTTTTAGCTCTTCACGGTGCTGTAACTTCGTTGATATTACCGTATATTGACATGACATTTGGAGGTAATTTATCACTCCGGCAATATTTTAACTAAAAAGAGCAACATAAATTTGATATCGGCAATATTTTTTTGGAATATCAGCGATATTTTTGGAATATCGTAAATTTATTATTATTTTTTTTTAATGCAAATTGCCCCACACAAGGCCAATGGCCAATCCAAGGTGGGGGCTATTAAGTCATTGAGTTGTTACAACGACTCCACACTGAAGAAACCAGCCCCTCGCACCGAAACAATACAAGTTAATAACCAGCCTCTTCACGGTGCGAATAGGACTGGGAGGGGTAACTAGTCCAGAACAAGGTAGTTGTTAAACTGCCTCTGCCCGTATAAGCAATTATGGTTATAAAGTGCCTTGCTCAAGGACACAAGTGTCATGACCGGGATTCGAACCCACATTCTGCTGCTAATACCATCACTTAAGTCCGGTAAGCTAGACTGCTCAGCCACGGACACTCCATAAAAAAATATGGCGATATTTTGATATGGAGTGTCATGGCCGAGCGGTCTAGCGCACCGAACTCAAGTTCTGGTGTTGCCAGCAGCAGGGTGTGGGTTCGAGCCCCGGTCGTGACACTTGTGTCCTTGAGCAAGGTACTTAACCATAATTGCTTCGCCCTTCGGATGGGACGAAAGTCAGAGGTCCCGTGTGTGTTGAGTAATGCACGTAAAAGAATGCGTTTGAGCACCACTTAGTTGGTAAGCTAGACTGCTCAGCCACGGACACTCCATAAAAAAATATGGCGATATTTTGATATCTCCAAAACCATAACCGATTTAGCCGATAATTTTTTTAATATCGTATTGTTACGATAATATCATGATATTGTCCATCCTTATCACATATTTACATGTACATGTAAATGTATTGTGAATATTTCAAGTTTACATGTGCATACATGCATACACTGAATGTTGGTGAAATGTTAATTATATAGGATTATAAACATACTGTTTTACATGCATTTCTGTCATCTTGTGGAGTGTTGTGGCCGAGCGGTCTAGCTTACCGGACTCAAGTTCTGGTGTTAGCAGCAGAATGTGGGTTCGAATCCTGGCCGTGACACTTGTGTCCTTGAGCAAGACACTTAACCATAATTGCTTCTCTCCACCCAGGGGTTAAATGGGTACCTGTGAGGGCAGAATTGGTTGATTAGCCCTATATGCGCTGTAATGGCAGAAATTGAGCTGTATATTCCCCAGGGAGCTGAGATGGTTTCAGGAATGATTTATGAGCCTTATGAGCAGGGGTAATAATATAATGCGCCTTGAGCACCACTCAGTTGGTGGATACGTGCGCTATATATAGTCCACACATTATTATTATTATTATTATTATTATCTTTTCAACCAGCTGCAGATATGCCTGATCACGAAGACCAGAAAGGTCAACAACCAGAGGCTTCTGTGGCCAACAACATAGCCCCTCAAGGAAATGAGACCACTCCCCCTTCATATGACGATTTAGGAGTCCACGTTACTGTAAGCAATGGGAAGAAAGGGACTGTATCACCGGTGAACGGGGACGTCCTAGAGAATAACAACACGTCGAAAGCAACGGATGGCAAGGCAGATAAGGATGACAAGGAGAAGAAACCAGATGTTAAACCCGTCAGTTTCTTCAAGCTGGTAAGAACTTAGTGTGGTACATCGCTTAAGGGAGGAGGGCCAAAGTCATGGTACAGTCGAGCCTTTGAGAATGCACCATGCATTTTCATTGATCTTTTATATTCAGCACTTACGGCCTGTACTTCTTGCCAGGTAGTAATTTTGGCCCGTTTGAAGAGGTGAAAGTACCAGTTTCCAACAGTGCTGAAATTTTCCAAAAAAAGTGTCCCGTGGAGGATTTTGCAGGATATGGGGTGGTTGGGGTTAACGTTGCTCTCCTATTGTGCTTTTCCTGATGTTTGACACTCCTGATGTGAAATAATGCTCTTGTCTGATTTACTTTCCGATAGTACCGTTTCGCCACTCCACTGGACATCCTCCTGACGTTAATAGCCGCGGTGATGTCCCTCGCCCAAGGCGTGTCCTTCCCCTTGCTGCTTCTCTTCTTCGGTGACATCACAGACACACTGATTGGTTCGGTCAATCTGCCAACAAACGGTACTCTGCCAACAGATGGTAGTCCGCCACCCGAGAACCCTATAATAGCGTGAGTGTTCAACGGCCATTTTGCTTCACTTGCGTACAAAAGCCCGGTTCATACTAGACGCGAAAGTGAATGCGAAGCGAATGTTACGTCATCAACTTTTGTGAACCTTCGCCACGAATATTTGCCGTGAACCATTGTCAACGTCACGAATTTCGCTTCGCATTCGCTTTTGAATGAAATTGGCCGCGGTATTGGTGAAGTATGAACCGGCCTTAAGGGTGCATTCGAATAGCTTCTCGAGTAAGTCACACGGGTGAAGCACAAGCTAATCGAACAAGCATCCCGTCGAACGTTCGCCCTCTTGTGGTCATTATAAAGCGATGTGAAGAATGTCACACAGACTTTGTAAACAAAATATTTACAACGAAACGATTGCAAAATAATTCTTTCCCGGGTAAAAAAAAAAGGAACTAATGATTGTATTACTTCTCAGCTTTGTACAAATCAACACATCTTCTAGTACAAGAACAGTCTCTACTCACAAATTCATTGTTTAAGGGTTGAACTTCACGAAATTGCCGCACTGAAAACAAAGATGGCGGCCATTCAGAATATTCTCAAAGTGGCGTCACTTACCCGGGTCTGCCTCAAGTGACCTGCTTCGCGAGCAGGTTACCTGAGGCTAACCCAGGTAAGCCCCGGGAATGACATCAGACCTACTCGAACACTTCAGCGTCAGACCCGGCCGGGTCGACCTGGGGAAGCTACTCGAACGCACCCTAAGGCAGTATCCGAAATAACGTCTTTGGCTACGGCTATGGCTAGATCACTATTTCTTCCTACAGTCAATAGCCATAGCAATAGCCTGTATCCAAAATGGCGGCTTTGGCTACGGCTATGGCTAGATCACTGTTTCTTCCTATACAGTCAATAGCCATAGCCCGTATCCAAAATGGCGGCTTTGGCTACGGCTATGGCTAGATCACTGTATCTTCCTATACAGTCAATAGCCATAGCCCGTATCCAAAATGGCGGCTTTGGCTACGGCTATGGCTAGATCACTGTTTCTTCCTATAGTCAATAGCCATAGCCCGTATCCAAAATGGCGGCTTTGGCTACGGCTATGGCTAGATCACTGTATCTTCCTATACAGTCAATAGCCAGAGCCCGTATCCAAAATGGCGGCTTTGGCTACGGCTATGGCTAGATCACTGTTTCTTCCTATACAGTCAATAGCCATAGCCCGTATCCAAAATGGCGGCTTTGGCTACGGCTATGGCTACGGCTATGGCTAGATCACTGTATCTTCCTATACAGTCAATAGCCATAGCCCATATCCAAAATGGCGGTTTTGGCTACGGCTATGGCTAGATCACTGTATCTTCCTATACAGTCAATAGCCATAACCCATATCCAAAATGGCGACTATGGCTACGGCTATGGCTAGATCACTGTTTCTTCCTATAGTCAATATAGCCATGCATCCAAAATGGGCTTTGGCTACGGCTATGGCTAGATCACTGTATCTTCCTATACAGTCAATAGCCATAGCCCGTATCCAAAATGGCGGCTTTGGCTACGGCTATGGCTAGATCACTGTTTCTTCCTATAGTCAATATAGCCATAGCCCGTATCCAAAATGGCGGCTTTGGCTACGGCTATGGCTAGATCACTGTATCTTCCTATACAATCAATAGCCAGAGCCCGTATCCAAAATGGCGGCTTTGGCTACGGCTATGGCTAGATCACTGTTTCTTCCTATACAGTCAATAGCCATAGCCCGTATCCAAAATGGCGGCTTTGGCTACGGCTATGGCTACGGCTATGGCTAGATCACTGTATCTTCCTATACAGTCAATAGCCATAGCCCATATCCAAAATGGCGGTTTTGGCTACGGCTATGGCTAGATCACTGTATCTTCCTATACAGTCAATAGCCATAACCCATATCCAAAATGGCGACTATGGCTACGGCTATGGCTAGATCACTGTTTCTTCCTATAGTCAATATAGCCATAGCCCGTATCCAAAATGGCGGCTTTGGCTACGGCTATGGCTAGATCACTGTTTCTTCCTTTACAGTCAATAGCCATAGCCCGTATCCAAAATGGCGGCTTTGGCTACGGCTATGGCTAGATCACTGTTTCTTCCTATACAGTTAATATAGCCATAGCCCGTATCCAAAATGGCGGCTTTGACTTACGGCTATGGCTAGATCACTGTTTCTTCCTATACTTCAGCATTGCCGCTGCAGCCAATAGCCATAGCCGTAGCCAAAAATGCCTTTCTCACATGATCAAACTAATGCTGGAAGGAAAAATAGTCTGGCCCCCTTTATTTTATGCATTACGCAATATACATTACGTGGCAATTTGGCTGGTAACCTACATTTGCTAAACACAAATTGTGCTAAGCAAATTTGTGTGCATAGCAGCTCCATGAAATTTGGCCCTGGTGCCTAGTTGAACATTTTGATAGTCTTTCCTAAATTCACCATTCAATTTGTTTAATTAAAATTAATTAAAATGAAAATTAATCAAAATTATAACCTTCATTATAATTACTATGCAAATGGGGTGTCGTCAGAAAGTGGGTTCGAATCCCAGCCGCGACCATGATAATTGTGTCCTCGAGCAAGACACTTAACTGTAATTGCTTCTCTTATTATTTTTATTATTATTATTTTTATTATTATTTTTATTTTTATTTTTATAATTATTATTTTTATAATTGTGATTTTATGAAATGCTTTGTATATCGTCGTGTCAGTGCAAAAACGTTGTATCTCCGAGTTACGACGTTTTTGCGCAAAACCAGTTTGTGTCAGTGCAAAAAGGTTGTATGTAACAAGTTCCCGGATGAATGCACAAAAACAATGGCTGAGATACGACGTTGTTGCACAAACATTTTTTAATGTATGTAAATTTATGCAGATTGACGACGCGCTGTACATACGACCTTATTGCATTGTGAACATACGACGTTTTTGCACTGACACGACGATATATTTATTCAAATACAAATTACAGATATTAATGAATGTTTCTAAAAAAAAATAAAAAATGTTTTATTTACAGTTTCCGTAATGAAATTAAAAAATTCTGCATCATATACGCCATTCTGGGAGTGGCTGTCATGGCGGTGGCATACGTCTCGCATTCCCTGTGGAACACCACCTCCTCCCGTCAGATGTTTTCCATTCGTAAGCGGTTCTTCTCCGCAATCCTCCGCCAGGAGATAGGCTGGTTTGACACGCACGAGAGCGGGGAGCTGAACACGCGACTGGCAGAGTAAGTCATCTTAGCGGTAGGGTTACATCCTCCGGCTGACTTATCAAATCGGCGCATCAGTGCAACAAGGTTGTATCATAGTTACAACTTAATTGTTGCAGACATGGATTTTGCATGTTTGCAACAAGGTCGTATCTTTTTAACAGAGTTCCAGGATGAACACGCAAAATCTATGGAAGAAGATACGACGTTGTTGCACTTAGGGAGGAGGTCCAAAATCATGGTACAGCCAAGCCTTTGAGAAGCCCAGCCAGGCCCAGGCTTTGCCCAGGCCCAGGCTTTGCCCAGGCCCAGAGGCTTGACTGACACCTCAGCTGTCTTTTGTTCACAACTGCAGCCATTATAATGAGCTCTACTTGGCTGGGCTAAGCCCTCCAGAAGCCCAGGTTATGTTGATTGGCAGGTAATGTATTGTTACAGGATTAGGACTCACAAAAGACGGATTAGGAGGCCAGGTAGCCCAGGCCTGGCCAGGCTTCTCAAAGGCTTGGCTGTACCAAGACTTTGGCTGTCCTCCCTTAATTGTTTCAACCCTCCTACTACAATGGTCAAAATCAGTAAAAATGTTGATATACTTGCCAAGATATATCTAGTGAGCTTAAAAGACAATATCTGGGGAGGTAAGGTCAATATTTGCAGTATTTGGTCGTTGGTTAGACCAGCATGAATCATGCAAATCACTTTGCGTGTGGTGTTCACAATAAGGTCTATGATTTAGATGTTTACTGGCTTGTAATCCTTCCCTTTTTGCTATGAAACGATGTCCAATTACAGCCAAAATTGCTGGAATCGATTGGAATTCTGCCGTGCCGTGTTTTATGCCCTATGTGTGGAAAAGTCATTTAAATTCCTGCAGAACTCCTTATCGATCCAGCAATTTTTGGACATCGTTTCATAGCAAATGAAAAAAAATAAAAATAAAAATGCTGACGCACAGATCGGAGGTGACACGTGCGGAGACCAGAAACCGGAGACTACAACTACCATTCTACAAACATGTAAACTATAAATACAATAATCATCAGAAACGTACAAAAAAAAACCTGAATCAGTTTTATTATTGCTTTTTTTAATTTTTTTTAATTTTTTTTAATTTTTTTAAATTTATTTAGTTATTTTTTTTAAAACACAGGGACGTTGATAAGATCAGGCTGGGAATCGGCGACAAAGTGGGACAGACCCTATATCTCATCACCGTCTTCGTGGCTGGGATCGTCCTCGGTTTCATCAAAAGCTGGAAGCTGACGCTGGTCATTCTGTCCATCTCTCCCATCATAGTCGCCAGTGCAGGCCTCATGACAAAAGTAAGAACAATCGAAAAAAAAGGTCATAGTTCAACAAAATGACCCAAAATGAGTAGTAAATCGTTCTGAAAAGAATTGGTTGTTTGATGGTTTGATGAAATTCTTGCGTCAGGTAATAAACAATTGATTTAATGTTTGCCCTGCACCGATGTGTGCATAGCACTGTATACTCAGGAGTGTCTGTGGAAAAAAACTTCACAGGCGACTCGGGCGGGATTCGAACCCACGACCTGCATTCTGACGACTCGGCCATCAGGACACAAATCCGATGCACTTAACCTCTCGGCCATGGCACTCCATGTAGGCAATTAGAAAAGCGAGTCAACAGGTTGAATGTAGTCCATCGTGTTTTGAAAATCTGATTTAGATGAGAGAAATAATTTAGATGAGAGAAATATCTTAGCTGCAACCACTGTTGCGGCCGAGCGGTTTAGTGCATCGGATATGTGTTCTGATGGCCGAGTCGTCAGAATGTGGGTTCGAATCCCAACCGCGACCATGGTGCTTGTGTCCTTGAGCAAGACACTTGACCATAATTGCTTCTGTCCACCCAGGAGTAAAATGGGTACCTGTGAGGGCAGAGTTGGTTGTTGTGTTTGATTAGCCCTATATGCACCGAAATGGCAGCAATTGAGCTGTATACTCCCTAGGGAGCTGAGGTGGTCTCAGGATTGATTTGTGAGCCTGATGAGCAGGGGGTAATAAGCAGCATAGTGAATAGATGGCAGTACTGTATAAGTATTTATTATAAAATCTTAACCATTTTTCTCCTCTGTTTTTCCATCTCTTAGGTTCTCCAGTCTTTCTCTAAGAAGGAGTTTGACTTGTATGCCAAGGCAGGCTCGATCGCAGAGGAGGTCCTGTCCTCTATCAGGACTGTCGTAGCGTTTAGCGGAGAAAAGAAGGAAGTGGACAGGTATGCCGATCAAACTATATTCAATTCTAGTCATCCAATCCTTGACACTTGGCAGAATATGAAACCATTTTGGGGAGAATTGTTTGTTTGTTTTAATTGGGGGGGGGGGGGGGGGGTGAATTAAAGCTATACACATTTGGTAAAAAAATTGTAAATCTTTGTTAGGAAATCAACATTTGAAATGTTCAGCTAATCAGGTCTGTGATTGCTCAGGATTTTTCCTGATTTCAGAATTTCTTTAGGGAGGAGGTCCAAAGTCATGGTACAGCCAAGCCTTTAAGAAGCCCGGCCAGGCCCAGGCTACCTGGCCTCCTGTCTTTTGTGAGTTCCAATCCTGTAACAATGCAGTACCTGCCAATCAACATAACCTGTGCTTCTGGAGGGCCTAGCCTAGGCAAGCAGATCTCATTATAATGGCTGCAGTTGTGAAAAAAGACAGCTGAGGTGTCAGTCAAGTCTGTGTTTAACAGCTATTTGAGATCTGTTCATTAGTAAAGGGGCTTTGTTCTCAGCTAGGGGATTATATAGGCCCCTAGGACTGGGCAAAGCCAGGGCCTGGCCGGGCTTCTCAAAGGCTTGGTTGTACCATGACTTTGGCCCTTCTCCGTTTGCAAATCTCCTTTTGCCTCAAAATTTTCTTGAAAGAAGAGAAGTAGCCACCAAGGAAAGAAATAAGTAGCATGTATTGTGTCCTAACTAGGGCTGTGCCAAATAACCGAATATTCAAATATTCGATCGATGGTTCGAATATCCAGTTGATTATTTCCGGTTTGAATATTCGGAAAGGAAAAACACAGATTCTGCAGAAAATGGACCAGCACCATATAAGGCAGACAGTCTTGATTAGTCTAGAACTGTCTGTTTCAACTGTAAGATTACAGAAATGTTAGACAGAATATAGGGAAAAATATATACATAACAGCAAAAGAAACGTCACCCCCTAAATTTTGTTAAGTAATTATATTATTAAGTAAGACTAATTGCGGTGACACCATGTGGAATCTCAATTGAGTAGTAATTAGTTCTGAAAAGAACTGGTGGTACAACTCGACGTTTCGATCAGTATGCTCTGATCGTCCTCAGGAGAATGCCGGACTCTGGAAAATGCTGCTGCTTAATTAGACTGCTGGCGGATCATCCCATGAATGGATGCTGGAGGATTAGTTCGTTGAGGCGCGCAGGCGGGAAACTGTGAGACTATGAGAGTAGGATCCTAGGGGTTGGGGGAGAGGAGTGTGTGCTCACTGAACTGAATTATATTATTAAACATAATAAATATACAATGTTGTGGGATGGTTGGCTGCCAGGTCAACCAAATTTGCCACATTGTGTTTGTGTTACACTCCATACTCATAATATTCTTCATTAAACAAATTATATTAATTATAAAATGAAAATAATAAATATTTTTAGGGGTGACGTTTCTTTTGCTGTTATGTATAGAAAGGGACACTGTTGTCCAACAGGGCATTGAATCGGTGTCCTAGTTCAAGATGAACACAGTGACTGAAAATTACTGGCTCATTTATGCAGCAGCAACGGTAACATGACCTTATCGTGCGGGGTATTATTTTCAGTCACCGAGTCGATCCAAAACTAGCCCTCCGATTCCATGCCCTGTTGATCGTGACGACATTGTCCCTTTAAGGTCAGTTGAAAATGTAGAAATGTTGCTGATGTTTTTCATTTTTTTCTTTCAGGTACACGTCTATGCTCCAGGGTGCTAAGAAAGAGGGCATCAAGCGAAATACTGCCCAGGCGGCTGGTATTGGTGTAGTGTATTTGGTCATGTTTGGTGCTTACGGTTTGGCCTTCTGGTAAGTGTCTGGGTGCTGTGTCTATGCAAATAGCCTGCATGTTAATATATTAGGCCCCAAAAAACTCTCTGGTTTCTGGTCATAGGTCTGCTTCAAAATCGGTGCGGTGACAATCTTTTTTTCTTTTTTTTCTTTAGCCAACAGGGAAATACGTGATACATGTATATGCAGGGAACAAATTTCCCATATACAAAGTATGGTGGTTAAGAGAGGCCTCACAAATCGGGCAAACGTTCATACCCCTATGTGAAAAAGTTGTTTAAAACAGAATTTCAATCGATCCAGCAATTTTGGCTGCAATTGGACATCGTTTCATTGCACAAAAAAGAGAAAATTAAAAATGCCGACACGCGGGCGGAGACCAGAAACCCAAGACTTTTTTTGGGGGGGCCTTAGTTTTGTAAAGTGAAAAGCAGTTCCTTGCGAAGGTCATGGCTATGGTCATTAAACCCTCCACTTTTTGTCAAATTCCTAAAATTTCAACCAATTAAAAAATAATAAAAAATTAAAAATTAAACAAGTTTTTAATAAAGCTTAAGATGAGAAATTATTTCCCACAAATTTTCAAAACGTTTTCTAAATGTTCTCAATTATCCAAAAAAAAGGTTAAAATCAAAATTTTTCAACCCCCAAAAAACATTTGCTCAAATGGGGTGCTGTTCAGAGCGGTCATTGAAATTTGGGATCACCACCCCCCCTCCCACCACCACCACTACCTTTGATGACAACAAGAGTAAGCCACTTCACAGCAATGATTCCCACTCCCCCACCCCTATCCCCACCCTTACTCCCCACCCTCACCCCCCCACTTCACAACCTCTCCACTGGATCTAATCAATTGTATCATTTCTTTATTCAAATAGGTATGGGACTAAACTTTTTCTTGACAATGAACTCAAGCCAGGAGATATTCTTGTTGTAAGTTCATGTCACCCTGCTCCTATTCGCACCGTGCGTGAGCTGTTGAGGGCACGTGTTGTTAGACCACTGTGGGCGGAAGGGCAGCGATAGTGCATCGCGTTTTGCGTATTTTGCAGTTGATGTGCATTTTGCAGTTGATGTGCATTTTGCAGTTGATGAGCGTACGCACGGAATATCTCTAGTGATCATTGGCTGGCAGAAGTACACACGCACTTAGTACCATAACATACGCACATAATTTGTATGCACAACACTCACATGATGCAAATGCGGCTATCATCAAGACACTGGGTGCAAATTCACCGCCAGAGGGCTACGATGTGCACTGAGCGGATAAGTGTGACCGAAAAATTCTCAAAAACAAATTTCTCCTCTGTCAGCAGCAATTACAAAGTGTTCAGGCATTCCTAATATGAAACTTATTGAAGGGACAATATTCATCACTATCAACAGGGAATGGAATCGGACGTTTTACTCTCCCAAAAGCATTGCTGCCGTCCTGGAGAGGGTGGGTTGCCAATACGTATATTATGTTACGTGTGTTTGTGCTATGAAGTACTTTTTCAAATCTGCTTGTTGCCGGTTTAGTGCATGGGTGATGTCCACGGGTCGAAATTAACTTTAATTTGCAGACCTGTGATTTTTTTTTTGAAAATCTCCCTTTTCCTCAAAATTTTCATGAAAGAAGAGAAGTAGCCACCAAGGAAAGAAAGAAGTAGCCTGTATTGTGTCCAAACCTCTAGTTTCTTGTTTGTTGGGGATGTGGAGAGTCTGTAAATCCTCCAAAATGAAACATCCAGGAGGTTCAGGGGGGCTTTGTCCTCTAGACCAAAGGGAGACCCAGGCCTGCTACCCATTTTTTTCAGGATTTTTTTACTTTTGTCAAATAACACGCCTGATTTGATGGTAGCCCACAGGACTAGTTATGTCAAAAATTTGACTAGTCCTTCTCATTTTTTAGTAGTCCTAAAAAAAAGGGGGAATATAAATACATGAAAAAGAAATGAACCATGAGCTGGTGAGCAACATGTTCTTGCTGAGATCATACTCAATGTTTTTTGTGTATTTTTATTTAATTTTTTTCACTAGCCCATCGGACTACCCAAACCCCAGCAGCTAGTCTGCTGCTAAAACCACCAGCCTCGGGCGAGCGGACCTGGATGTCAATATTACTTATTTGGTCTGGAGAGAGATGTTTGGCTCCATCTAAGCTTGGGGCGACAACACGATAATATCGAATATCGCGATACCTTTTTTTATTCGATTACGATATCGAGAACATTTTTAAGTTATCGTGATATCGGCAAATCGCGATTAAAAAAATATATATATATTGTGATCAAAAAGAATTTACACTATGGAAACAAAATTAGAACAGTGGTTTCAGCTTTTGGAAGTGAGAAACAAAAGCGAACTACTTCAGAAGTACATACACGCTATGCAAACGAATTTGCGATTTATTATGACGCTTGTAGAGGGGTACATACCTGAGGTTATCGGCTCTAAAGAAATCATGCATGAATGAAAAAAATAATCGCGATACTAACGAAAATCGCGATATATGCTTGCCACTATATCGTGGATGAAAGCAATCAACATCGCCGCAAGCTTAGCTCCATCTCCCTGGATCTGCCAGTGCTGAATTCTGTCTTCTGCCCTTGATAAAATGTTGGCAATTTTTTTTGGCTTCTATATCCTGTATTCTAGGTGTTCTTTGCTGTTCTGTTTGGTGCGTTTTCCTTTGGGCAAGCCGGACCAAACTTCGGCAACATCTCTCAAGCTCAAGGAGCGGCGGCTGTCGTTTGGAGCATCATTGATCAGGTCAGACCCCAAAAAATCTTTATCATATCTCCTCTTTCAGACGGTAGAAAAGTTGGTACACACATCCTTTGATTTGGGTACTTCGTAAGAGCTAAGGGAGGAGGGCCAAAGTCATGGTACAGCCAAGCCTTTGAGAAGCCCGGCCAGGCCCGGGCTACCTGGCCTCCTCATCTGTCTTTTGTGAGTCCTAATCCTGTAACTACCTGCCAATCAACATAACCTTGGCTTCTGGAGGGCCTTGCTTAACCAAATAGAGCTCATTATAATGGCTGCAGTTGTGAACAAAAGACAGCTGAGGTGTCAGTCAAGTCTGTGTTAACAATAAGAGCTACTTGAGATTTATTCATTAGTAAAGGGTCTTTTGTGTCTCAGCTAGGGGATTATATAGGCACCTATAGTAGGCCTGGGCAAAGCCTGGGCCTGGCCTGGCTTTTCAAAGGCTTGGCTGTACCATGACTTTGGCCCTCCTCCCTAAATTAACAAAAATAAATATATAATAATTGCTGGAAAAAAAGTCCAGTACAACACTTCTATGTATCTTCATAGCAAATAACCGACCGGACATTTTAACAACCTGTTAGCAGTGAATACAAAATATATTTCCTAATATTGTGCCTTTAAATTGATTGGTTTTTCTTTTTATTTGTCCTTTAGGTGCCATCCATTGACAGCAGTTCAGACAAGGGTCTGAAACCAGACTCGGTCAAAGGTGAAATCAGCTTTGAAAATGTCCACTTCGTCTACCCTTCCAGACCGGACGTCAAGGTAACATGAATAAAACAGAACAGAGGGCCAATTTCCTAGAGCTGCTAAGCACAGGGAATTTGAGCTTTATAGCGAAAAATAGGTTACCAGCCAAATTGCCACATACTGTATATTGCTTCCGGTAGGTTCTCAGCTCAATTTTGCTGAGCAGATAAATTTGCTAAGCAATAATTTTCAGCTTAGCCGATCTATAAAATTTTGAAAAGTTTTGTAAATCTGCGATATGTGTGGTTGCTTGTTTGTCTGTTTGTTTGTTAATTTGATGAGCTAGTTGGCAGGTTTGTTAGTTAGTTCTTTGATTGGTTGGTTTGTTGAATTTGGTGGTTTGTTTGTCTTTTGTTTGTTGAATTTTGTCATTTTTGTTAAATAATAATAATAATAATAATAATACACGATTCTTATGAAGTGCACATATCCTAGCGACTAGACCAAGGCGCTGTACATTATTACCCCTGCTCATCAGGCTCATAAATCATTCCTGAAACCATCTCGGCTCCCTGGGGGAGTATACAGCTCAATTGCTGCCATTTCGGCGCATATAGGGCTAATCAAACACAACAACCAACTCTGCCCTCACAGGTACCCATTTACTCCTGGGTGGAGAGAAGCAATTATGGTAAATTGTCTTGCTCAAGGACACAAGCACCCCGGTCGCGGCTGAGATTCGAACCCACATTCTGACGACTCGGCCATAAAACAGAACCCAAATCCGATGCACTAAACTGCTCGATCATGGCACTTGTTGTTTTTTGTTTGTTGGTAATTATAATTTTTTTTGGGGGGGGGGGTGGGGGGTGAAGGGTTATTTGCATTCGCACTTGTTTTACTTATTTGAGTCTCCCGTCTGTTCTTGAAACAGATTTTGAACGGCCTAAATCTTGAGGTCAAGCAAGGTCAAACTGTGGCCTTAGTGGGGAGCAGTGGTTGTGGTAAGAGTACGATTGTTCAGCTCATCCAACGGTTCTACGACACTGTGGAAGGAGTGGTAAGTTCAACATCATCAACAGGAGTAAGGTTTGCAGTGGCACGATGTAGAGAATCTCTTGGAAGAGAAGTTGTAATAATTGTTGGTTCTCAGAGGAACCGGTGGTTAGAAACTTGATGTTTCGATTAGTTTACTCTGATCGTCTTCAGGACAATATTCGTGTACATCATACCCAGCCTTCCTCCCTGTTGTCACCCTCTCTCATTACCCTGTAACCTTTCCACTTGCCCGTTCTCCCCCTAATTTACCCAGCCTTCCTCCCTGTTGCCCCCCCTCTCTCATTTCCCTGTAACCTTTCCACTTGCCCGCTCTCCCCTTTCATACCCAGCCTTCCTCCCTGTTGTCTCCCTCTCTCATTACCCTGTAACCTTTCCACTTGCCCGCTCTCCCCTTAATTTACCCAGCCTTCCTCCCTGTTGTCTCCCTCTCTCATTACCCTGTAACCTTTCCGCTTGCCCGCTCTCCCCTTAATTTACCCAGCCTTCCTCCCTGTTGTCTCCCTCTCTCATTACCCTGTAACCTTTCCACTTGCCCGCTCTCCCCTTAATTTACCCAGCCTTCCTCCCTGTTGTCTCCCTCTCTCATTACCTTGTAACCTTTCCACTTGCCCGCTCTCCCCTTAATTTACCCAGCCTTCCTCCCTGTTGCCCCCTCTCTCATTACCCTGTAACCTTTCCGCTTGCCCGCTCTCCCCTTAATTTACCCAGCCTTCCTCCCTGTTGTCTCCCTCTCTCATTACCCTGTAACCTTTCCGCTTGCCCGCCTCCCTTAATTTACCCAGCCTTCCTCCCTGTTGTCTCCCTCGCTCATTACCCGTAACCTTTCCGCTTGCCCGCTCTCCCCTTAATTTACCCAGCCTTCCTCCCTGTTGTCTCCCTCTCTCATTACCCTGTAACCTTTCCGCTTGCCCGCTCTCCCCTTAATTTACCCAGCCTTCCTCCCTGTTGTCTCCCTCTCTCATTACCCTGTAACCTTTCCGCTTGCCCGCTCTCCCCTTAATTTACCCAGCCTTCCTCCCTGTTGTCTCCCTCTCTCATTATCCTGTAACCTTTCCGCTTGCCCGCTCTCTCCATAATTTACCCAGCCTTCCTCCCTGTTGTCTCCCTCTCTCATTACCCTGTAACCTTTCCGCTTGCCCGCTCTCTCCTTAATTTACCCAGCCTTCCTCCCTGTTGTCTCCCTCTCTCATTACCCTGTAACCTTTCCGCTTGCCCGCTCTCCCCCTAATTTACCCAGCCTTCCTCCCTGTTGCCCCCTCTCTCATTACCCTGTAACCTTTCCACTTGCCCGCTCTCCCCCTAATTTACCCAGCCTTCCTCCCTGTTGTCTCCCTCTCTCATTACCTTGTAACCTTTCCACTTGCCCGCTCTCCCCTTAATTTACCCAGCCTTCCTCCCTGTTGTCTCCCTCTCTCATTACCCCGTAACCTTTCCACTTGCCCGCTCTCCCCTTTCATACCCAGCCTTCCTCCCTGTTGTCTCCCTCTCTGTTGTCTCCCTCTCTCATTACCCCGTAACCTTTCCACTTGCCTGCTCTCCCCTTTCATACCCAGCCTTCCTCCCTGTTGTCTCCCTCTCTCATTACCCTGTAACCTTTCCACTTGCCTACTCTCCACCTTCCCTTTTCGTACGATTATGTGTTTTTAATTTCTCCTCAAGTTTTATTATAGAGCAATTTATATGTATAATTATAACTTTTTACAGTATTTTTAACTATATAAATTTGACTGTTTTCAGCCCACCGGCTGCTTTGTCAGATTCTAATAAACCATCAGTATATGTAAATATAAGTGCCAAAATGAATTGACGAAACCCACCATTATTTCATTACTGTACATATTTACTGTATAAAAGCCTTTACTTCACACGATTATTTTCAGAAATGTGTCATTTTAAACCATTCGTTTTCACTACTTCACTGGCTGCTTGTTTTTCTAATTTGTATATTGTCAAATTAAAGTCATATGAGTCATTTCTCAAAATAATTCCATAACATAACTGACTGAAGCATTATTAAAGAGAAATTAATGTCATAAATTTATCTTAACTGTCCACACAAAAAATAACAATGTTAAAAAAAAATGTTAACAAAAATTGCCAGTGAAATAGCAAAAAAAAGGAAGAAAAAAAAAGAGGACAAAAAAACAGAACATGTATCTTAAAGAGACAGTATCGTCACGATCTGAGCAGACTTTCAACAGGGAATGGAATCGGTGTCCGAGTTTAAGATGAACTCAGTGACTGAAAATTACTTCTTTTAAAAAAATTTTTTTTTTATGAAAGGTTGCCATAACACAAGGCTCTTAAAATGCCACACAAAGTGCAGGCTAGAACTCGAGGAGGGGGAGGGGAGAAAAAAATATGCAGTAGCAACAGTAATATGACCTTATCATGTGGGGAATTATTTTCAGTCACGAAAACCAGCACTCCAATTCCGTGCCCGGTTGATCGTGACAATATTGTCCCATGTCTCACATCATGCCATGTTTCCTTGAAATATATTTGCAACATTGCTCGGTTTAAAGGTGAAATTGGATGGTGTTGACATCAAAGATCTCAACGTCGGATGGTTGAGAGAGCACACTGGCACGGTCAGCCAAGAACCCATCCTCTTCGCCTGCTCAATCTCAGAGAACATTCGCTACGGCCGGATGGATGTGACGAATGATGAGATCATAGCGGCTGCGAAGGAGGCCAATGCTCATGATTTCATCGAGGCTCTTCCAATGGTAGGTAGATCTCCAAACTGGTAACGCAACTGGTCCCCTGTCCGTATCCTACCAAAGGTGAAGACAGGCTCCGGATTCAAAATGACGTCATCGGGAATCCGTAATGACGACCACACTGGGCTTCGACTAAAATCTCAAGGGTCTGGACCACTGTCATAAGTATCAAATGTCATTTAAGGCTATTCAAATGACGTCATCGGGAATCCGTAATGATGACCACACCAAGCTTAGACTTATATCTGTGTCTAAGGGGGCCGTCCAAAGTTGTCAACATTTTGTTTTACAACTCAATTGATATTTTCTGTTGTTTATTAACATTTTTACTAAACACCTTCTAAAGTAGTAAGCCCCTCCCCCCCCACTTCACTGTACAGTGCTCCTCTTCACCCATGAGTATAAATGGGTAGAGGGTAGAGGTTGATATTGTGGTTGAAAAAGCTTCTGATGCGCTAAGGTAGCTCAGGGCTGTATACTCCCCAGGGAGCTGAGAAAGTTTAAGGATTAATATTGGCCCAATGACCAGGGATAATAATAATGTAAAAGCGCCTTGTATCCTTTGGCAATTTGGCGCTTTATAAATCCAGTTATTATTATTATTATTATTATTGATAAATGTGCAGAATACAAGAAATTTACTCTAAAAATGTTTAAAATGTTTTTAAAAAAGTGTTAAAAACATAAATATGCAGTACGTAAAATTCCTAAATCATTTTCAATTTGGCCAAATTCCAGTGTTAAACTGCCTTTGAATTACAGGGTTATAACACATTGGTTGGTGAGCGAGGAGCCCAGCTCTCTGGCGGTCAGAAGCAGCGAGTGGCCATCGCGAGGGCGCTAGTCCGCAATCCCAAGATCCTCCTGCTGGACGAAGCCACGTCAGCCCTGGACACGGAAAGCGAGGGCACCGTCCAGGCGGCTCTGGACAAGGCGCAGAGCGGTCGCACGACCATCGCCATCGCCCACCGTCTCTCGACCATCCGCAACGCCGACATGATCTGCGCCTTCAGAGACGGCAACATCATTGAGAGGGGTACGCACGCCGAGCTGATGAACATAGAGGGCGGTATTTATAAGAATCTCGTGCAACTGCAGTCCCGCAAGGAGGGAAAGCCGGAAAAGATTGAAGAGGATTTGGAGGATGAGGAAGATGAACAGGAGATGAAAGAAAGTAAGTTTCCTTCAGAAAGAAATTACCATCCAAAACTAGGGGCGCATTTTCTTGACCAGAGAAACAAGACGGCATAGCTACGCAAAAACGCGTTCCGATTCCATCAGATTCCATCAGATTCTATCAGATACTGAATATGCGGAAACTATAAATAATGCATTTCACAGTTGAAATTTACAGCACTTGTAGGGGAGTGGAATTCTCCTGTACTTACATTGCCAACCGATTTTCAGAACTCCTATCATATGTGACTGGCTCTGGCCAACGTTAAACTTGGACCCAATTTTCAAAAGTGAGATTTTGGTATAGTTTGATTCTCTAGATTTTCCTCTTTCATTTTATACAAGATTTGTAGAAATCAGAAAAATATTTTATTTTTTTTCGGATGAGTCAGATCATACAAGACATCATTCAAGGATAGATACAGATAGATACTTCTTCTGAAGACCATCAGAGCATAAAGATCGAAACGTTGAGTTGGAACCTCCAGTTCTTTTCAGAACTTATTACTACTCAATTTTGAGAATTTTTACGTGGTGTCACCCCAAACAATTTTTACTTATCCTTTTCACCATGCAAAGCTGCAAATAATGTGATTGGCTCTGGCAAAACCCTAAACTTGGACCCAATTTTCATAAGTGAGATTTTGGTATAGTTTGATTCTCTAGATTTTCCTCTTTCATTTGATACAAGATTTGTAGAAATCAGGGGAAAAAAATTTTGATAAGAATTTATTTTTTCCTGATTTCTACAAATCTGGTACCAAATGAAAGAGGAGAATCAAACTATACCAAAATCTCACTTATGAAAATTGGGTCCAAGTTTAGGGTATTTGCCAGAGCCAGTCACATATAATCCTTTTAAATGCACGTCCTCATTGGGGTATATAAAGAAGGTAACTTTTTGTTCATATATTATTAAAATTTTTGAAAATATAAAATACTTACTGATGTGGGTTCAGCATTTTGTAGATTTTGTGGCCGTGTGCATATCAGGGATTCCCGGACAAGAGTCTAATATCGGGACTTTTTTTTTTAATTTCACGAATTGGAAAGTTCCAGGCAAAAATGGGTTCAAAATTTGGATTGACCAGGGCTAAATAGACGGGAATTTGTCCGTCGGTTATTCGAAAGTTTATTTGACACCTCATTAAAAAAAACAAAAAAAACCAAACATGTTCTTTAATTCATTTAAAGCGAGCAAACAAGGAACATCGAGTGGAGAGAGTAAGTTAACGTCAAAAACCTCTGGATGTTGTCGGGTGCATGACAATTGTTCGATGTTTAGAATTTAATTTTTGTGGTTTGCATTTTGTCAGAATGGTGGTTGGTTATCGTTGGGTGTTGGAAGTCGCAACTCTTTTGGTGGCTGCATGTATTATTTTGTTTTATTTTTTCTTTTTTAATTTTTTTTTTTAATTTAATTTTTTTTTGGGGGGGCGGGGGTGATAAGGGAACATGTAGCAGTAAAATTAAAATGTCCTGTTGACTGTTTTTTTTTTTTTTTTTTTTTTTGGTGTTTGTGTACAGAATTTTTGTTAAAAATGTGTTTTCTCCAAAATACTATTCAAAGGAGACCATGATCAACAAATAGTAGTCTCGGTACCAAAACCAAGACCGATACCGGTCTTGATACCTACCGGTACGTACACCACTGGCTCCTGAATGTAAAGTTCATATTTATGTTACTTTTTGTCGTTCCAACGTCTTTATACAAAAGATGATCACCCACTTCTGTCTAGCATTGTCGCCATGAGCCCAATTGCGAGAAGAAAAATGTTAATATTTTTTTCATGCAGTCACTTTTTTCATACACATTGTGTATCATATTAAGCACCTTAGGCAAAGGTGGGTGTGTGGTTGACACCCCCCCCCCCATATCAATTTTCAGTCAGCAAATCATGTTCACGCCTATCCCCCGCCCTCAAAAATTTCACAATCCTACCCCCCTCGATCAAAACTCATGCCTACCCCACTCAAAAATATATCTAATTAGGCCTGTGATTTATTGGGATTTTTCCTGATTTCAGCTCTAATTGTTTTGGGATTATCTCTGGAAAGCAACAGGTAATGAGATTCGTGGAAATGGTCGACGGATCAGGGTCCTAATTTGTGGAGTTTGTTCAGTCAGCTCTGTGATTTCTCAGGATTTTTTTTTTTTACAAATCTCCCTTTGCCTCAGAATTTGCTTGAAAGAAGAGAAGTAGCTACCAAGGAAAGAAAGAAGTAGCCTGTATTGTGTCCAAACCTCTAGTTTCTTGTTTGTGGGGATGTGGCGAGTCTGAAAATCCTCCAAAAATTAAACATCCAGGAGGTTCATGGGGCTTTGTCCTCTAGACCAAAGGGAGACCCAGGCCAGCTACCCATTTTTCAGGATTTTTTACTTAATGCCAAATCACATTCCTGCTGATGACTATCCCTTCCTCAAAATTATTCACGACTACCCCCGTCCCTCGTCCAGCGATTTTGAAGGTGTTAAACTTTATTATCCCTGCTGAAGACAGTTGGCAAATTGGCTTCTACACCCCCCCCCCCCCAAGATTATGCCTTCGCTACAGCCCTGATCATGCTATGTCCATTTTCATAGAGCTGCTAAGCAGATAATTTTGCTTAGCAACAATTTTTGCTAAGCATCATAAAACAGACTACCAGCCAAAGTGAACACATTTTGGATCGAACTGTGGATGGTAACCGACAAAACTTGCTAAGCAAATATTTCTGGTAAGCATCTTAACAGCTCTATAAAATCGGCCCCCCTGCTTGCAATCTCTCATTTATATATGAATCCGCAACCATTTTTTTCCCCTGCATATTTCCCCTACAATTTTCCCTACAATTCAACAATTCAACAGCCAAAGGAATTGGTAAGTTCAGAAAAATCAAAATGGCAGCTGCATGTCCTTTCATATGTTTGTTTATATTGATTTTAAGAATTTGTGGCAAAATAAAAAATAAAATAAAAATTTCTTTCTGCTGAAATAAAATCAAGGCAATTGTGTACAATTGTAAGGGTAGGTTTCTGGTATTTATTTCTGTAATTAGAAAAGTAACACAAATTGTTGTCTTTCTTCTTTTTGTTCAGATCACAGGCAATTTCTAAAAATAAACGTACTTCCTGATATCTATGTCATACCTATTGAACAGTTTATAAATTCAACCAATTCTTGAAGTTTGAAGCCAAATCCAGAAAACATTTTTTTCTTCATTTTGCCAGGAAAATTTAAATGACATATGTTTAAGGCCAAAAAAAGGTCTCTGGTTTCTGGTCATCAAAATCGATGTGGCAACGCGTTTTTTTTTTCGGCCATCTTTTTTTTTTTTTTGCCAACAGGGAAATACGTGATACATTGTATACGTGGGGACCAAATTTCCCATATACAAAGTATGGTGGCTAAGAGAGGCCTCACAAATCCGGCAAACGTTCATACCCCTATGTGAAAAAGTCATTTAAAAAAAACAGCACGGCAAGAATTCCAAGCGATCCAGCAATTTTGGCTGCAATTGGACATCGTTTCATAGCCCACAAAAAAAGGAAAATTAAAAATGCTGACGCGCGGGTCTGAGGCATTGCACGCAGAAACCAGAGACTTTTTTTTTTTTTTTTTTTTGGGCCTAATGTGTATCACTGTATGACTTTCATCTGTAGATATTTAATAGTATCTAAATAGTATTTAATAGTATCTTAAATTCATATTTACATTTCATGTATTCTCATCACACAGCATACATGTATTTCCTCTTTTCACCTTTAAACCATGTCCATGTATTTAAAGGGGCAGTATTGTCACGATCAGAGCAGACTTTTCAACAGGGCATGGAATCGGTGTCCTAGTTTAAGATAGAACACAGTGACTGAAAATTACTGGCTCATTTATGCAGCAGCAACGGTAACATGATCGACCTTATCATGTGGGGTATTATTTTCAGTCACTGAGTCAATCTGAAACTAGCACTCCAATTCCATACCCTGTAAG
Organism: Zoroaster sp. YZ-2022; assembly: GCA_029582265.1. Lineage (NCBI taxonomy): Eukaryota > Metazoa > Echinodermata > Asteroidea > Forcipulatida > Zoroasteridae > Zoroaster > Zoroaster sp. YZ-2022. The sequence continues at coordinate 13,040,462 of CM055830.1, forward strand.
GAACATTGGCTGACCTCCAAAAACAGAATCATTTTTCTGAAAGTCTTTTCAGTTATTTTCAGTACATATTCCCATTTTCTCAAGATATTCATATTTTCTTTTGAACTATATTTGTTCCAGTGACTGTGTTTGAAGGAAATCAGTTATTGATGGATCGTTCTTATGAGCTTTCTGTGGGTTTTGTTCCTACATGTACATCTCTCGTCATCTGTTAATTTTTCCATGTATTACTGAACATGTCCGACTCACCACATGAAAGGTTGAAATACCATAAAGGGAAGGCACAACATGGGTATTTGGAAATCTATGTTTCTAGTTACAACACTCTGGTTGGTGAAAAATATATCACTAATTACAACAGGGGCTCACATTGGCGGATCCAGGGGGGGGGGCTAAGGGGGCTATAGCCCCCCCCCTAAAATCGTTAAAAAAATATTTTTAAAAAAAAATTAAAAAAAAAAAAAAAAAGAGAGAGGGGGAGGAGAGAACGCACTCCCATTCCCTCACTGCTTTGTTTTTCTCTCCCTTTGATTATTTCATTGTAATTTTTGTAGTACTGAA
>CM055830.1:13043522-13070334 GCA_029582265.1 Zoroaster sp. YZ-2022
TTTGATTATTATTATTTTTTTTTCAGAGGCCACACCGTTAATCGATAGCCAGGCTGATCTTCAACGGTCGGACTCGAAGCGTGCTTCAGTCAAGGGATTGAAGCGAATGATGTCAAACGTCTCGACGCACTCGAATTCTTCCAAGGTATTAGAGGAAAAGGTATGTCTTCCAATATAAGGTTTAGGGCTTTGCGTGGTGGAGTAGTGATATCGTTTCGGTTTGCAGTTAACACCATGTGTTTATCTCAACTATCACTAAGTGAGGTACAGGGTTCTGAAAGGACCTTTTCAGGCAACTCGTATCTCAACTGTCGCTAAGTGAGATTACGGTTCAGGGAGAACCAATATCGGGTATCTCGTTTCTCAATTGTCGCTAAGTGAGATTACGGTTCAGGGAGAACCAATATCGGGTATCTCGTTTCTCAATTGTCGCTAAGTGAGATTATGGTTCAGTGAGAACCAATATGGGGCAACTCGTTTCTCAACTGTCGCTAAGTGAGATTATGGTTCAGTGAGAACCAATATCGGGCAACACGTTTCTCAACTGTCGCTAAGTGAGATTATGGTTCAGTGAAAACCAATATCGGGCAACTCGTTTCTCAATTGTCGCTAAGTGAGATTACGGTTCAGGGAGAACCAATATCGGGTATCTCGTTTCTCAATTTTCGCTAAGTGAGATTGTGGTTGAGGGAGAACCAATATCGGGTATCTCCTTTCTCAATTGTCACTAAGTGAGATTATGGTTCAGGGGAGAACCAATATCGGGCAACTCGTTTCTCAACTATCGCTAAGTGAGATTGTGGTTCAGGGAGAACCAATATCGAGTATCTCGTTTCTCAATTGTCGCTAAGTGAGATTACGGTTCAGTGGAGAACCAATATCGGGCCACTCGTTTCTCAGCTGTCGCTAAAGTGAGAACGTGGTTCTGAAGACCATGTTACACAGTACTCGGTACCCGTCCTGAGCTCAACTACCATATTGATCATGTGACCCACTTCTGAATATTTTGCTAGTAGTCAGACAAACATGGTCGCCACTGTTTTCAACATGGTACATGCGCTCAGTTGATTGAATCCACCTTGCATGAGCATCTTGGTATGTTGGTTTTTACAGCACAAAAAAAAACTTGTTTCTTTGAGTTAGGTTCTTGTGTTCTGTGGATATTGTACGTGTAGTACGTGCTCATTGGAATAGCATTGTACTGGCATTGACTTGAACTGTCTGTTATAAATTGTGCTGGAATTTCATTCTTGTAGGGGCAAGGCCACTTGTCCTGAGTAAAGGTCACTCCCATTAGAATATCAGAATGTCTATGGGAACATTTGTAAGGGGCACCAAGGCCAAGACCAGGGCAACGGAGGCCAGGTCTGGAATTTCATTCTTGTAGGGGCAAGGCCACTTGTCCTGAGTAAAGGGCAACGGAGACCATGCTTATATATTCCGCTTAGGGAGGAGGGCCAAAGTCATGGTACAGCCAAGCCTTTGAAAAGCCTGGCCATGCCCAGGCTTTGTCCAGGCCTACAGGCCTATAGCTGAGCACAAAAGACCCTTTACTAATGAATAGATCTCAAATACCTCTTAGTGTTAGACTTGACTGACACCTCGGCTGTCTTTTGTTCACAACTGCAGCCAGTATAATGAGCTGGGCTAGGCCCTCCAGAAGCCCAGGTTATGTTGATTGGCAGGTACTGTATTGTTACAGGATTAGGACTCACAAAAGACAGATTAGGAGGCCCAGGTATCCAGGCCCAGCTGGGCTTCTCAAAGGCTTGGCTGTACCATGACATTGGCCCTCCTCCCTTATAACAGATGTCTGCTTATAATCTTTAAATTTTTTTTTCATTTTTGTTAACAGGAGGAGGAGAAGGAACTACTGACAAATTTTAGCTTCGGTCGCATCATGTCGCTGAACTCGCCCGAGTGGTTTTACATTCTTATCGGGAGTATCGCCGCCGGAGTTAACGGAGCCATGCAGCCGGCCTTTGCCGTTGTGTTCAGTCGTGTCTTAGGGGTGAGACGATTTTATTACAGGTTCCCTGAAGTTGAGGAAACCATGGAATTTCTATAGGATTTAGTTCCCAGGCTTGATAAACTCATGGGAAATGTGGCAGGGGAAAAATGATTTGTCACGAAAAAGTATTATTACTATTTTTTTTTGTTTGTAACAAGAAAAAATGTTCCTTTGAAACTACGTTGTAATATGATTTCGCTTGTATTCCAAATGCTTAACAAAATTGACAATTTGCTCATCAAAATCCAGGATTTCATAGCATGACATACACACTAAAATATATCTACCCCAAAATTATGTTTCCCGTTTCGTCTTTGGTCCGATACGAGCAAAATGATTTGCATACTTTTGTGAACATTTTTGTTTTTATACTTACTCTTATTATTATTATAATTATTTATTCTACCCTTGCAAAACAATCAATTATAGAAGGCAATCAACCTAAAATTACAGGACAGAAACAATTTTAAGTTTAGGCCATAAAAAAACTCTGGTTTCTGGTCATCGGTCGGCTTCAAAATCGGTAATCTTTTTTTTTCCTTTCCAACAGGGAAATACGTGATACAATGTATACGGGGGTACCAAATTTCCCATATACAAAGTATGGTGGCTAGGAGAGGCCTCACAAATCGGGCAAACGTTCATACCTCTTTGTGAAAAAGTCGTTTAAAACACAGCACTGCAGAATTCCAATCGATCCAGCAATTTTGGCTGCAATTGGACATCGTTTCGTAGCCCATTAAAAAAAAAAAAAAAAATTACAAAATGCCGACAAGCGGGTCTGAGGCGACTCGTGTGGAGACCAGAAACCGGAGTCTTTTTTTTTTGGGGGGGGGGGGGGGTCTTAAGTAGATAAATCAAGAAAACAAAGAAAACGAACCAAGAAAACAAAGAAAAAGTCAGCAAAAAAAAAAAAATTAAAGGGACACTACATCATGATCAGAGCAGACTTTCAACAGGGCATGGAATCGGTGTCCTAGTTGAAGATGAACACAGTAACTGAAAATTACTGGCTCATTTTGTGCAGCATCAAATGGTAATATGACCTTATCATGTGGGGATTTATTTTCAGTCACTGAGTTAATCTGAAACTAGCACTCTGATTCCATGCCCTGTTGATTGTGACGATACTGTCCCTTTAAATGATGACAGAGGGAATGCAGTGAGTATCTGCTCCTCACATTAAAACAAAAGACATTTGCCTCAAAAAAAATCAGGGATCGCAAAAAGCGAAACAAATCGCTATTACTCTGTGGCCCTACTTAATAGCTTTCTCAGAACATGTGAAATTCTCAATTGAGTAGTTATTAGTTCTGAAAAGAACTGGAGGTACAACTCGACGTTTCGATCAGTGTGCTCTGATTGTCCTCAAAAGATTTTGTTCTCGGAAGCAAAATTGTAAATTTATTATTCTTGAATTTGCTTCTTTAGACATTTGCCCTCGACGATGAAGAAGAAATCATCCGTCGCACTACCCTGTACTGCATTCTCTTTGCAGCTATTGGTGTCGTCATCATGCTCGCTAGTGTCATACAGGTAAAACTACTAGACAGGTTCTTTGCACTATTTACTGTATAAATCCAATCATGCCATTGATATTATCATCATGCTCGCTAGTGTCATACAGGTAAAACTGCTAGACAGGTTCTTTGCACTATTTACTGTATAAATCCAATCATGCCATTGATATTATCATCATGCTCGCTAGTGTCATACAGGTAAAACTGCTAGACAGGTTCTTTGCACTATTTACTGTATAAATCCAATCATGCCATTGATATTATCATCATGCTCGCTAGTGTCATACAGGTAAAACTGCTAGACAGGTTCTTTGCACTATTTACTGTATAAATCCAATCATGCCATTGATATTATCATCATGCTCGCTAGTGTCATACAGGTAAAACTGCTAGACAGGTTCTTTGCACTATTTACTGTATAAATCCAATCATGCCATTGATATTATCATCATGCTCGCTAGTGTCATACAGGTAAAACTGCTAGACAGGTTCTTTGCACTATTTACTGTATAACCAATCATGCCATTGATATTATCATCATGCTCGCTAGTGTCATACAGGTAAAACTGCTAGACAGGTTCTTTGCACTATTTACTGTATAAATCCAATCATGCCATTGATATTATCATCATGCTCGCTAGTGTCATACAGGTAAAACTGCTAGACAGGTTCTTTGCACTATTTACTGTATAAATCCAATCATGCCATTGATATTATCATCATGCTCGCTAGTGTCATACAGGTAAAACTGCTAGACAGGTTCTTTGCACTATTTACTGTATAAATCCAATCATGCCATTGATATTATCATCATGCTCGCTAGTGTCATACAGGTAAAACTACTAGACAGGTTCTTTGCACTATTTACTGTATAAATCCAATCATGCCATTGATATTATCATCATGCTCGCTAGTGTCATACAGGTAAAACTGCTAGACAGGTTCTTTGCACTATTTACTGTATAAATCCAATCATGCCATTGATATTATCATCATGCTCGCTAGTGTCATACAGGTAAAACTGCTAGACAGGTTCTGTGCAATATTTACTGTATAAATCCAATCATGCCATTGATATTATCATCATGCTCGCTAGTGTCATACAGGTAAAACTGCTAGACAGGTTCTTTGCACTATTTACTGTATAAATCCAATCATGCCATTGATATTATCATCATGTTCGCTAGTGTCATACAGGTAAAACTACTAGACAGGTTCTTTGCACTATTTACTGTATAAATCCAATCATGCCATTGATATTATCATCATGCTCGCTAGTGTCATACAGGTAAAACTTAGACAGGTTCTTTGCACTATTTACTGTATAAACCAATCATGCCATTGATATTATCATCATGCTCGCTAGTGTCATACAGGTAAAACTGCTAGACAGGTTCTTTGCACTATTTACTGTATAAATCCAATCATGCCATTGATATTATCATCATGCTCGCTAGTGTCATACAGGTAAAACTGCTAGACAGGTTCTTTGCACTATTTACCGTATAAATCCAATCATGCCATTGATATTATCATCATGCTCGCTAGTGTCATACAGGTAAAACTGCTAGACAGGTTCTTTGCACTATTTACTGTATAAATCCAATCATGCCATTGATATTATCATCATGCTCGCTAGTGTCATACAGGTAAAACTGCTAGACAGGTTCTTTGCACTATTTACTGTATAAATCCAATCATGCCATTGATATTATCATCATGCTCGCTAGTGTCATACAGGTAAAACTGCTAGACAGGTTCTTTGCACTATTTACTGTATAAACCAATCATGCCATTGATATTATCTTCATGCTCGCTAGTGTCATACAGGTAAAACTGCTAGATAGGTTCTTTGCACTATTTACTGTATAAATCCAATCATGCCATTGATATTATCATCATGCTCGCTAGTGTCATACAGGTAAAACTACTAGACAGGTTCTTTGCACTATTTACTGTATAAATCCAATCATGCCATTGATATTATCATCATGCTCGCTAGTGTCATACAGGTAAAACTGCTAGACAGGTTCTTTGCACTATTTACTGTATAAATCCAACCATGCCATTGATATTATCATCATGCTCGCTAGTGTCATACAGGTAAAACTGCTAGACAGGTTCTTTGCACTATTTACTGTATAAATCCAATCATGCCATTGATATTATCATCATGCTCGCTAGTGTCATACAGGTAAAACTGCTAGACAGGTTCTTTGCACTATTTACTGTATAAATCCAATCATGCCATGTCGTGGCCGAGCGGTCTAGCGCACCGAACTCAAGTTCTGGTGTTGCCAGCAGCAGGGTGTGGGTTCGAGCCCCGGTCGTGACACTTGTATCCTTGAGCAAGGTACTTAACCATAATTGCTTCGTCCTTCGGATGGGACGTAAAGCCGTAGGTCCCGTGTGTTGTATACAGGTAAAACTGCTAGACAGGTTCTTTGCACTATTTACTGTATAAATCCAATCATGCCATTGATATTATCATCATGCTCGCTAGTGTCATACAGGTAAAACTGCTAGACAGGTTCTTTGCACTATTTACTGTATAAATCCAATCATGCCATTGATATTATCATCATGCTCGCTAGTGTCATACAGGTAAAACTGCTAGACAGGTTCTTTGCACTATTTACTGTATAAATCCAATCATGCCATTGATATTATCATCATGCTCGCTAGTGTCATACAGGTAAAACTGCTAGACAGGTTCTTTGCACTATTTACTGTATAAATCCAATCATGCCATTGATATTATCATCATGCTCGCTAGTGTCATACAGGTAAAACTGCTAGACAGGTTCTTTGCACTATTTACTGTATAAATCCAATCATGCCATTGATATTATCATCATGCTCGCTAGTGTCATACAGGTAAAACTGCTAGACAGGTTCTTTGCACTATTTACTGTATAAATCCAATCATGCCATTGATATTATCATCATGCTCGCTAGTGTCATACAGGTAAAACTGCTAGATAGGTTCTTTGCACTATTTACTGTATAAATCCAATCATGCCATTGATATTATCATCATGCTCGCTAGTGTCATACAGGTAAAACTGCTAGACAGGTTCTTTGCACTATTTACTGTATAAATCCAATCATGCCATTGATATTATCATCATGCTCGCTAGTGTCATACAGGTAAAACTGCTAGACAGGTTCTTTGCACTATTTACTGTATAAATCCAATCATGCCATTGATATTATCATCATGCTCGCTAGTGTCATACAGGTAAAACTGCTAGACAGGTTCTTTGCACTATTTACTGTATAAATCCAATCATGCCATTGATATTATCATCATGCTCGCTAGTGTCATACAGGTAAAACTGCTAGACAGGTTCTTTGCACTATTTACTGTATAAATCCAATCATGCCATTGATATTATCATCATGCTCGCTAGTGTCATACAGGTAAAACTGCTAGACAGGTTCTTTGCACTATTTACTGTATAAATCCAATCATGCCATTGATATTATCATCATGCTCGCTAGTGTCATACAGGTAAAACTGCTAGACAGGTTCTTTGCACTATTTACTGTATAAATCCAATCATGCCATTGATATTATCATCATGCTCGCTAGTGTCATACAGGTAAAACTGCTAGACAGGTTCTTTGCACTATTTACTGTATAAATCCAATCATGCCATTGATATTATCATCATGCTCGCTAGTGTCATACAGGTAAAACTGCTAGACAGGTTCTTTGCACTATTTACTGTATAAATCCAATCATGCCATTGATATTATCATCATGCTCGCTAGTGTCATACAGGTAAAACTGCTAGACAGGTTCTTTGCACTATTTACTGTATAAATCCAATCATGCCATTGATATTATCATCATGCTCGCTAGTGTCATACAGGTAAAACTGCTAGACAGGTTCTTTGCACTATTTACTGTATAAATCCAATCATGCCATTGATATTATCATCATGCTCGCTAGTGTCATACAGGTAAAACTGCTAGATAGGTTCTTTGCACTATTTACTGTATAAATCCAATCATGCCATTGATATTATCATCATGCTCGCTAGTGTCATACAGGTAAAACTGCTAGACAGGTTCTTTGCACTATTTACTGTATAAATCCAATCATGCCATTGATATTATCATCATGCTCGCTAGTGTCATACAGGTAAAACTGCTAGACAGGTTCTTTGCACTATTTACTGTATAAATCCAATCATGCCATTGATATTATCATCATGCTCGCTAGCGTCATACAGGTAAAACTGCTAGACAGGTTCTTTGCACTATTTACTGTATAAATCCAATCATGCCATTGATATTATCATCATGCTCGCTAGTGTCATACAGGTAAAACTGCTAGACAGGTTCTTTGCACTATTTACTGTATAAATCCAACCATGCCATTGATATTATCATCATGCTCGCTAGTGTCATACAGGTAAAACTGCTAGACAGGTTCTTTGCACTATTTACTGTATAAATCCAATCATGCCATTGATATTATCATCATGCTCGCTAGTGTCATACAGGTAAAACTGCTAGACAGGTTCTTTGCACTATTTACTGTATAAATCCAACCATGCCATTGATATTATCATCATGCTCGCTAGTGTCATACAGGTAAAACTGCTAGACAGGTTCTTTGCACTATTTACTGTATAAATCCAACCATGCCATTGATATTATCATCATGCTCGCTAGCGTCATACAGGTAAAACTGCTAGACAGGTTCTTTGCACTATTTACTGTATAAATCCAATCATGCCATTGATATTATCATCATGCTCGCTAGTGTCATACAGGTAAAACTGCTAGACAGGTTCTTTGCACTATTTACTGTATAAATCCAACCATGCCATTGATATTATCATCATGCTCGCTAGTGTCATACAGGTAAAACTGCTAGACAGGTTCTTTGCACTATTTACTGTATAAATCCAATCATGCCATTGATATTATCATCATGCTCGCTAGTGTCATACAGGTAAAACTGCTAGACAGGTTCTTTGCACTATTTACTGTATAAATCCAACCATGCCATTGATATTATCATCATGCTCGCTAGTGTCATACAGGTAAAACTGCTAGACAGGTTCTTTGCACTATTTACTGTATAAATCCAATCATGCCATTGATATTATCATCATGCTCGCTAGTGTCATACAGGTAAAACTGCTAGACAGGTTCTTTGCACTATTTACTGTATAAATCCAACCATGCCATTGATATTATCATCATGCTCGCTAGTGTCATACAGGTAAAACTACTAGACAGGTTCTTTGCACTATTTACTGTATAAATCCAATCATGCCATTGATATTATCATCATGCTCGCTAGTGTCATACAGGTAAAACTGCTAGACAGGTTCTTTGCACTATTTACTGTATAAATCCAATCATGCCATTGAGGCCTGTGATTTCTCAGGAATTTTTCCTGAATTTCAGGAATTTTGAACAAATCTCCCATGGCCTCGAAATGTTCCTGAAAGACAGGATGCCAGTTTTCCAGCTATTGCCGGAATTCCGGCTTTATCATATTTTTCCCGAAGAAATCCGGCGCTCCGTCTTTTGTGCAGACGGGAAAAAAAATCACCTTTACAGAGTGCGCTCGGTTAGTCTTGGTTATCAAGACATTCTTACCTTTTCTTTTTCTATGCCATTGCATAATACACTCGGACATTTCACCAACAGAGGGCGATCGATAGAAGCGAGATAACGAGCAACGTCTTGAACTAAGACTAGCCCATTGCTCTGCCATATTGGAAACGTGTGTGTCCGTATAGTGTGTGTGCGTTGTACACATGGTGATCGCAACGTGATCATTTCGCGGCCCTCATTTTCTGAAATTTTTTACTGATTTTACTCAACTGTGGTTTGTAATGGCCTGCAGTGTGTGTTGAGTACGTAATCGGAGATGGTCTTATTTACAGTGGCCTTGGGTGGCACTGGGTTGATTTTGTAAGATTACTTGGAAAGGACAGCAGTGGCATGTATGCTGTAAAGGTTGGGGAAAACATATTGGAAATTTATTGGATCGGAGTGGCCTCCATGTGAAGTAGGGTTAATGTCAATTTTGTAAACAATTTAATATCTATCTTGCCTTCTTTATTTACTTTCACAATATTTTACAGGGATCTGCTCTTGGTAAATCCGGTGAGGAACTCACAATGAGATTGAGACGTCTGGCTTTCAAGGCGATGCTTCGACAGGTAATTCCATCATTCAAACGCTTGTCTTTAGAAGCTAGTGTAAGCTAGTGTTACTACAACTGTTACTTCTGCAGGGTGTCTTAATTTCAAATGGCTGTGGGGTGGGGCGTTATAGGCTAAGGGTGGAGGGCTAAAGTCGTGTTACAGCCAAGCCTTTGAGAAGCCCGGCCAGGCCCTGGCTACCTGGCCTCCTAATCTGTCTTTTGTGAGTCCTAATCCTGTAACAATACAGTATCTGCCAATCAACCTAACCTGGGCTTCTGGAGGGCCTAGCCCAGCCAAGTAGAGCTCATTATAATGGCTGCAGTTGTGAACAAAAGACAGCTGAGGCGTCAGTCAAGTCTGTGTTAACAATAAGAGCCACTTGAGATCTATTCATTAGTAAAGGGTCTTTTGCGCTTAGCTAGGGGATTATATAGGCCCCTAAAGTAGGCCTGGGCAAAGCCTGGGCCTGGCCCAGCTTCTCAAAGGCTTGGCTGTACCCTGACTTTGGTCCTCCCTAAGTTGTTTCTTGAAATTGCATTGTGTTTTTGTTTCTGGACAGGATATCAGCTGGTTTGACAATGAGAAGAACAGCACTGGTGCCTTGACAACCCGATTGGCCACAGAGGCTGCCCAAGTACAAGGGGTAAGTGATATAATCATCATTAGTGTTGTAAATTGATTTGCTTAGGCAACTGTTTTATGTTCAGTCAATAAACAAGGCTTGAACATACCGATTAAACAGAGGAATTTAAACATAGTAGTATTGTAACATAAACTAACATAGACTGGTCTCCTGTCAATATCCTATCAAGGATATAGACAAGCTCCAGGCGTACCACTCAAATGATTTCATTGGGTACGTTAACGCGTTGTGCTGAAGATCTGACGTCACGCTTCGAGGCTTGCGTGCACTAGCTACCAACCAAGGTCAAAGTTGAACATCGGGGGAAAAATATGGCGGCTGCACGGCCAGGATCTGGCGTAATTCACGCGCCTCTAGCACAGAGCGTGATGTCGGATCTTCAGGCTATTACCAACATGGCGTTCCTTCTTCTGTCCTCACAAGAGGGCGCTATATCAATACACTGCAAACACAACAGCAACACAAACTGACAAACCGCATACAAAAGCATTACTTCATGGGTGTGATAAATCTTTGAAAGATTGGGGTAGATATACCCCCAGGTTTTGAAAATGCATTTAATAATAATAATAATGTGTGGACTTATATAGCGCACGTATCCACCAACTGAGTGGTGCTCAAGGCGCATTATATTATTACCCCTGCTCATAAGGCTCATAAGGCTCATAAATCATTCCTGAAACCATCTCAGCTCCCTAGGGAGTATACAGCTCAATTGCTGCCATTACAGCGCATATAGGGCTAATCAACCAACTCTGCCCTCACAGGTACCCATTTAACCCCTGGGTGGAGAGAAGCAATTATGGTTAAGTGTCTTGCTCAAGGACACAAGTGTCACGGCCGGGTTTCGAACCCACATTCTGCTACTAACACCAGAACTTGAGTCCGGTAAGCTAGACCGCTCGGCCACGACACTCCAATTTGATTGGCAAACACAAACTGTCATACTCATTCTAACGTGACGTTTTGTACGGTTCTATTTTTTTTTTCCTTTTTACACATCACACGGGTGAGATTTGGAATTCTGCCGTGCTGTGTTTTAAATGACTTTTTCCACATAGGGGTATGAATGTTTGCCTGATTTGTGAGGCCTATCTTAGCCGCCATACTTTGTGTACATGGGAAATTTGGTCTGGTTCTAGTAACCGTGTATACATGTATCACTGGTTGGGGGAAAAAAATAACAAAAAAAGAGGGAAAAAAAGTGCATCACTGCACCTATTTTGAAGCCAACCTATGACCAGAAACGAGAGACTTTTTTTAGCCTTACCTTTGCATAACAATGTTCCTTTCCGTTATTAACCCAAACACCCTAAGCATTCTGGCTAGGAACCTTCCTGAATCCTCCAAAATCCATCAGTGTACTTTTGGAAAGATGCCCTTTCAAAATTTTCAAAAAATCTTCAAAATGCACCATGCATTTTCGTTGATCTTTCATATTCAGCACTTATGGCCTGTAGTCTGTACTTCTTGCCGGGTAGTAATTTTGCCCCATTTGAAGAGGTGAAAGTACCAGTTTCCAACAGTACTGAATTTTTTCACCCAAAAAAAGTGCCCCTTGGAGGATTTTGATGGATTTGGGGCAGTTATGGGTTAATAATAGTGTTGTTTTATTGTTCTTCATTTATTCCCTTTCAGGCCACTGGTGCCCGTATCGGCGTGATGATGCAGTCCATATTCAACATCGGCACGGCCATAATTATTTCCTTCATCTTCGGCTGGCAGCTGACGCTTCTCGTCCTTGCTTTTCTGCCGTTCATCGGCTTTGCAGGGGCGATCGAGTGGCAGCTTATCCAGTCCTCCTCGGTCCAGGACAAAGAAGCGCTGGAGGTTTCCGGGAAGGTATAAACAATTTTTTTTTTTTTCTTCTGTTGAGCTGAGTCACTCTTGATAAAAGGCATTAACCCTCTGACTTTAGCTGAACGTTAGTGGCAAGTCGCTATAGTGGTCAAAACCAACTGCCTGTTTTGACTGTTGACCCAAATGTGCACACAGGGGCATTTTTGACAGGTTTTGACCACTGGTCATTTTGACTACCCTCAACATTTACCAGACAATGCTTTTACCAGTCAAAAATGGTCAACTCATTTTAACCTGTAAATGTACTTACTACACGTAAGGTTTGACAGTGTTCAAATATCAAGGGCACTAGATACACCTTGGCAAGTATTTCAACATTTTGACCCTTGCAGTCACAGAAGGGTTAAGGGAACATTGATGCAGAAGGGGTGATTGTCACCAAGGGTACTCCCCAATTGGTACCCAGGCATTCTCAATCCTATGCATGATTGTGTACGTTTATGATTGCCCGTTTACCATTGGGGAGTACCCTGGGTGACAACGACCCCCCCTTCAGTGACACTAATGGGTCCATCATGTACATATCAAACTTCAGATTTTAGCTTTCACTGATACGCAAATAAAAAATGACTGTTCATTTCCAGATCGCAACGGAAGCCATTGAGAACATGAGAACCGTAGCCTCACTGACACGAGAGCAAACGTTCTATCAGAAGTACATCGGCCTTCTGGAAGGACCATACAAGTAAGTCCGTAAAAATCTTCAATATATTTTTTAATGTTAATCAAGGGAAGAGGGCCAAAGTCATGATGCAGCCAAGTCTTTGAGAAGCCAGGCCTTTGTAGGGCTGTGCCAGATATCCGGATACCCGACCGAAACGGTCATTACCCGGTTCCATTTTTCGGTTCCAATTACCCGTAAACGACTTTTTAAAATTCGGACTTAACATTTGAGCAGTGCGAACAGAAATCTGTGGCTCTTGAGCAATGTAATGTTTACACTTTTACAGACAATTATCTTTAAATTCAAGAGATTGCACTCCAATAAAGAAAAGATCGATTTAAGTATGGTATCCTCTGTATTATAAAAGTCAATTTGTTACCATTTACAGTACATGTATTTGTACACCACCGGAGGAATGTTGTCAACAAAAATGAAAACGGGTATCCGGGTATCCGAAGTTTCCTGATTTCGGGTATCCAGTTCCAAAAATATCCGAAAACGCACCCCCCTAGGCCTTTGAGAAGCCAGGCCAGGCCTGATGGGCTACCTGGCCTCCTAATCTGTCTTTTGTGAGTCCTAATCCAGTCAAGTAGAGCTCATAGGCTGCAGTTGTGCTCAGCTAGGGGATTATATAGGCCCATAGGCCTGGGCAAAGCCTGGGCCTGGCTGGGCTTCTCAAAGGTTTGGCTGTACCATGATTTTAGCCCTCCTCCCTTAATAGATGTTTCTTTTAGGAAAGGTTCAGCATTGGTAATTGGACCCCCCCCCCCCCCTTTCCCCATTTCCTGCCTAAACCTTTGTAATTTCTTCCTCTGGTTTGTAGAACGAACTTGAAGAGAGCCCAGGCCAGCGGTATAGCCTACGGCGTGTCTCAGGGAATCATCTTCTTCGCCTATGCTGCTGCCTTCAGACTCGGCGGACATCTCGTTGAGATCAATGTGATGTCATTCGATAACGTCTTCCTGTAAGTCAACAGCATCCTCGTGTGCCAACATTTTTTTTACTTTTTCATTTAAAGGGATTGTATGCCATAGGTAAAACACCCAGGAGCGAAGGCATTTTCTTTGGGTGGGGGGGGGGGGGGGGGGTGGAAGCCAATTTCCAGACTGACATACCCCCAAACAACTGATAAACAACTTGGCAAATCTTCAGTGCTTAGAAACACGATACATTTGCAGTTAGCAAACCCATAGCTCTAGGTTTGCTGACTGAAAATTTATTCTGGACCAAGCCTTGTTCTGGTACCTTTGATGCTTCATTTGCCGACTGAGGCTCTAAATGCCGACTGAGTACTGGAATGGCAGCATAATGCGCTGAACAGGGGTAATAATGTTCATGCGCCATGAGCGTCAAACTTGGCAGATACCGGCACAATATCAGTGTCCATTATTATCGGTGCACAAGCTGCGATTACAATGTTGCCAAAAAATATGTGCCGAAATTGGGTTCGGACAAATAGAGTTTTAAGCAAAGTAGGCTAAGAGCAGTCAATTCAATTTATCTACCAGTGATGTCATCACAAATGACATACTTGTTTAGATCTTATCGTCGTGTGCCCAGAAGAAAAGTCGTAAGACTCTACAACCTTCTTCCGGGCACACAAAGTGCAGCTTTTTGTCCCAGCAGAAGGTCGAAAGCAATAAAATGGCTCCTTTGAAAAAAGTACGGCATAACTGTTATATATTTGTTGCTAGAATTACTCCCAAGACATGTTTTTCCATTCTCACGCAGAGTTTAACTTTCCTACAATGACATATAAACGGCAGAAAAACAACCAAAATTTTCACACTTGGATTTCTTGAAACACAATTTTGCACATTAATTGCTTACAACCTTTTGCCGGTCACACTTTCATTACGTCCTTCTTCCGGGCAAACGACGTTATGTTTTGGTTGTGATTCTCATCCTGTTCACACAGTGTGTTTTCCGCAATCATCTTCGGCGGATTTGCACTCGGAGGAGCCGCCGCCCTGGCACCCGACTACTCCAAGGCCAAGTTTGCATGCGCCCACCTTTTCAAGTTAATGGACCGCCAACCGGAAATTGATTCCTACAACACTGGGGGCCAAACTATGGTAGGACTAAGTTCTCAGGATTTTTCCATGATTTCAAGATTTTTTTATTTATTTTATTTTTTTTACCAATCTCCCTATTTGCCTCAAACATTTTCTTGAAAGAAGAGAGGTAGTCACCAAGGAAAGAAAGAAATAGCCTGTATTGTGTCCAAACCTCTAGTTTCTGGGGATGTGGAGAGTCTGTAAATCCTCCAAATTAAACATCCAAGAGGTTCAGGGGGCTTTGTCCTCTAGACCAAAGGGAGACCCAGGCCCGCTACCCATTTTCAGGATTTTTTTACTTTTGTAAAAAAATACCATAAAAAATCAAACAACTTAAAGATTGTACCATTTGTTTAATTTAGCATTAAAGTTTTAGTGTAAAGTATTCAGTTACCTTACTAGATTCAATGTGGCAGACATTTTTTTTATTCATTTTGTGATGACAATGTAACTTCATTCTAACCAATAGGAGGACTTCAGTTCAGAGGTCAGATTTGAGGACGTCCGCTTCCGTTACCCGTCCCGCCCCGACGTGCCCGTCCTCCGCGGCTTGTCCGTCTCCGTCAAACCCGGGGAGACTCTGGCCTTGGTCGGGAGCAGTGGATGCGGAAAGAGCACGTCCATCCAACTCTTGGAGCGGTTCTACGACGCCAGAAGCGGCACCGTGGTGAGTTGACCTTTTCCTCGGAGAGTTTGTGCTCCCCGTCGTGACCCTGCGGGTCATATACTACTTTGCAAATATACGCGTGCGCTGCATCTGCATCTAACTACTGATTAACCCCAACCTTCCCAAATCCTCCAAAATCCTCTTTGCCAAAGTGAAGGATTTTGAAGAATTGAGGTTACATGCTACATGCTCTTTGCTAAAGTGAAGGATTTTGGAGGATTGAGGTTATTAGGCATACTTGCCTTTCCATGGTACATGTACATCCATGTTTGTTGTAGTGATTGCAAGGTCAGCGCTTGGGGCAGTGGACACTGTTTATTACTCCATGTATCTCAGATTAGAAACAGATGTGCTTGCTTTACTACTGAAGGATTTTGGAGGATGCAGGTTATGTGTAAGCAAATGGGCCTAGGGAGTTAGGGTTAATTTGCACATTTTCCTGTATGTAGTATGTAGTTTATAATCTACGAAGTTGCGTGATTAAACTGAACACAAAAAAAATCTGATAAAAGCATGGCTGACTGTTGTTCAGTGTGGTTGTAACATTGATAGACAAAATCCAGGACTGTGCTTTCTCAGGATTTTTCCTGATTTCAGGATTTTTGTACAAATCTCCCTTTGTCTCAAACTTGTCTTGAAAGATAGAAGAGAAGTAGCCACCACGGAAATAAAGATTGTATAGGGGGCTCCAAGCTGGCACAAAATAAAACAAATTATGAGCACAAAATCTTTCTCAGTGTTGAGGAGAGCTGTGGTTTTCGGATAGATACGTCGAGTTGGAACCTCCAGTTCTTTACAGAACTTATTACTACTGAATTTTGAGAATTTTCACATGGTGTCACCGCAAACAATCTTTACTTTATATCCTTTTCACCATGCAAAGCTACAAACATGTGACAGGCTCTGGCAAAACATTTCATTTGATACAAGATCAGTAAAAAAAAAAAAATTTTATAAGAATTTTTTTTCTTCTGATTTCTACAAATCTGGTATCAAATGAAAGAGGAAAATCTAGAGAATCAAACTATACCAAAATCTCACTTTTGAAAATTGGGTCCAAGTTTAGGATTTTGCCAGAGCCAGTCCACATATTACTTTAGATTACAGATCATTTAAAGATGGATAAATATTTGTTATCTTTGATTTCCCCGCCAGATGCTGGACCAGGTCAGTCTGAACACGCTGAACATCTGCTGGTTGAGGGCTCAGATCGGTCTCGTATCCCAGGAGCCAGTGCTGTTCGATCGGACCATCGCCGAGAACATTGCCTACGGGGACAACAGCAGAGATGTGTCCATGGAGGAAATCATTCAAGCAGCCAAGATGTCGAATATTCACGATTTCATTACTTCTCTGCCAACTGTACGTTTTTTCTTTTGCACTTTGTTCTTTTAGGCTTGGGCGATATCGTTTATTTTATTTTTTTTCATCCACGATATCTGCTCAGTGAACATCGTGGCCCTCTAGCGGTGAATTTGCACCCAGTGGCTTGATGATAGCCACTTTTGCGTCGTGTGAGTGCTGTGCGTACAAATTATGTGCGTATGTTATGGTACTACACACGTGTGGACTTCTGCCAGCCGATGATCGCTGCAGATATTACGCGCATACGCACATCAACTGCAAAATACGCAAAACGCGACGCACTGTCGCTGCCCTTTCGCCCACAGTGGCCGAACAACATCTGCCCTCAACGGCTCATGCACGGTGCAAATATCGTCACAAACATACATCGTGATTTTCGATATTATCACAATTTTGTTTTCGTTCACGCATGATTGTTTTAATAATATGACCATATCATGTGGGGTATTATTTTCAGTCACTGAGTTAATCTAAAACTAGCACTCCAATTTCCATGCCCCGTTGATCTTGACGATATTGTCGTTGTAAGTAGGCATGATAATATGAACTCCACTGGTGTGGCATTGATACCCCAGGCTTGGCTTGTACAGTTCTGTTAATATTTTTTGTGTTGTGCATTTAATTCATTGTAAGCGCTGTGATGTAGCTGTATTAACCAGTTCGCGTCGGAGGCTGTGTATACACGCAATTTTTTTTTGCACCACGGATCGGAGAGCGTCTAAACATGCCATAGGAAACTCCGGAATATTTGTATGCATGCTCGGTTGAGCCACGCGTGTGCAGTGACATGCTCGGAAGACGTGGCCACCCGCTGTGGAAGCTTCCATTAACGTGTGTGTGGGAAAAAGAAACCCGCCACAGGGGCCCAGAAAAACTTTTTTATTCCCGACGCGAACTGGTTAAAAAGAATGTAAACATTTAAATGTTAGTTTATACTATTATTAACGTCATGTATGTATGAACCAGTCTTTAAATAAAGACTAATTGCGGTGACACCGTGTTGAAATTCTCCATTGAGTAGTAATTAGTTCTGAAAAGAACTGGAGGTTACAATTCGACGTTTCGTTCAGTATGCTGTGATCGTCTCCTGATGACAATCAGAGCATACTGATCGAAACGTCGAGTTGTAACCTCCAGTTCTTTTCAGAACTAATTACTACTCAATAGAGAATTTCACATGGTGTCACCGCAATTATTAGTCTTTAATTATCCTCTTCACCATGCAAAACTACAAGTTTTACCGAACCAGTTTTTTGTCGGGTTTTATTCGTTGAAATGTCTCCTTGGGTGAGGCATGTCTGACCCTCAAAGGGAAAATATCGTCACGATCAACAGGGCATGGAATCGGAGTGCTAGTTTAAGATTAACTCAGTGACTGAAAATAATACCCCACATGATAAGGTCATATTACTGTTGCTGCTGCATAAATGAGCCAGTAATTTTCAGTCACTGTGTTCATCTTAAACTCGGACAGCGATTCCATGCCCTATTGAAAGTCTGCTCTGATCGTGACGATACTGCCCCCCCGCCCAGAAAGAACCTACTGTAATGAATCGCTCACTTCCTGTTTTTTTAGGGCTACGAGACTAAAGTAGGCGAGAAGGGAACCCAACTCTCTGGCGGTCAGAAGCAGCGAGTGGCCATCGCGAGGGCACTAGTCCGCAATCCCAAGATCCTCCTGCTGGACGAAGCCACGTCAGCTCTGGACACTGAGAGTGAAAAGGTATACCTTTCTCTCCTTTGGACCCAGGGGCCAACCACAGTCTCAAAAAAAAAGGGGGGACGCATGGCTACGCAATGGCTTGGGGGCGCAATGGCTTAAACGATTATCCAGCTTGACGTTTCAATTCCTTAATTCCTGTACCATGTGTTTTCTCAGCCTTCATACAGTAAATACAAATTGTTGCAACCGACAAACAAGAATTATAAAGTGAACCAATTGTCATCAAGTCGTTTTTAACAATTTGTTATTCCACTTAACAGATAGTTCAAGCAGCACTGGATGAGGCCAAGAAGGGTCGTACCTGCATCACCATCGCTCACCGTCTGTCCACCATCCATGACGCCCAAAAGATCGCCGTCATCCGCCATGGAAAAGTAGCCGAGATCGGCCGACATGAGGAACTCATGCAATTGAACGGACAGTACCATAAATTGTACACAGCACAGGATCTGCAGCATTAAGTAATATGCTTGTATATAAATGTATAGTTTGCTGTAGAAAGTTACTCAAATCACTAAGTGCACATGGTCAGTTTTTTTTTTCAAGAATTTGAAACGTCAACAGGTGTAGGTTTCAAGTTTTCTGTTTTTTTTTTTTTTTTGCGAATTAATATTGATGTGAAATGTTAAACATTGAAAACATTTTATTGATAAGAACCGATACTTAATCCAAAATTTATATGTAATTTTATTTGAAAGAGTTTGTAAACTTTTTGACGGAATTATCTCCCAAATGATTTACTAAATCTTGTCTTCTGATTTTTATTCTCAAGTTTTAAGATGATTATTTATTTTTTCATTCTTTTGATTTCATACGTCTTTCTTTCAGGGAAATTTTGAGGATTGAGTTTGATTTTTCTTGTACAAGAGAATCCCCAAAGACTGATTTTATTATTATATATATCAGATATAATTCTGCAGTATTTTTTTTCAGAGGTGTTGATAGCTCTGAAAGTAAAAAAAAAAAGTGTCTTAAAAAATATATTTTTGGAAACTAAATTGTTGAGGATTAGTTCAACTTGAACATTTTTATAAATGAGGTTAGATCTGACCAGGCATGAGATTATTACTACTTTTGTAGGAAATCCTACCTTTTCATTTTTAAAATCTTACCATGAAACCGGGTTCCGACTAACTTCAGACCATGGAAACTTTCCTTGTGTATCATTTTATTGTAAATACCAAGATAAAAAACAGTTTCCTTGCTATAGATGGCTATAGAGTATATGCCTAATGATAATGGCAAAAATTTTTCCTACCTTTTTACTTTTCTCACAATATCATCCTTGTCTGACTTCATACCTCATAATACCTTTAAGATTATTATTGTCAGACCTATGATTTCTCAGGATTTCTCAGAACAAGTCTCGCTTTGCTGCAAACGTTTCTTAAAAGGAAAGAAGTAGCCTGTATTGTGTCCAAACCTCTAGTTTCTTGTTTGTGGGGGATATGTGGAGAGACTGTAAATCCTCCAAAAATTAAACATCCAGGAGGTTCACGGGGCTTTATCCTCTAGGCCAAAGGGAGACCCAGGCCCGCTACCCATTTTTCAGGATGTTTTACTTTTGTCACATCACACCTCTGTATTGTAATGCACATACAAATCACTTGTGTTTACTCAATATATAACTGAACTATGCAAAAATTGATGTAAAAAGTTGGTAAAGTTTCATTTCAGAGAAAACACACAAAAGTAATTTATGCACTTTTACAAAAAAATGTGCAGACGGCAACTTTATTTTCTGTAAGAATTGTAAATATTTGTTCTCATTGAATGAAACTTATGGTCATTGTGTGTACGCATATCTTGATTCAAATGAAAGTTATTTATTTATTTATTTATTTTTATTTACTGTCAGTCACCCCAAACAAGGCCAAAAAGCCACTAGAGTGTAAGGGGTTACATTTGCGATAACATCCACCATTTAAGCAAGATTACATTTGTTGATATTTTTCTTAAACTTAATTAGATCGTAAGTTGGTGGAAAACAATCAGCAGGAAGGTAATTCCATTGTAATGCTGTTCTAGGGAAGAAGCGTACCCATTGGAGTAGTTTTACCAACATTCAGGGGTCGAAATTAACACAAGTCCGCTAGTCCGAGGCCAGTGGTTTTAGCAGCGGGACTACTAGCTGCTGGGGGTTTGGGTAGTCCGACGGGCTAGTGAAAAAAATTTAATAAACATACGCAAAAAACATTCAGTATGATCTCAGCAAGAACATGTTGCTCATCAGCTCACGGTTCATTTCTTTTTCTTGTATTTATATTCACTTTTTTTTCAGGACTACTATAAAATGAGGGACTAGTAAAATTTGGACATAACTAGTCCTGTGGGCTACCATCAAATTCAAGCTAATTTCGACCCCTACAACATTATCAACTGAATGTTTCTGATACAAGTGTAAATAACATCCGGTTGTCTACAAGGATGTTAGATGTTTAGCATCGGGAGGACTTGGACACATGCAGCTGCCTCTTAAAGCCAAGCCTTAATTTTGTCTAAGATTTTCAGTATTTTTGAGGGTCCAATTAATTTTTTCATGACGTACATTTGTAACTGTATATTCTGAATGTCTTGATAAGAGCATGCAATTTGTGTAAAACAAAAATGATTTGAGGCCTGTAGGCTGGAGTTTCGCTTTGCTTTATGGATATTTCAATTTAAAAAAAAACATTTCATGCATCCTTTTCCTTCCGTTCTTTTTTGAGTTCCATTTTTTTTTACAAATTAAACTTCCCTTCAAAAAGCACCCACCTTTCCCTTTCTCGAACCAGTCTATGTGTCATTATTTTTTTTAAAGCATTTTAATGATGATACCTCATTTTGTATTTAACAAAATTCACCAAATGTGTGTAAATCTAGTAAGAATTTATGAATATATTTTACTTTAGTCTAGCCTACCTATTGCTTGTGTTTAATGTCTTTAGACTATATTTATGTCTTCAGTTATGGCCAAAAAGCGATCAATTTGGCAGAGTGTAATTCGGTGGTTGCAAGAATGATTTTCATTATTATTATATTTCACTCATTTAAACCATATTTAATATTTAAACAAAATGATTTAAATATAGACCTATATATTGTTAGTTTTTTGTAATTCCAATTCAGCACATCCTAATTATACAAAATGGTAATTTAACATTGTAACCCTCCAGTTCTTTTCAGAAGTAATTACTACTCAATAGAGATGTTCACATGGTGTCACCGCAATCAGTCTTACTTATGGTAATTTAACAGTTATAATGGAACAAGATACACTTTATCAAAAGCAACAGTTTTGCTAGACTGATCACTTGTCTTTATCCTTTTAAAGATAGCGACAGGCTCCGGGTATACTATTCAAGGGATTTCATTGGATACGTTGTGGATATGACGCATGCTGTGAGGCTTGTGCGCTGGCTACCAACGAAGGTCAAAGTTGAATCCAGCGGCGTAGCCACGGGGGGGGGGGTGGCACGTGCCCCCCCCCCACGAAAAATCCTCATAGTGCCCCAAAAAACAGAAAGGAAAAGGAAAAAACCCATATCTCCTGGGCCCCCCCACTGAAAAGCAATGCCCCCTGTTCCCCCTCCCCCTGTTCCCCCCACTGAAAAAGTCCTGGCTACGCCGCTGGTTGAATCTCCCCAAAACTGAGAGGCCGGAATCTGGCATTTTTCACAAGCCTCGGAGCGTGATGTCAGCAAGGCTGGTTTAACAATATTTGGGGGGGGGGGGGTAAAGAATGCCCCCAAATTAGTGAAACTGACATCTGAACTTTCTGTAGATAGTTTTTTTCCAGATGAGCTTTCTGTGAATTATAACACCAGTCTGATGCATGTTGCTATTTGTTTTAAGAAGTAATTTCTTAGTTTAACACACTAACAGCATTATTTAATTTACATTCACTGTTGTAAAAAAAAAAACGTATAAAGTATTGAAATGAATATAATCATTGATATATAAAAGATAGAGAATAGGGCCTAAGATGGAACCTTGAGGGAACACTGCATTTGATTGATTTGAAGTAACATGGTCTTTCAACTTTCAAGACTGTTTCTAATTGTTATATAGTTCAGGAACCCGGGGCCAATTTCAAAGAGCTGCTAAGCGCGGATACAGTTGCTTAGCAGTAAAATTTGCTTAGCAGGTTTTGATGGTTACCAGTCAGTTTTTGCATTCGAAATGTACAGGCTTTTAAAACCTGGTTACGTTGTCTGTTTCATATTACGTACTTAGCAAAAATATTTGCTTAGTGGTAATTTCTGATTTAGCAGCTCTATGAGATTGGCACCAGTCCAGGATCTTTCTCCAATTCTCCACACCTGTTGATTTTTGGTAAGAAAAACACTTCCATCAAATATTAATTAAATGTCTCGGATGGGTCCAGCAAAAGAACCAAATTGGAAGATGTAAAATGATGGGTGCGTTCGAGTAGCTTCCCCAGATCGACCCGGGTCTGACTCTTGCCAGCAGAGCGTTCAATATCAAGTAGGCCTGATGTCATTGCCGGGGATTATCTGGGTCAGCCTCGTGCTCACGAAACACTTGAGGCATACCCGGGTAAGTGAGGTGATGTGACGTCACTTTGAGAATATTCTGAATGACCGCCATTTTGTGAGTAGAGACTGTTCTTGTACTAAAAGACGTGTTGTTTTGTACGAACATGAGAAGTAGAAAGATTGTTAGTACCTTTTTTTACCCGGGAAAGAATTATTTTGCGATCCGGCGTTTCGTTGTAAATATTTTGTTTATAAAGTCCGTGTGACCTTTGACATTATTCACATCACATTAACGACCACAAGAGGGCGAACGTTCAACGGGATGCTCGTTCGATTAGGTTGTACTCGGGGCTCACCCATATGATGTACTCGGGTTACCTCGGGGAAACTACTCGAACGCACCCGATGTGTCTTCGGATGAACTTATTTGATTGACTAAAGCCTTTTGAATTGAGTTGTTAAAATGTAGGTGTTTTTTCGTTTTATTTTTTAAAATGCAATCTTAAGATTAAAATTATTACAATCACCAACTTGTTTATTATAAGTTAACTGTAGGCATATCTATTTTGCATATATTTTCTGCATATATTCTGCATGCTGTTGAAAATAATTTGTGCATTTTTGCGTTAATATATTTCCTGATGATTATTGTAATTGTGTAAAATATGTGTAATTAAAAGTGACAGCATTAGGTTGAAGTGGGTGTGAAATAGTCTATACGCTGCCAACTTAGGGAGTTTGACATTGGTGCAGTTTTTATTCCTAGGATAGTAATGGAAGATCGTGCATTATTCATTCACCAGAAATGGCGAAACAAAGGAGTGAAATTTAAATTTCCATCCTGTGCTGCTTAAAATATTTTCCCTATTTTCAGAATAGCAAAACAAACAGCAACAGGGGGCTGGAGAAACTTAGAAGGCAGCCCTGCAAACAAGTCAGAAATGTCAGGTGTATAATTTTGCATGGACGGTATAATGGGGGACGTTGGGCCACCTCTGTGTACACGGTACACTGCATGCTGATCTTAAGATATATGCAAATGAGCGAGTAGACTTTCAGCCAATCGGGTTGTTTTACCACGCACCACTGATCTTAGCTGTGACCACGCGTACAGATTCTTATGATTACTTCCGGGTTATTAGTCTTTTAAAGTTACTAGAAGGCGCTATATTATTTCGCAAATTCGACCGGTTGGTTAAAAATATAATTGGGCAGTTTAATACGATACGGTTCGTTTGGTGAACTGAAAATCAGGTAAGAGGAATATAGTAATACTAATTTGTTCACTTCTGAATGAGAATTTGGTATATATTTCAGTATGACGAAATTCTGTGAGATTTCATTCGCGTAAAATCTGAGGATGTTGGTCTCAAATTTGGTGTGGCATGTGATGATATGAACCAGGCTGAAGTGAGCACCAAATTTAGTGCTGGCATCAAATTTCAAATACCGCCAAAGGCCGTCAATATCCGTCATTGACACAACGTAGTGTAGGAAATGGAAATCAGTAACCATAGAGTTATACAGTATGTCCCAAAAAAGTGTCACTCTAACTATTTCTGAAAATATACCAAAACCCCGAAATACATTTTGGAACTTTTTCAATTGCACAGATACTCCTAATCCTTGGCCTAAACACCTGTTAGTTTTATGTAATTAGTCTCACAGGTGTTTGGGCCAAGGATTAGGAGTAGGCCTATCTGTGCAATTGAAAAAGTTCCAAAATTTATTTCGTGGTTTTGGTATATTTTCAGAAATAGTTAGAGTGACACTTTTTTGGGACATAATATAAGAACTAACTCTATGTATATGGCGTGTATATTGTTATAAGTTATAAGTTCTTATTCTATATAATGTCAGGATGTTTATGTTGGCACAAAATTTCCATTCTTTATATTTCAATACGGTGGCCTAGAACGGACAAACTAAAACAAAATCCTGAAATCATTTCAAAATATTTTTATATCGTCTCCTTTAGGCAGACTTGATTTCCGCGACAACAATTTACGCCATTATTAAAGCCAGCCCAATTACTTTGATAAAAACACCGATTTTGAAGAAAAAAATGATTTGAATACCACTTAAAATAAATCACACTGCAAAAAGGTAAGTTTATCACATCCCTACCTTCAGGCTAGGTAGACTTTAATTCGGCGACAAGTTCAGCCATTAAATAAGGTTAGCCCCTTTAATTAAAAAAAAGTCAAAGCTTTGGTCAACTGAAGAGCTTGGAATTTTATTATAAAAATGTAAGAAATTTGGTCCATAATTGTTCGCCTATGTAGTGTACGAAAGCACATTTTCAAACCATTTTTTGCATTTTTCTCGTCCAAAATATTTAAATATATTTATAGCATCCCTTGGAATATATTTTCAGGTGTAAATAATTTTGGTGACGACCAATTCTGTCATAAATAAAATCTATGTTTACATGCGAAACAATGATCATCAGCCTTGGAACTTAAATCAGGGAGAAAACTTGTTTTGACCAGCGTGGTTTTGATATATATGCATAAATTATACTATTTCACAAAATTATTGGGGCCCATGCATTGATACACGTATTACGCCAATATGGAATTCCATATTTGCCATTCTAAACGTCGCCTGTCGCCCGTCGCCCTTCTAAACGTCGCGCGTCGCCCGTTGGGCGAAGGTCGACGGGCGACGGAGAAAAAAAGGAGAAAACAGTGCATTGTGCCACTTGCCTTTTTAAAAATTATGTTCCTGATATTCAATTGATATTATTTTGTATACAATCTGATTAGCGTTAGCGTTTCCGAGGGGATTAAAACAGGCAAGTCTCATTTTAGATTTAAGATTTTACATTGATTAATTGATTGATTAATTTTTAAAGTTATTTATTTATTTATTTATTATTTTTTTTTTTAAATGTTTTTAATTTTACGCTCGTCTGACACCCCAAATTTATAATCATCATTATTTTTAATCTGTTGTGGGTTTAACCACGGTTTGACCATAATGGTTAATTTGTTTTTTAAAAACGATGACATTATCTGCAATTTACCCCCTTTTTAAAAGAAAAAAATGCATAAGAGACTAAAATATGGTCGTCACACCCGGGGATCAGAAATTAGCTGAGAATTCCTCCATTTGCGTAGTTTTCGGGGGAAAATCAATTCTTTTCTTAATTACAAAAATGTTCTGTTTATAATTTAACTGATTTCTTAAAGATTGTCTCCATAATTTTGCTATAAAACTTTAAAAAAACTTTCATTTTCTGGCCGACCACCTTTCTCCTCCATTGACTTGGTGCACAAACATAATGCGTTTGTTTACAACGTTTTTCCAAAATCCCATAATTCATTGCGCGCTCAATTCTGAGAGATCAGCTGGGTCACAATGCAACACATTGTACTCAAGAGTTAAGTACAGGGGCCTACATTCCCACGTGCACAAAGTTTTGTTTTCGTAAACTCGTTAGTTGGCGCGCCAAAACACCTGAGCAGTGACACAAAAGAGAGGCTTTTTGTTCCACTGTCATCTTGCATTGTAGTTGTTTACGTATCTGCATGCACTTTCTGAGTTCGCAAGTGTCTATTTCAATGCACGCCAGTCAACATAGTCGAAAAAGTGTCATTGTGATCACGGAGGAAGGAAAGTATGATCATGGCCGCTGAATC